>LPNX010155775.1:0-47319 GCA_001517045.1 Pseudotsuga menziesii
AATCAAATATATTGCTAATAGATACATCAAAGCTTACTTCTCAATTCCCCGGATATCGGTCAAATTGTATCTTAACAAAGGCTTATATAGGACATGAACACGATACTTAGCTTGTCCAAATTCTATTCCCCCTTTTTAAGACACTTCATCGTATCAAAGAGAAACGCAACTACATTCGAATGTTCAATAGAACATTGAGTTCTTTATAGTAGGTGAAGATATTAATTTTTAGAAATTTGTTAACGCGTACATTGCAATATTTCAATACAAGTTGGACACATTTTTTGATGAATTAATTTGTATGTTTTTAAAACTTTTATAGATAGATGAGAATTAAAAATAATATTTAAATAAAATTATTAATATTATTTATGATTTCCTTTAGTTTGACATTTTTTTGCATCATACACCACTTGATTTCCCCATTCAAAATATTTTTTTAATTTGCGTTCTTAAATCAAATATTTGTAATTAAAATCATCTAATAAAAGCCAACAAGGCACGCACAAAGTTTTGTAAATGTGTATTCTTAAGTTAATAGTTTATAATTGCAATAATCTCATATAAGCCAACAAGGCATGAAATAAATTATTGACTTTTATTTGCGTATATACATTAATAAGAGGAGTTTATCAATGCAGTATGTAATTTTTGAAATAAATCCCCATATAATTAAAGTTGCAATTGTTTAAAAACACAAAATTTATTTCTAATGAGTGCTAAGTGGTATTAAGGGTAGTAAGTGATTGGTCATAAGCGAGTGACATTGAACTATAAGAAATTTGATTTCTCAATTCATTTTTTTTGTAAGTTTGTATTACTAAATCAATTATGATTAACTGAAATAATCTCTTACAGGCCAACAAAGCACAAGATATGTTCTATCTTTTATCTTCTTATATGCATTAAATGAATGTATAAATGTGGTATGTAATTTTTGGAATAAAATACATTGTAAAAACATATAATTAATTGATAATGAGTACTAAGTGGACTATTTAGACTCATTTGATATGTGCCATAAATAAATTCAAAAGAGCATGGGGTCATATATAAAGTTCAACTAAAAGATTTGAAAAATATGTTTCAACATCTATTTCTTCGACATTTAAAAATCTTATCATTTTCTTTGCCTTTTTGTGAAAGTAATTTTTGGCCATGATTGGTTGGAAATATTACATCAAGTTATGTTGTTTTTAGACTTGAAAACATGAAGAGATTGATACCCCTTCCTTACATACATCTCTTTGAAGACCCTTACAAAGTGGACTCCACTACGCACTCCTGACGTTGGATTTTAGAAGACAATTTCTTACTTCAATCCACACTAGATATCTAAAATATCGACTTCCCACATAAATGCACTATCTTGATACAGTTGGTCAACTCCTCATAACAAAACAAGAAATGAGAAGGATCATTTGGGAATACATTTACAAGAAGTACATACATGTTACTTAGCTAGATTCCATTTAGGGGTTTAAACCCAAAATGAACTTCTATATAGATCAATTTGAACATGGAGATTTAAATAGATAACTTTATTGTCATAATAACATGTACCTTATACCACTGGATGCATGCACTCAAGATGGTACCTCTAGGGTAGTTCCTGGTTTAATCACATAGGCTTATAGTCGACATAGAGCAATGGTGTTGAGCCTTCCATAGATACCTAGACCAGTGGTGCCTAACATCAATATACATAAGGGATTCCATAAAGCTCATATCTTTCTTTCTCAAACGATCTCCCTTACCAAACACCAACAAGATTATTTCCTCTTTCTTGGTGCTACCTAGAGGCAATTCTAAGAGGCAAGAAAATCACAACATCATCTCAACTTCTAGACTAGTGAAGCAATGTAAATGAGGTACCTTCCCTTCAACTATGACATCCTCACAATGTTGTTTATAATCCCCTTTTTTAGTTTCGATTCGACTAGCAAGTCCCTTTATTGACTATTGGGGGGATATTGGATCCATTAAGCACCAAACTCAAACATCTCAAATATATTATCAACTACTACATCCCACTATAATTGGACTCTAGGCATAGATAGTAGACACATTATCTTAATTCGATTTCTTCACACTTTCATTGTGTATGTATAATGTTGTACCTAACAACTATCCCAATTTTGACGAATTTATAGTTATTATTTGGTTCGAGATCAATACATTTCTTATAATTTATTTTATTTTAATTTAATATTGTGATTTCCTTCCAATCATGCTATATTATAATATGTTATTTAACAATAAAAATATTTAATATGATACTTTGTTCACTTCAAATATAGATAGAGATCTTCTTGTAATAAAACATGCAATTATGTGTGCAACTTAACTTCATTAATCCTACATTTTATATCTTCATGAATATTTTTTCTCACGATTCAACAAATTACAGATTTTCATATACTCCTCCTAATTTATGGCATACTGAACTAGTTATAAATGATACAACATTTCATTTTTTATGATTGTATATTAAAAACACTTGGAGTAAATAAAATTTGTGATCAATAAAAACATTCTTTCTAGGATTAGTTTTTCCAATTTTAATGGAATATTTCTTTAATGCATAATTTTTACAAATTAAATGAAATAAATAAAATGTTTACAAAAAAAATCAATGTCATAGAAGTCCTTGTAATAGAATTTTTCTAGATTTCTTGAAATATGTGTTCTTTCATTTTTAGCAGTCTTTCCTTATAGGTTTTGATATTGTTTATCAAAATGTTATGCATTTAAAATTTGATTTTATAAATTCGATTCATAGCTACTGCTTGTGAATAGTAAGTTTCGGGGACGACTTAAAGTTTCTGCAACCTTATTCTCTTTTCCTTTTATATTTTTTATTTAAAAGTCATATTCACTTAAAAAGGACATCCAACTATCTTGTATAACTTTAATATTTTGTTGATCAAACAAGTATTTTAAACTTATGTTATTTGACATTAGCAAAAAAATTCTTTCGATGAGGTAGTGTCACCACATCTTTAGTGCATGCATAATTGTAGCAAATTCTAAGTTGTGTGTAGCATAGTTCTTCTCACACTCTTTAACTTTCTAGACTCATAGGCCACGACGTAGTTTTCTTGAATTAACACCTCAACTAATCCTTCCTTACATGCGTCAGTGCATACAACAAAATCCTTAAAAGGATTAGCAATTTTTAAAATAGGGGCAATGTTTAAGATGTGTTTTCATTTATTAAAACTTTCAGCACACTTTTCTCTCCAATCATATTTCTTACCTTTCTTCTGTAGTGAGGTTATGGGGTAGGCTACCTTAGAATATCCTTCAATAAACTTTCGGTAATAGCCAGTAATTCCCATGAACGATATTATGTCAGTTACATTTATAGGAACTGGCCATTTAGTGATAACCTTAATATTACCGAGGTCAACATATATTCCATATTTAGACACCATGTGTCATAGATATCGAATTATGTCTTTAAAGAAATCACACTTGCTAAACTTAGCAGACCATTGTTGTTCTCTTTACACTTGTAGAATTATTCTTAGGTGTTCTTCATGTTCCTACTTATTCTTTGAGTAAATCAATATGTCGTCGATGAATATGACTACAAATTTATCTAATTAGTTAATCAGAATACTATTCATTAAGCACATAAAAGTTGCAGGTGCATTTTTTAAACCAAAGGGAATTGTGAAGAACTCGTAATGACCATATCAGGTTCTAAAAGCAGTTTTAAATATGCTCTCATCCTTGATCTGTACCCGATGGTATCTGGACCTTAATTATATTTTGGAGAATATTGTTTCCCCTCAGAACTGATTGAATAGATTATCTATCCCTGGTAAAGGATATCGATTTTTAATAGTCATCTTGTTTAATTGTTGATAATCTATGCATAGTATTAAAGTTTCATCTTTCTTCTTTACGAATAAGACCGATGATCCCAAATGGAAAACACTAGGTCGAATGTATTTTTTATCAAATAGTTCTTGCAATTGTGATTTAAGTTCCGTAAGTTCTATTATATTCATCCGATAAGGATCTTTCGATGCTGGTACCGCTCCCAATATCATATCGATTGTAAAGTCTGTCCCTTTTCAGAGGTAGACAAGGGAATTCTTCCAGAAAGATGTCTTTAACGTCTTTTAAGATCGTTATATCCTCTATTTTAAGTTGGTCATTATTATCCTTGTCATCCACTTCATAGAATACAAAAACTTTGAATCCCTTACGTACATATATTTTCATCTGCAAGGAAGATATTTCTCTGACATGGTAACCTTTTTGGGGATTCCTTTTACTTTATTTATATTGCCATTGTCATCCATGCATGTAAACATTTAATCATAACAGTTTAACATAACCCTTTGTTTTTCTAACCAATCCATTCCTATGATCAAATCATAAGAACCTAATGGTAGGATATTTAGATCAACATGTGTATTTAATTCATTCACCATAATTTCACTGTTTTTCACATAACTAGTTAACTTCCACTTGGTACCCGTGACTAGTTGTACCATCCAATAATTTTCAAAAAAATTTTGTGATAATTTAAACAATTCAACAATCCTAGGTGATACATAACTCAAACTTGTACCTGGATCAATTAGTATAGAAATGGGTTTAATTTTTATCATACCTTCGATTTCAACCATTGAAGTTTTATGGTTTGTTTGTCGATTCTCCAATGAAGCACCGATTCTGGGCATGCTTCTCGCCATATCCCAAACTGTAGAAGCTTCTTGAATTGAGTGAGCATTATTAAAAATAATCTTTCTTATGGGACAACCCTTAAAATAATGTGTCTCGCCACATTCCCAAAATTTTAATGGTTCCCTTTATGTAGTGTTTTTATTAAAGATTTCATGTTTACATTGTATTATTTAGGTGAAACAATGACTATATTCATGGCATTGGTATTTAAAATGTATACATAGTTGTCACAGTAACGATTCTAGTATTCAGGTATATCCAAGGTATGAAAGATGGGTTTATATTAAAAGACAAATGTTCTAAAAGGTGCCTTTGGTAACTTAAAGTGTCAATGCATTCAAATTGACTTGTATGTTGAGTTATCTCATTGGTTATTTTAAAATTGTTGTAGCAATGCATTACTGCATACTGTTAAGGTTCAAAGTTTTTCACCTACGATTGAAAACTTGTATTAATACCATGGATCAACAATAGCACATATATAAATACTAGAGTACCCATGAGTAAAACCATATTATTTCACATATATAATGGTGTTGTCACTATCATCATGTTTTTTATATCTACATGTGTTGGAATGTTTGTGTGTTCACTCAACAAAGTCACCATCGTGACTATAAGGTAAACACAAAGAAGAGCATAAAAGCATAAATTGAAAGAATATGTTGATGTGCGTGCTTAAAAAAATTCCCGTATTGTGAATATACATAAAGACGAGCATTACTATAATATGTAAAGTTTGCAAAATAAAAAACGGTATTAAATATTTCATTTTAATGTTTTGCGAGGTAACTTATTAAACCCTAATTTCACTAAACTTGGAATAATCTTAGTCTAAGCTAACATGGATTTATTACACAAGGTCTTCACTCAGTGAAACTATGTCATAACACCTTTGTTCATGGGATATTAAAGAATACCCCTAATTTTACTAGATATTGATAATTACCTAAAAAATTATTTTTGTTGAGCCCTCCTCCCAATACACATTTCCAATTAAAAGAACCCTATTTTTATGATATATTCCCTATTTTTACTAGAAACCCATTTGTATTCCCCCCAATAACTTTAAACAAACCATAATGTACTCTCTTCCATGCACAATACCTATAATATATTGAACTTATTTTTCACAATTCAAAAAACACCCTTCATGAATGAACGTGATAATATATTGCTCAACAAGGTGAATCCCCTCTGATTTATTATGAACATCAATTTCCAATATTTGATGTATTGGTTTCCTATAATTTCTATATTGGTTTTCAATAGTTGTGGTTTAAGTTTCCAATATGGTCGATGTCTGTTTCCAAAAACTGATATATCATCTTCCAATAGGGTTGTTCCCATAATTTAATGAGAGCAAGAGAAGGAGTTGTCACCCTTTCATTCTTATGAAGAGGAGGATCCTCAAGTCACTGACCTATAATGTTCCATTAGTATGCCAGGATGCATGAGTTAGGTGGAAATAATAGGAATCGAATAAACCAAATAATAGGAATTAAATGATCGATCCAAAGGAGAGTTTTAAATATATTGTAGCACCACCATGACTAAAACCATCATGATTATTGTTCTTCTTCAAAGCCCCTTTCCACAACCCATGTTTTGGAATGGAAGGACTCACTTCTCTTTCTCACGCTTGAATTGTCATTTTCATCCTCAAGATAGAGAGGAACACTGGCCCCCGAGATTGAGACCACCAGGCATGTTTATCAAAAAAAATTGAAATGTTTTTTTTTGTAATTTTGTTAATATGTTTGTAAATCATGTATATGTTGTATAAAGTGGCCATAGAATCTTAAGCGGAAATATTGGAGAATTAATTATATCTCCACGTTGTGTATTCGTATTGATATGCATTTCACCTACTATTAGCAAATTACAAATGAGGGTAAATTTTAGATCTGTGCAACTCTAGGAATTCAGAGGAAGTATACTTGACATGTTGTCTCAAGAGTACTTTGAAACATGAATAAAACATTATTAACTCAACAACCAGTGGAAATCTCACCTTGGTCCTTGTTTCCCAAACATTAACATTTCATACATTAAAAAATAAAGACATTTTTAATTCAAAAAACACAGTGGCAGTCTCACCTTGGTCTTGGGTATTATCAAAGCACAACATTCCCTTTCCATTTATACAACAATGAATACAAGGGGTGATTAATTCATCTCTTCCCTGGTCCAATTGTCTTTTTAGCTGCAATCTTTTATAGATCCTAAGCTATGAATAATGAAAGAATAAAGAGGAGAGGAGAACAAGAAAATTTGATAGATATGGGTGACTTCTCTTAGATCCAAAAGTCATAAAATAGGCCAAGTTGATAAAATAGAACTACTCATCAATTATTGAGGACTCATGTTATTATTTATTATTATTCTTAGTAATTGAGATGAATCACGTTATTGTTGTTATGATTAATAGATCTGTGTGCCTTTGCCTTTTTTAGTGTTTTTCTATTTGTGGACGTAATTCATGGCATGAAGAAGTGCACGCTTCCTTCCTAATTTCAGCCTCAATGTGTAGGCATCTGGAACATTTGACACTCTTTTCTCCACCCAAACAAATAATTGTTTTAGTGCACTGAAGTGGAAATCACCAACGAAAATGACCATTCATACTTCTTGAATTAGTCAGATAAGATGTAACCCCATGCTTTTCTTGTTTCTCATTAAATTGGCTATCATTTATATTTATCTTAAAAGAGGATTTATCAAGCATGGAGAAGGATCAAAGTTTTGGACGTGCAACCTCAATGTTGAAAAAGTGTGAAATGCAATATTTATGATTGAGTGGACATGTTAATTTTATAATACTTTATTAATTATTTTTTAAAGGATAGGTGCCACCTCTAAGATGAACACTAAAGAGTTACACATCTCCCCCTGATTGAGTTATAGAATACACATCTTTCATGCAATAAAATGAAAACATACTACAAAGTCTAATGGAAATGGAATCATCTAACTTTTCATAAATATAAATTTTAATAATTGTTTCTTTGTCTTAAGATTTTAATATTATATTTTTTTAATGGATTTTTTTTAATAATGTTTGTCTTAAAATTTTAATATTATAGATTTTTAATTGAAAAAAGTTCAATATTTTATATATAAGAATTATTTTAATATTCTTTTAAGTGTTCCATATTTCTAAAAGTTTCTTTTTCAACATGTTAATAAATTATATTTTTTTAATTTTTAATTTTTTCTTAAATTATATAAGGCACATAACGAAGTAAGCTTAATAATTTACTACACACTTATTTCATGGTCATATCACCTAACCTTAATTTGTAAATTCCTTATATTTTTGTTTGTAGTAGTGTTTTGAAATATACTTTATTTAAAGTGCTTATTAAAGGTTTTCCATGTTACGTAACATTCTTTTATACCTTTTACTTCTTTTATATCTTTCCACCAAATATCTTATTTTCCGGTTAAGTTATAGATGGCCCTTTTTTCCTTTAACTCATCCGAATAGTCATAAATCTAGAAATATTTCTTCATTCCAGATAACCAAGCTTCTGCTTCTTATCATTTCTCGATCTCTCCGTTAAACAAAGGAGGTTTGATCTTTTTGAATTCTCTAGAAATTTCTTCATAAGGTTTGTATTTCTTTTTCTGTTGATTATTTTCTGTACTTTTGCAAGGATCCTAATATTTTTCTGTATTGTGCTTGGATGATTCATCAATGGAAGATTCAGCCTCATGTTTGAAAAATTCCAGCTGGTAAGGTGTAGTTTTTTCCATATTAAGTTTAGGTTCTTTGTGTTTCTCTTTTAAATAACTGTGTAGTTTAGATAGCAAAATGTTGTTTAACTCCTCTTGTTCTTTAAGAATACATTCGTTATCTTCTTTAACTCTTTTTAATTTTTATCTTAATTCTTTAAAAGCTTGTTGTTACTTAGATGGGTTGTCATTTTGAATCTCATTAAGATTTACCCCAATTTCACCCTCCCTTAGATTACCCTCTTCATTGTTCACTGGATTTATAGGGTGAGATTCTTCTTCCGCAGACATTCCTACATCTTCCATAATTTCCCGCAACAACAAAGTTATTCTTCTCTTCCTCTTCGCAAGAAAATCAAACCATAATAGGCTAAAATTAGTTTTCTGGTTTTTTATCAGTTTTAGTGTTTGGATTGTTCAGGTCAAGTGTTGTAACCATGCTCTAATACCATTCTGTCACACACCTATAATTTCGATGATACAAAAAATCAATATATAAATATCTATACACTCTTTTAATGAGTAATGTAACATGCATTAATTGCAGCATGAATGCATTGTCGTTTATTTATGTAATAATTGATATTTGCAATCTTAATGAAAGGGATAGGTTACAATTTATGCAGTGTTTACATCTGGTTAATGACGGCCTTAGAGCCACAACTGTAGGTGATTTTCTTATTGCTTTTTATACTTAGGCTTACTATATGTTTTTGCTAATGGTTGTATACTGTTAAGGCTAAGTCTCGGCCCTAGCCTTCACACCCTAACTCACAAAATATGATGCTAGCTGCATAGTATTATGAAGGATAAAAGGTTTGGGATATTATGGTGTTGAACACCATTGTATTGATCCTATTACTTGGCATGAATTAAAGCTATGTTGATCCAAGGTATAACCATGGTCTTCGCGCAAGGTGTATAAATAAATTTATAAGTGCATGATTTACTTGTTAACAAAGTTGGGAACTATGGTCTTCATGTCATAGTTGATGGTTGATGTAAGGAAATATAATGGTTGAGATGTTATAATATATGAATAGCCATGCGATACATAGGGAGGTACAAGGTTATGATTTGATGGTACTGTGGTTTGACTTTTGCATTAAATATGTATCCTGGCTGTGAGTTGACAACGTAACCAAGTAGTTAATAGCATGCCTGAGATTTATTCTCGGCCCTCCATCTGTCTTACATGTTGGAAAGGGGTTTTGGAAGGGTTTATTATGTTTTTGGCTTGTCTGAACGATCCATTTCGTTGTTGTTTTGGTATGCAATGTGTTTGGAAGGAAGATTTTCCTTCCATGGCTACGATGTGTCATTTATTGGTGTTAATAGCCGCCACAAGTCACGGATTTTCCGGTTTGATGTGTTTCTAAACCATTCCAACATTCAATGAAATTTCAAATTCCTTAACTAGATAATCTCAATGAATCTCGCCTTGATTCTGTACTAGTTTAAACATTCATTTTCAGACTCTTAGGCCAGCAAAACTGACTTGGGTTCTCTTTTTGTTTTTAAATGAAGCCATATGAGGGATAAGGGCGTCCAGGAGGAGACAACCCCTATCCCTCTATGCATTCGAATAAGGGAATGCAAATTTAACTTAAACCATTTTCTTTCATAGTTTTTATTAATGAGGTTATAGTTCTAATTGTATTCCTTGTGATTTGCAGGTTATGGGAGGGAAACAAGGGCGGGGACAGGGTCACCTCTTCCTAGTCCTATTACATTATACATTTAAGTTGAGTATAACAAAAGTTTACTCTGTTCAACATTTATCTAGGATAATCTTTTCTTAACCATAATCTAACCTCAAATCGTTGTCTAGATTTGCATGTGGTTCCTGGATTGGATGCTTCCCATCTACGACAATGGCTCATCTAGCCATGAGGTAAGGGTTATTTGAAATAAAAGGTGGTTGGTTTCATGGCATGTAGGTGTAATTATTTCGCGACAATGCAAGATAAGTTGGCTGTAATTTTTGTTTAACCCTTATGGGTTTGTGTTCTTCAGGAAAGATGGCTCCACGGCCTCTCTATTCCATCACTGTCTTAAATATTTTTATATTTGTATGCTTTGAAAATACCATGGATTCCATCTTCAATGGTATTACAATGACTCTGGTTTCAACGTTGATGTAACTATTTTACATGTTATAGTTTTAGGGAACAGTGGATGCCATCTTCGATGCACTTACAACCATGATAGTAGTAATGATAGTTATTAATACTAAATTGTTAATTGTAGCAATAGAAGTAATAGTAATGATAGTAGTAATAGTAGTAATAGTAATTATAATAGTAGTAATGATAGTTATTATGATTGTTAACTATAAATGAAAGTTGAATTACCATTATTATTCAAAGAAAATCATCTCACTTAAAATAACTTGCTAGTGGTCTATAAGGACTCAAGGAAAATGAGCTCCAAGTATATACTCCAAGTTTTCCTAGTTGAACTTAGGATCCCTAAGGCACTACCTCAATACATGCACACTACAACAAATCCTGGAATTAGCATCCCATTTAGCGTCCATTTTCAGTGTAATTTTTTTTTACATTGAGTGGTCAAACTAGACGCTAAATAGGACGCGTCATGGAAAAAACTTAAAGTGTCTCATAAAAGGCCTTTTTTTGCTTCCTAGATAGCATCCTTTATGACTTCTAAAATAGGGTCTATTTTTTTTCTTCCAGAATAGCATCCAACTTTGCTTCCCAAAAAACATCGAGGTTTTCTTCCTAAATAACGTCCTATTTTGCTTCCTAGAGAGTGTCCACTTTTTCTTCTTAAATGACATCCCCGTTAGCGCCATATTTGCATCCTAAATAGCACCATGTTAGCATCCAAATTAGTTTCCAATATTGTATCCATTTTTGCTTCCACTTTAGCATCCCATTTTGCACCATGTTTTACTTCCAAATATGTGCCAATTTTTGCTTCCAAATTTGCACCAATTTTTACTTCTGTTTTTGCATCGTGTTTTTCTACCAAAATGACACCAAATATTTCTTATATTGTTGCACCATGTTTTTCTTCCTATGTAGCATCATGTTTTGCATCCAAAGTAACGTCTTATTTTGCTACCATATCAACGCCATGTTTGGCTTCATCATTAGCGCCACATGTTGCATCCTTTTTAATGCCTAGTTTCATATCTCTCATTTTTTGGTCACTAATTTAGTTGTTTTTAACCAATATTATAATATCATTAGGGCATGGAGGAAGTGAACCATCAACCTCCTGCTTGTAGGGCAGGCGCTCTTCCATTGAGCTATCACCCTTTAAGAATTTGGGAACCTAACTTATAGAGTCCTCTATAATGGTAAAAAGGATCAATACACACCTTTGAGTATCTAATGGTCGGAAAAGGATGATATATTGTATAAGTTCATAATATATGATTAAGTAGGTTATGAAATCCATAAAACATTTCTAGGAATTTTGAAAAAACATCAAGAAATTGGCTTAATGGGATTGCAAAAATCACTATTCCCTAGCAACCATAAGTGTACCACTATATGATACCTATAAACAACAATTATCTTAGTGTGGATGCCAAGGATATATTAGATAAGCATGATCGTACTAGAGCCATGTATAAGTGGAGCAATAAGGAGAATCAAAAGATGATGATCAACCCAATAGTTGGTGCTTCACATGGATCCTATCCACCATGTAATGAGAAAAGTTCCTTCTTCCATCAAGCTAATAATTATCCACAAGGAAAAATGGTTAGGATATATTGTGATGCCAATTCATAATGTTTATTCGCTTCCCAGGGTGATGTTGCAGTGCTTGCACTGGGAGATCTACATGATTCCCAACAACATTGGATATAAGCATATTCATGGGGCCATAGAGTATAATATTATTTGGAAGACCATGCATGATTTGAAACACTGGGAGAAGGACAGTTGAAAACAAGTCAGATAACATACTATGCACACCATATTTTATATACATGGCTAATGAAGCCCCAACTGTACATCAACTAGAACTGCCATATTTCATGTGAAGAAAAGTGTTGCAGCCAAATTCATTCCATAAGGAAAATGTGGCAGTAATCTATAACAGAGAAGAAATAACTACATAGAATACCTATTTCCTCAACTTCATGAGCACAAATTTCAGACGGCACATGCGCAAACACCTTCTAGCTTTTTTGAGTTGCATTATGCAAGTGTAGCATTTCCATTTCCTCAATAATCCAACTCTTCCCCTCTATTACTTGGTGAGTCAGTGACTATACCTTAAGAAGGTTTTCATCTGCTCCTTTATGTGTTTCCTTTCTTTGGGAAGAACAATGTTTTACAAGTGAACTGTATGTTTCCTACATAATCAAATTTTCAAAATAACACCAGAAACAAATTTTTTGTATTTTCTTGTGATTATATTTCTAGGTATTGGATGAAGTTTTTAAACTTATTTGTTGTTTAAGTGATTGTTTAAGATATCACTCTATATAAAAACCTCCAAATTCGAAAATTTTCTTCATAAAATAGGGTATGAACCATGTGAAAAATCCTCCAAAGGGATGATGCTGCTAGAAGACAAGTCCTAAAGGGATGAAATGTTAAACCATAGCCATTAGATCCATCAAAACATCTTTACAGGTCTGATAGAATGTGATGGAAGGACCGTTTTAAGGTTTTTATGCACAGAGATATGCTTAGAATTCTTGTTGCCATGACCTCAAGACTGCCCACATTCAAAGTTTAGGGTTGCATTATGTTGTTCTAAGGCACAAAATGCACCCGGATCTACAATGATGTCTGATAGAAGGATGAGACAAGTCAATGTATGTCGATATTTCATGTTTAGGACTGTTTATACTTATTTTACGCATGAATTTTGTCAAAGAGATAATGATTAGGATTGCAAAATTGCTATTATCTACCCATAATTAACTTATAAGTACTCAGATCTATTTTTTATGGTTGTTTACACTCTCCTGACTGTCAAGCATTTCCTTTTGAGGTCTGAAATTTACCCAGATTTGTATTTTATCCTTTAGGTCCGTTATACCTTGTTTCATGACAAAAAAGTGCCCAGAATTTTGTTTTAAAGGCATATTGGGGCTAGAACATTCCCAAACCACTAATTAGATGTTGCATGGGGTTTGAACTTGAACCAAAATGCTTGTAAACCACACAGAATTACTGATTTACCATGGATCTACCCCATTCATGCACAGATTTGAAAGCAAGGCCCTTTTGTTGCTCACCATTGTTGTTATAAAGGTGTTAAAGGTACCAAAACTACCCAAAAATTACCACAAAGTTGTTTCAAGCACAAATATGCCCAGGAATTACACCCAACATCAAATATTTGGGGATATTTAGGGTTAGTTAATGACATAACAGTCCCCAAATGTGCTTAGAAAGTCAAAACTATTCATGGTTGTGGTTCTATGTTATTTTAGGACTATTAGGGTCTGAGGTATGCTCAAAAGAGCATTACGTGTGCTAAGATCTGATGGACCCTCTTCAACACTATTGTTCACATATTCCTAATGAATAATAACCCTAAACTTGTCTACATTGCTAGTACATCCTTTCTCATGACTCAAACATTGATCTTTTTAGGTTTGCTTATGACTACTACTTGGGAGAATGGCCTAAAATAATGCCCATATTTGAAAGAGGAGGTTGTTTGAGGGCTAAGAAGCACCAAGAACTACTATTGGGAGTGTTTTCATCCTTCTTACTTGCCAAGATGTTGAATTTAAATCTGTTGTCACCATATATCTTGCTCAAATTAGTTACAATAACAGTTATTGATAAATGTTGATATTATGAAACTACTTCCATACTTCAATAGGAAATTATTATGTTCCAGGGACTGCAACTCCTTATTTGTCCCTATCATGTCTCTTTACAAGGGATATAGGATCTCACAAACTTTGGTTTAACGGAGCTTTGTATTTTCAAGTAAAAATATTGTGAGACAAAGAAAAAAATTGCAAATGAAAATGGACCAACAAAAACTACAATGTAGTATATACTTCATACAATCACAAAAGTCTTCAAATAGCAATATATGGGCAAAACTTGATTTCATAAAACATAATGTTAAATCTTTCCTTATTTGTGTTCCCACTGTAGCAAGCTACCATAAAAAACAAGTTATCTTCCTACCATACAATCAATCCATCAGATTGCAATATCATAATACATAATCGCCAAAAACATTGGCAATACCTGTTTTTGTTGGGCATGCTCCTGCTGCTGATAGTAATATGTATTATGAGAAAACTATAGGAATTCAAAAGTTAAATATAAGCAAAGCACTTATCAATGCCTTAAATTTTATATACCACAATCTTGGATTCATAATTTTTTTTTTTTATAATATTACATAATTTTGTGTTGGTTGCACATAATACTGTCCATATGGATGATGACAATGTTGTCAAACCATGGTTTTAATTAAGAACCAAAGACACTATTTTATGAATAAATAAAATTATGTGAACACTTCAATGAAATTAGATATTGAGGAAGAAAATAAGACATATTTTGCATAAAATAAAATATTAGCAATAAGAAAGAATGCAAAATCTCCAATGTCATTTCACATGTTACACAAGTGCAAGATATAGAAAGGAGTTCCTTTACCATCCTGATACTGTGGTTGGAACATAGATTGTTGCTGCTTATTTTGTTGTTGATATGGTTGTTGTGTCTGTTGCTGATAACCATCCTGAGAATCCCTTTGGTTGAACATGTTACTTGCAACATGTTGAGGCTGATGTTGATAATATGCCTATACATATGCACAACTCACACTTTCAATTGTAAATATATAAACATACACAATAAGCCATCCTATGTTAGACCATACATTACCAAATTTAGATGTAGTAGTGTAGGTAAATTTTAGCAAAAATAAACTTTTGTACATAATCATGAGTTCACTATACACAAATAGCAAATGAGAAACCAAAGGCATTTTTTCAAAAGGAAACAATATAAAAGAGAGTAGTTTCATGCCATCTAGTTGAGTAGAAGCATACCCAGCAGGTTGGGAATCTCTCACTGGAATGCTTATTAGCAGTGACCAGGTTTTAGCTAGTGTAAGGCAATGATAGAAAGTAATACTATAGGTTTTGATACTTTATTAGCTTCCTTGAGTTGTCTAGCATTTTCCCTGATCTTCAAAAGAAAACTCAGCTTCCATCAACATAGTCGCTATACAACTTTTATTTTTTCATAGGTTGTTAAACTCACTGGGACTTTTCCCTGGTCTTTTAACTAAAGCCTGCTCACTAGGATTTTGATCATGGGTCATATTTACAGAAAGGATTCCAACTTGCTTCCACAACACAGCCCGACAAACTTTCTTTTTATGTTACCTAGAATGTCGGGTAGCGCTTACACTTGTTATGGATGTAAATTCCATCACGTGTACCTTAGTAAATATTGGACATGTGGCTTCTCAAGGAAGGTATTTATGATCAACTGAAGGTTTTTAATCCCTTATTTGATCCATTTGGATCTAAGATAAGAATTATGGTGTTCCGAAACTGGTACAAACTTGAATGCAATTGGGTTATATTGTAACTAATGAATTGTGAATTTGGCTAAAAGGTTGCATTTATCCATTTAATCACCCAATGCTGTGATAAATTTACATGTTCATATTGATACTTCCTCGCCTCTTGTTGTCCTATATTTGTTGCAATATACACATTTTATCTATTATTAGCAAGAAAGAAATGTACAATCATCCCGGCTATACCTTGCTGAAGCAGAAAAAACAATTCCTGATCAGGGTTTGAATCTGTTTGCTTCCTTGAGACTTCCTCTATAAACAGACATTTTTTCTTATAGAGGGAAGCCTTAACAACCAAAGGATTTTTTCATTTTGTATATTCGTCGTAATTTTTGTTAGGGTTATTGGGGTTATTGGTCTTAGCTATGAGAGCCATTTATCGTCATGTCAGTGCCCTTTTATTTTTAAATTTGATTTATGAACTATTTGGACTTTTTATCTCATAGTTTCTAAATTTTTTGGAAACCATATTCATCTGAGGAAGGAGGATTCAATTAATATTTCTTCTCACTGTCCTTCTATTAAATCTTTTGGGAGAAGGATTCCATTAGCCATCAAGTGATCTGTGCCATGGCAACATCTGCACTTGAAGCTAATATTTTCATAGTCTAGCAATTGGGTCTGTTCATTGGAAGTTAATGATGTCTGAGAATACCCTATCAAGAAAACCTTTGCGTAATACTAAATCAACCCACATTGTGGAATAGGTGTATTGACCTCTGTCTTTATTTATTTTGTCATACCACCCATGCAACAACTGAATGTTCAATAACCACCCATGCAAATAGGGGGGTAACATTTGGAGGTTTTCTGGGTTTTCACCCTTGAGAAGTGATGAAGAAGGTCATTTGGCACATTCTGGGAACAAGTTAGGCAATTTTAAGCACATTTCAAACCTTGAATCAACATAAGAGGAAAATATGGGTTGTTTCATAGTACAATTGAGCATGGCTAAGGACTATTCTAGGCCGTTGATTCAATTTCTAGCCCTCTTCTGACCTCAAATCAATAGAAAACAACTTTGTATCTATTGCTGGAAAAATATGTGGGTAAACAGCAGCAATATAAGCAACTTCTGGGTATAAAAGTGATTCTCAAACTCAAGTCTGTGCAAGAGATGCTTTTAAATTTTTACTAGATTTTGCATGATAAAAGGTTTTGTGGATAGCACAATTGAAATATTTATGTCCATTAAAAAATGTTGCTTACGGATTGTAGCTGAACCACAAGACAAGATTGTGGCTCGACAAAGTGTCAATGGAAGATGCACGAAGAATGGGCAGAAAAGCAGATAAAATGAGGAGATTCAGGTGATTACAAGAAGTTTAAGAGTTAGTTATAATTTTCATTCAAAATCCAACAGCTCTGCAACTTTCATGTATATTGTAAATGTATAGATATAAAATATATGTTCTATTACATAATATAAGAGTCTGTTTAAGTTGATAGAAAAGAAAAAACCACAGATCCTTCCCAGTAAATACTTTGTTCTATCTGAGCTATCTTACGCCATGGGTATCATTTCCATTTCAATTTTTCTTGAAGATAGAAATTCCACCTTAAAGAATAGTCCCTGATTCTGGGGCACTTTTGGCCTCTTTTTCCAACCTAGGTTTCAATATTTTGACCATGAAAACACATTTATCTCTTCCATGCTTGTATGGGTGAGGAATTCAATCTCCCTATATACCTATTGGAAGCAGTGGGTGACTTACTAGTCAAATCCATTCCCTTGACTAAAAGCAGGGAAAAACAAGGGCTCCTTGCTTTTGATGGAATTTCTATGAGGTGGATTGGATAAAGCATTACTAAAGAAGAAAATTCTAAATGGATATTATTATAAGTGTATACAAGTTTTATATTATGAAAATACATCCTTCCACTGCAAACTTTTCCTCAAGGTTGGTCAATTAGTTGCATCTTCCATCGTGCCCCTAGCAAGTTGAAGAAGAGAGAAAATCAGTGCAAAAGATTAAGGTTTCTCACAGCAGTTCAACACTTAGTCTATAGAACATGCTGATTTTCAAGAGGTAAAAGACGACTTGGGTCAAATGGGTTCAACACCAAACTTCAGTTAAAGAAAGGAAATCCTTTGATTTTAGTGTAAATCCTATACCTGAAAGGATTCCATCCACGAAAGTGACCAAGTATAAACCAATAGAGAAAATAGGGTTATCGGGTGAAACTAATAGGTTTAAGAAGAATTTACAAGTCGACAGAGTTAGTACAAACTCTCTAGAGGCTATCAACTTGATTTTACATTAAAGTAGCAATTGGGGGTAGTAAACAAAGATGGAGAAGTCACGTTTTGCATAGAGAGAAATTAATACTTCATTTTGACTCAAAATATCTCTACAAAGATATATTATACCCACGATTAGCATTGCTGACAAGCTTAATCACATACGGTCAACTACGAATAGTGAATATTGCTAGTTTGAAGAGAATTAAGTTGATCTGGTCTATTCCTTATAAGCTCAGATTACTTGGATGACAGGTTCACTTTCATGGTCTAGCAAGCACACAAGCTAGATAAATATTAAAGTGGCCTTTATAATGGCTTGTTTGTACAGTGGTACAAAAGAGAACATAAAGCAAATATTTGGACATTGTATGTTTGCAAGAGAGAATTTACCTAACAACAGTTCTTGTCTTTAGTATCTTCTACAAATCTCTTCAATGCAAGGCTTTTGTTTTTGGGGATCCTTGGATATATGGAAATCCAGCATGGAAGAATTGGTTTTCTCTGCAACATTCAACTCCTTATATCACAAAAATAAGATGTTACATAATATTGAGTTCTCTTAAGAAAAAAAATTGTAGCATAGAAATCCATAGACTTCTGGATGGCTTAGCTACTCAGGTATGTGCATTATTGTTGTAGCTTTGAATTTGAATGAAATAAAATTCCTTTCTCTCTCTCTCTCTAACAGGTTTTCCCATTTTACGTTTTGCCTGGGAAAATTTGCCGAAAAATTCTGAGTCTTGAAATTTCATGATGTGCATTTATTATTAAAATCCTGCCTATTAAAAGTGATGTTCAATCAGTATTTCAAAGTCTGAAATTTTAGTGAAGTTACATCACTCTTATAAACTGGGATGGGATTTAAAATTTTCCATAAATTTAAATTGAAACTGGGATGGGGTTGAACACCAAAATATTTCAATCCAATTCTCCCTAACCATTCATGAACTTCCTTCTTGCATTGGTCTTGTTTCCTCTTGACTCCATTTTTCCGTTGGGGATTGGCACTGGTTTCTCGAGTCCTCCCATCACCTATACTACAACAGAAGACCTCATGTTTTGTTAGTGATAGCTCTTCAAATCACCTTTGATCCCTCGTCGTCATAACCTAGAAATCCTATCCTAGGGAAGCCCCCCTCGAGTTGGAGAAGAGCCAACCGAAAGTGTAGAGAGGTATTTATCGAGGTAACAATGGGTAACACCTGTAGCTTGCATCTAGGCTAGCCTATTTTTTGGGGCTTTAATCACATGTGCCAGTTGAAGTTGTAACACCCTACATCGACCGAGCTCTGGAGCTTGTAATTTCTATTTTATAGGCTTTTATATTTGACATTGAAATCTGAAATCATGATTTTTGAGTTAAGATAAATTGGCACTATCATTGTCTAGTTCTTTGAGATTAGATAACACTATAAAAATGCATGCAATAGGGAATATGGAAGACATACTAGACACTACATAGTAAACCAGGATCTCTGTGTTCTTTAAGTTCACAAAGATTTATAGTGCATACCTCAGCAAGCACTTGTTTATGCTGCCGCAACTATGAATGGATCGCATTCTGTTCCAATAATTTTTTGCACTCCTTGTCACAAGGCAAAAGTCCTAATCCAAACATGCTCTTTGTAACCTCCTTTGATGAATGATTTGACTTAAGATGTGCATCTTGAACATTCATGCAAGTCCATTCTTTTTCCAAGTGTTGACAAGAACAAAGAACCATAACCTAGTCAAATGCCACCAAAATATTACTTTCTTAGTGGAATAAAAGAGAACAAAAGTATCAACTTTGAGGAGAGTGTGAAGATCTTTTTTTGAATGCCTTAGGAATGCTACATCATACAACACATCATTATGGTTGGCAGACAAGCAACTTCAAGGACGAAAACAACACTACAGATTAACAAATTGGAATCTTGCATCACATGATCATGTTTATGATAAACAACAGGGATGATTACTTAAAATACAAAATATAGCATCATCCTAATTTTGTATTGCTCACTGATATTCTGCATAAGAAAAGTATGAAGTTATAACATTTCTAGTTGGTGTCATATTAGAAAGAATAAATTTAAAGGAATAATAAAGTTTCTTGATTGATTATCGATCACCAAAATCACACCTTTTTATGGCATGTTTCAGCTGATGGACAAGAGATCAGATGACATATCTGAGGGAAAGGATGTGTACAATTTGGTAACTTCCTGCAAGATCACGATATCAACATAGCACAATTCATAACACGCATTTATTTTAAATAATAAACTCTGGATTTTCTATACCTTTATTCAATGAGAAACCCAAATAATATATCAAATTTACCCTTGTGATTATATTAAGCTTTCCCATTCATGCAACAACCGAGAAGAAAGCAAGTTACAATCAAAACATTGAAACCACTTAAACAAATCCACTAATGCTACACATATATCTGGCTTATTGGTTAGACCAGATAAGATCATTTTATTAATTTCCAACTACTGACTAGAAAAGTAGGTCAATGGGACTGCTAAGTACAATGATGTCATCAAAAAGATAAGATACTTTTATTAATGTCCAACTAATGACCACAAAAATAGGTCAATGGGACTGCTGAGTACAATAATGTTAGTGAATTGTCCCTTTCTAGATTTTTTATTTGAATAAAAAACTCATAAATTATTTTGTCACGCTCTTCAACAAAGCTCTTTCTAGGAGCTAGATAATGACATAATGACTAGTCAGTTGTGCTTGGCCCTGCCTTCAATGCAATTACCAGATTAGTTCTTTGATTTTATTCACATTGTGGTTGTTTTGTGACTAAAAGTTTCATTACAATGAAGTAGAACTCATATACATAGAAACATAACCATTAACTTTCAACCAAAATCCAAAAGTAGGGTGGGATTAGTTACTCCCAGTTTCAAAAACTCCTCTAGATTTAGAGCTCCAAATATAAATTAGAAACAATTCCCAAGTGGCCATTTATAAAACAATTCCATATGTTATCAAGAATCTATTTTTATTGGCCCTGAGGGTTAGATCAATTAGTTGGTACAGCTATTGCTAGGATGTTTCCAGTAATCTGGCATACTATGCAGGTCCCTGGCTTGATTCCCATGGGTTTTGGCACACTAAGTCTATATAGCCTACTTCAAACTGGGTACAATCCTCAGAATGAGGGAAAGTGCTAGATGTTTCCTGGGAATTTATTTCCAGGGAAAAAAGGAATATACTTTGGATGATGGCTCTCATAGTCTTATCTGAATATGTGTTTTGCCATGATTTCCTTGTGTCATGTACAACAATTTGTCTCTTTCTGAACGATATGGAATATTGTAACTTTTGGCATTTCTGGTCTTATTGGCACTGCAAATAAAATGAAAATCAAACAGATGCGGTCTCCTTAACACAAAAGGATGAGATCATATGGATTTGGTTGGCAGCTACTCACAGACGTTGTGGAATATATAGAGATCCCCTTCACAACATTTAGGCATCATCGTTATCTTGGGTATCAAACCTCCCATTCTGGTGATCAGCCCTGGATCTCTCATCTACATGGTATGCTTTTATCAATTAATTATGTCAGTTTCTATGACCTTCATTTAATATTCATGTGTTGTTTTGGTGATCAGACCTAGGGCTCTTATCTATAAAGTATATTATGATCAATCAATTATATCAATTTCTATGATCTCTAAATTATATTCTTGTGTGGTGGAAATCCAATTATTTTAACATGTATACACATTTTGTCTTAATGTCTTCCAATTTCCCAATAAGAAAGTTGTCGCATACTTTACAATAATCACAGTGCACTATAGTCACTTCTAGGTAAAGGTATAAGGCCATTGATTCAAAATGACACACACACATAAAGTTACAAAGGTATGGAGACGTTGCTACAATAAAGCAACATATAAATATAAGTGAAGAGTCCTGTATACCTAACAACATCTTAACAATGTATTAGATCTATGCGCATGAGCTATTTGTACAAAAGATCATGATTTTGTAATCATCTTTAACTCTTAGGCCTCCAGTGGTGTTTTTTTGCTAAGTACCATGTCAGGTTAAACATGAATGAATCACATGCATGGAATGCAAATAGACAGTTAAAAATAAAAGATGGGAAAGGTTAAATATCCCACACTCCTTCATCTATCAGGTTAAACACTAATGAATCGCCTACATGGAATGCAAACATACTGTAAAAAATCAAAGATGGGAAAGGCTGACATAGAAATTCAATTATTCTAAAATAATAAAGTACAAGCACAACATTGGAAGTCAATTAGGAGAGCCTAAAACGTTAAGACCATTGAGTAATACGGGCTCTTATCTATACAGTATATTATGATCAATCAATTATATCAATTTCTATGATATCTAAATTATATTCTTGTGTGGTGGAAATCCAATTATCTTAACATGTACACACATTTTGTCTCCATGTCTTCCAATTTCCCAATAAGAAAGTTGTGGCATACCTTACGGTAATCACAGAGCACTATAGGCACTGCTAGGTAAAGGCATAAGGAAATTGAGTCAAAAGGACACACACACATAAATTTACAAATGTATGGAGACATTGTTACAATAACGAAGCATATAAATATAAGTGAAGAGTCTTGTATACCTAACAACATCTTAACAATGTATTAGGTCTATGTACATGAGCTATTTGTACAAAAGATCATGATTTTGTAATCTTCTTTAACTCTTAGGCCTCCAGTGGTGTTTTTTTTGTTGAGTACCATGTCCGGTTAAACATGAATGAATCGCCTGCATGGAATGCAAATAGACAATTAAAAATCAAAGATGGGCAAGGTTAAATATCCCACACTCCTTCATCTATCAGGTTAAACATGAATGAATCACCTGCATGGAATGCAACCATACTGTAAAAATTCAAATATGGGCAAGGTTGACATAGAAATTCAATTCTTCTAAAATAATAAAGTAGAATCACAACACTGGCAGTTAATTAGCAGAGCCTAAAATGTTAACACCATTGAGTAATACGGGCTCTTATCTATACAGTATATTATGATCAATCAATTATATCAATTTCTATGATCTCTAAATTATATTCTTATATGGTGGAAATCCAATTATCTTAACATGTACACAGATTATGTCTCAATGTCTTCCAATTTCCCAATAATAAAGTTGTGGAATACCTTATAGTAATCACAGTGCACTATAGGCACTGCTACGTAAAGGCATAAGGCCATTGAGTCAAGAGGACACACACACCTAAAGTTACAAAGTTATGGAGACGTTGTTACAATAAAGCAACATATAAATATAAGTGAAGAGTCTTGTATACCAAACAACATATTAACAATGTATTAGGTCTATGTACATGAGCTATTTGTACAAAATATCATGATTTTGTAATCATCTTTAACTCTTAGGCCTCCAGTGGTGTTCTTTTGCTGAGTACCATGTCAGGTTAAACATGAATGAATCGCCTGCATGGAATGCAAATAGACAGTTAAAAATCAAATATGGGAAAGGTTAAATATCCCACACTCCTTCATCTGTCAGGTTAAACATGAATGAATCACCTACATGGAATTAAAACATATTGTAAAAAATCAAAGATGGGAAAGGCTGACATGGAAATTCAATTCTTCTAAAATAATAAAGTAGAAGCACAACACCGACAGTCAATTAGCAGAGCCTACAACATTAATACCAATGACTAAAGTCAACACTCACTACAGGAATTGATGGGGATACTCCAAATCACTCAACCAGTGATGCAGACTCTGAAAACAATGCCAATCTTTCAAGTATTCTGTCACTTTTTCCCACCCCTCATATAAGTCCTCCTCAATTTAGTTGGTGTTGTAAGTGCATTCAATTGTTTTTTTTCGTGAAACTCCGTGAAATCAAGATGAAACAAGAGGAACTTCAAATCAACATTATGTTGATGTGGCATTTGAGAAATGAACCCCTCTAATAGAGATGAATACTCAACAACGTAAGCATCCATCTCTTCTCCCATTGCATGCAGAAGCTCTCTCATAAGTTGTAATGAGCACTTTCTACCTCCACTAACCCAATCCCCTAACTTTTGAGGTTCTCTCTTGGACTTTTCCTTGAATATGTTTAAACTCTATAGTAATTAAGTGCAAAAATTCACACGTTAGTGTGAAATACATGGCATAAATATGTCAAACATATCACTAAAATGTTGGCCCTATGACCTACTATTAACAACAAAGAGACCAAATGCAACAATATACCTCACCTGCATTTTATGGACACTTTCATATAATCTATCCCCATGGTTCCTAAAGCGTAAAATGAGATCAAACAATGGCAACAATGAAAACAATGTTTTATATAAATGATGAGATCGTTCCCCAAGAAATGACTTCTCTACAAACGCATTAAGGTACCTTTCATGAGCAAATATAAGTTCATCAAGGTCTCTTGATTCTTCCATTTCATCCAAAAAGTCCACTCATGAGTACTCAAGAACTTCGAACATGAGATGGCATTGTAGATTTGTGAGAATCTTTTCTCTAAAAAAGGTAACAACAAAACAGGAAAACATGAAGCCAATGGTAGCACTAAAATGGTAAGGACATGTTTTAAACTAATTGACATTATATATTTACCATTATCAATGATTTCTTTATTCATGTATATCATCATTTACAAATCAGATATCCATATTGCATATCAGAGAATTTACTGTCAGACAAGGCATATTTGAATTAGTAAATCTTACTTTTTAATTTTGTACTCAAAAGTGAACAACTTGTTTGTAGGCAGAGAACCAGTTAGGTCCTGATTGGATGCTTATGCGAGCAGGCACTACTGGGGTCCCCACTATTATTGAATGGTTAACTGATGACTTGTCTCCAGGATCTAATGTTGGCATTGACCTAGTAAGTTTGATAGGTAGATATTTTACTAATGAATGTAGAGGAAAACTTTTGAGCATAATATTCCTGTATGAATGACAGTTTGTTAGCATCTTTTTATGAGAATGACATAAGAGTACTAATAATCTATCTGAGCTCTCTTTGGTTCTATCTTAGCACTTGGTTTGCATGCTATGGTATTGCGTTTGTGCAAAGAAATGATTTTTCCATCTCACTTTATACTGTAGCTATGGAATTTGTACTATTTTAAGATTTTCTCTTAATATTTTGAAGTTAGCCAGGATGGCTAAGATGAAACACTGAAATCTAGAGTAATATGGATACCTACACTCTAAATGTTAGTTCCTAAAATACTTATATTTCACTAAGTGTTGTATAGGAATAAACACCTTACAACCGAAGGTCTGGGGTTACCAACATACTCATGAAACTTGCAGGCAATCGAATCGAGAGTGCAGTAAAGGAAATAGGAGGATAGAAAAGACTCACCCGATACACGACAGTTGATCCTAGCTTGTCCTCTTCTGGTCTGCTTCTCCTCCAAATCCTTCAGGGATTCTTCTCCTTCACCTATCAAGAGTCAATCCTCCAAATACAAGATGATACATATATATAAACAGGTTAGATAAATCATATACAAAGTGCTGAATCACAAGTATCTATCAAACCACAATATATGAGAGACATTCAAGACACATATGGAAGAAGGATTCTCTTTATTAACAATAATGAAAGAGTTCAGATTACAACCCAATGCCTGAGACAAGGAATCCTCTGCAACCAAAGGATTTTGAGTTCCACTGCTCCAAAGATTTCTGAATGAACTCCACCAGCATAACTTTTCTCTCCAATTGTATATATATGTATCATCTTGTATTTGGAGGATTGACTCTTGACAGGTGAAGGAGAAGCATCCCTGAAGGCTTTGGAGGAGAAGCAGAGCGGAAGAGGACAAGCTAGGATAAACAGTCCTGTATCAGGTGAGTCTTTTCTATCCTCCTATTTCCTTTACTACGCTCTAGAGTCGATTTCCTGCAAGTTTCATGAGTATGTTGGTAACCCCATACCTTCGGTTATAAGGTGTTTATTCCTGTAGAACAGAACTGGCGATTCCACTGGGTGGATGAGAAATGTAGTTCATAATAAGCCCATCTATAGTGTTTTGGGCAACCCTCAATCCATAAATGTCCTTTTGTGTGCCAACATAGCGAATGTCGGCACTCGAACGGAGAGGTGCTATTCAGGTGGATAACAGATGCCCCCTAATGTGTGAGGTCAGAGGGAAGCAATGGCCGAAATACATTATAATATTTATCTTCGGAGAACTCAGAAATCCAATGGAGTAGAGAGAGTACCTGAAACAAATACATAATAATGTCATATACAAAGTTACATCTGAGAATGCTATGTTCAATTTACTAGAACACTAGCCCCTTTACAATATTTGAGTACATCATATGATACGGGTATGAAACCACGTATATTACAAAGGTGGATCGAAGCCACAATATACAATAATGATGAGTCTTCAAAGATCTGGAAGCTGTGTATATGAATAGAACATAATCTTGCGCAACTTAGTCCATAGGTGAGGAACTAAGGTCTTCATAAAGGATCCCAAAGAACCAGTACAATCCAAGCCATGTGAATAAGGGTAAGCTGAATTCGAACATGGAAAGGATTCAACAGTTTGTCAATCAATAGGTGATAATCGACAACTGAAGCAAAGGAATTCACCAATGATGAAAGTGAATCCTGAGGTACGAACGTAAAAAATATAGGTCTTCGTCATCAAGAAGTACTGAAATGGAAACATACTGTGATAAGGAAGGCAATAGATCCTCCAACGGATCACATGAGTGACTAGGAACTAGGCAAAAGAAGGGAGACACAATAGATAACAGATATAACAATGATGGGATCAGGCTATAGATCAGACATTGGGTAAAGTCCTTGAACAATGAGCACAACATAGATATGACCCAAGGCAGCGTTTAACTTATAGATAGAACAACTAGACCTATCTGTCATGTAGGAGACATGATCAGATTCCCCAGGTATAACGGATAAGAGGAGGAGTAAGAAACTCAAAGTAATAGTTGAACGGAAAAGTAATCACTGAAACATGGATATCGGAAAAAACAAAGAGTGATATGTTCAAGGAGGACATGCTTCCATTACTGAAAACAAGAGAAAACTTCTTCCTTAACTTCCATGTTAAATTTTAACGAGTCCAGGAAAGTTAACTAGGATCCCTCTTCATTTTTTAACAAGCTTGAAGAGACGAGAAAATAATGCTTGATAGTATCACTGATTCGTGGATTTAATGAGCCCAAACTAGTACATGCTCGACGGTGTTTTCATAGTTTAGAAAGTCTGAAAACTCCAAAGAAGACTCCAAGGGGGTGCTTTTTCGTACAATTTAGTCTCCTGAGGCCGAAAAGGTATAAAACATACCAAAGAAGAACTCTCTTAACTTCCAAAGAAGAAAAGGCACACCTTTTTCGTACTTAGTCAGGAAGGTCCGAAAAAGGTTAAATTACCACCTACCCAACGCTCCTTCAAAAGCAACATATAGCCTGAGTTTTACAAGTGTGAAGGAAGGCAAGATCACTCGGAAAGATCCATTTGATTACGAGAAATGGGGCTTACAAAAATAAACTCGATGCTTTGTTCTTTAGCGTTTAACGAGCATGACAAAGACATAAAGTACACTCGGAATCTTTTTCATGGTTTGGTCCAGAGCACGAAAAAGAGAAAACTAAGCTCATACCGGGGGTTCCTTTTCCGTAAGTTTAGTCCCTCAGGTCCGGAAAAGTGATAAACCTATGCCTGAGAATATTCTTCTCAATTTTAAAGAAAATAGAGTGTTCCTTTCCCGTATTATTCCACATGGTCCGAGAAAGTGATAACCTACCACCAATGTGGATGCCCATTCACATATTCTTAACGAGCCTGAATGGACAAGTTTACTCGGCAGTCAAGTCTATTTTGAGGAGTTAGACCTGAGCGTAAAGAAACTCAAAATCTTTCCCGTGAAGTTTTAACAAGTATGGAAAAGTCAACTCGTGGCCTCCTTACTATTTTAACAAGCTCGAAGGGGAGCAAAAATAATTCTCTAAATGCGAGGAGACAAGTGTCATAGACAGGTGAAACTAGTTCCAAGCACAAGGAACAGACCTATGCATAATGCAAGGAAAGTGAGCAAGATAAGGACACTCGGGGAAAGTCTCCTCAAGGTAAAAGGTGTCAAGTTGCAAAGCCAAAATGATACAAGGCTGGGCGATAATGAGAACAAAAATGAGGGCTTATATAACGAGCTAAAAGCGTGGAAGCCGGCATCAGGATCATAAGCGCGAGTAGGGAACATGAAAATGCAATTACGACTTGAACAACAAGGTGATGCCAGTAAACAGTTGTGAAAACAACTACAAATCCTGTCTTTAAGAAAGAACAACATCAAGATAAGATTCAAAAGAAAAGATCCAATGCAGGTCACTTTGGCAGAAACACATGCGACTTTGCTATCTTCTACAAAAGGTAAATTCAAGGCATAATCAGCCAAAGAGGATTCTATAGAACAAAGGCTCAAGGGTTTATAATCAGTAATATCAACCTCAGAAGGAGAGCAAAAATCAACAAGGGAGATAGAGTCTGTAGAAACAAACTCAATATCACAAGAGTTGAGAAATCAATACGAAAAATCAAACTCGTCAGGATCACTGACTTGCTGTTCGAAGGGAGAGTCCAAAAACTCAACAAGACCAACATAAGAAGACTGATCCATGAGAAAATCAAGCTTACTAAGAAAATCAGGGTTAGACTTAGTCACAACTGAACCAACATCCAAAAGAAGGTCATACTGTATCAAAGACTCTAGGAAAACTTCATCCGAAGGAAGGAGATTATCTGAGATAGGACACATGTCGAAACTTTCAAATGGATTGACAGAGTGGAGAGAAGGCTCTACAATTTGTATAGGATGACTCACCTGGTCAACTGCTAGGACCATATCTCGAGAAGGTAAGCATGAAAATGGAGGCTACTTCTTAGTAGCAATTGAACGCAAAGGACACGAGGCCACATAGCGCACCTGTGGTGGGTTAGTGTCTATAGAAACACTGGGAATCAATAAAGGAAAGACTTGGTCTCTAGTTGGGTCAGGAGAAGGATCAAGAAAATCCAACTGATAGATCGTGACAATTTCTTCGCCATGATTAAAGTACATCACACGAAAAAATGTTGACACCACAACTTGCATGGCATAGACATAATCACGTCCAAGGAGCATATTGAAGTCCAAGGGGTCTTCTATCACCATGAAGTCAACTAAGACGGTCTTCCCACCCAAAGTAACAGGTGTTTGAGTAAGAATTCCCAAGGCTACATAAGTTATTCTATCAAACGCCAGTAACTAACTAGTAGTTGGCACAAGGCTGGGAGATCCCATGCCTCACCAAGCATGAGTAGACAAGATACTAACTGATGCTCCTTCATCAACAATACAACGAGCAATCGTGTATGATTCAACTTTGACCTTTATCTGGAAAGGTGCATCAAAAGGAAGGCGCGGCTCAACTAGGCTATCCCAATCAAAGGAAGCAATTCGAGAGTGTGGTGGGGGTTGATCCAAAATGAGTTCAGTGCCCCCTTGTTTAGTAAGTTCTGAACTGGAAGTGAAGAAAATGTGACTAGTAGACACTTCACTCTCCAAAGGAAGAGTGGGATTGATCGACAATGGAATCGATTCAACCGCTTCATGAAAGTCACTCTCTGAAGGGAGAGTGGGATTGACCAAAGATGGCATTGATTCAATCACATCAGGATCACTCTCCGAAAGAAGAGTGGGATTGACCAAATATGACATTGGTTCAATCACATCAGGATCGCTCTCCGAAAGAAGAGTGGGATCGACCAAATCTGAGATTGGTTCGACCACTTGATCAACCAAAGGTTGAGTAGGTTGTTGAGAAACTATATGTTGTTCACGAGAAGGAAATTCTTGAGTCTCGGACAACACTCTTCACAACTCTGCGATAGCAGGGCACTGGTGAGTAAGATGATCTCCCTCGCATAGCTTACAAGGGAACTTAAGTTTACACTTCAAATGACCAGTTTTCTCAATGGTGTCAGCATGACTAGCAGTGGCTGACTGTTTGCTCTCAACATGACCTGCAAAGGCTAAGAGTTTTCCCCCAGCATGAACTACAGAGGCTGGGTGACTGGGTCCAACCTGACTAAGAGAGGTTGGTTGTTGAAAAGCTTCAGAATGTTAAAAAACGGGATGACCATGAAACCAAACTCTTCGCACCTCCACGATATAAGGGCATTTATAAGTAAGGTGGTCTCCCTCACAAAGCTTATAAGGAAACTTGGTCTTGTGTTTTGAACGGGTATTATTTTTAATAGTGTCAACATGACTCGCAGTGGCTGACGAATTGTCTTCAGCATGAACCATAGAGGCTGAGAAACTGCCCCCAACATGACTTGCAGAGGCTGAGAGACTGCCCCCAGCATGACTTGCAAAGGCTGAGAGACTGGTTCCAACATGAATTGTAGAGGCTGGACGGGCACAACCAACATGAACAACAGAGCCTGAGTGGTTAGGATCAACATGCTTTGCAGCAGTTGAGTGTGTGCCCCGAGCATGAACAACAGAGGCTGGGTGGACGGATCCAACATGAATTACAGAGGTTAGATGGGGAGGTTCAACTTGAACAACATAGGTTGAACGAGTGCCCTCAGCATGAACTACAGAGGCTGAGTGACCGGATCCAACGTGACCTGAAAAGGTTGGAAGGATCCCACCATCATGATCAACAGATGTTGGATGGTGAATATCAACTTGACTTGCAGAGGTTGAGTGCTTAGATCCAACATGACCTGCAGAGGTTGGATAGGTGCCCCCAGCATGAACTACAGAGGCTGGGTGGTGAGGTTCAACTTGAACAATAGAGGTTGAATAGATGCCCCCTTTCTTATGTGCCTTCTTCATATTCCTCCTTCTTTTACTCCTTTTAGACTGTCGGTTACTAGTATCAATACTTTCACCACATGAGGTAGAAGGAGGAGGAGAATCAACTACAGGTGAAGGGGAAACAGTGTTTTGATGCCCTTGATATAAGGAGATTACTTGAGAAGCATCAAGAGCATTTAGGACAGTTGGAGTGGAAAACAACCACACTGATATCCCTAGGGTGAATCCAGGTAGATTTAGGGTGGCCATCAAGGTAACACCAACATTCCCCATGAGAGGAATAGTACAAGGAGTTCCCAGCATGGGGATCTCTTGGTTGGTGTTCAAAGGGGTGTTAGCCATAGTTTCAAACCAAGAGACAAAGTCTGAGGTTGATAGGAAACCAAAATTACAAAGCACACACCTAAAGGCACACTAAGTATAGACAAACCACACAGCACTCACTGAAACTTCCTAAAGACAAACAGACAAATAGGTATAAGATACGCTTTCCAAAAGAAAGATGAGAGACAGTTACTTGGCATCTCTGTAGATGTTCTTAGGAACAAGCAAAGGAATCACCCACTGCCCTCCCACACCTTCTACTAGGGTTACCTTCCAAGCCCGTCCAAGGTCAACCAGAAATAGCCTTCTGGTGTACCTGTGTGTGAACCCTAAATGTCAAAGAGACTAAAGGCTACATTAACTATATTGACAGTCTGGGGGGACAGTCGCAAGCCTGATTTGTACGCATGGGCAGGGTAGCAAAGCCCAAAACCATGTCTAAGATAGAATCCCCAGATGTGTAAAAACCTTGGTTTACACTTTGACAAGGAATCAGAGGGTTATCTCCTTAGTCCAAGTCTCCACGCGGCCTCGTGCTTGACTCCCGTTTGAGAGGAGCTTCCCAGATACAATCAACATAGAAAAGGATTTACCTAGTGATTGGCCAACTACGTCTGAAATTTAAATACTTGTGGAGAGTTAAAACTCCCTAATCCACAAGTTTATCCTGAGCTAGTTGGTGTATGACCCTATAAAATAAAACTTACTAATAATTTTTAGATTATATCATTTATTTTAGTCAGAGGGTAAATGGCATGAAACTTATGTGGTGTTTTGACTCAAAGTTGAAACAAAATGACCAAGCAAAGAGAAAAGAAATGAAAAAAGCAAAAAGTATTCTCTTTATTTTTCAAATAGAAACTTGAAAACCACAAAAGAACAAACTCTTTTTATTTTTATTTTTCAAAAACAATGATATGCCATGCAATCTAGACTAAAAACCTAATCTACATGCATATAAAGCAAACATGTGTTTTTGTCTTTTTTCTTTTATAAATGCAAAAGAAAAAATAGCCTATCAACTAATGCAAGCAAATATTGTAAGCAAATAAAATAGACAACTACTCTACACCCCACAAACAAACCCTAGGTTTCCCCATAGTCAGAAATCAACCTCTCTTGAAAGGAAGGCTTACAAAGGTAAACAAGCCAACAAATTTGGAATGAAGAGACTGAGCAATAAGACTGACATAAACAAAGGTCAAGAAGTCCCAAGTATCAATCTCATTAGAGTAAATTTCAACTCAAAATGGGCCTCCTAAAATGAACTAATAAAATAATAAAATAATATTTATTAATTTTGGAGGAAGAAAAGAAAAAAACTACTTTTTTGTTTGTATTTTTGACATATCTCCCTGTGTTTTTACTCAAATTTCGATCGGGAGAGCTCATTTTGACGGACCCTGCTACCCCAAAAACAAGAAATACCTGAAAAAATGGAATGATGATGTCATCATTCCATTTTTTCAGGTATTTCTTGTTTTTGGGGTAGCGGGGTCCGTCAAAAGTATGTCGAGTGGGTACTCGTTGGATGGAGAATTTAATTCCGCATCCAACGAGCTCTCCCGATCAAAATTTGAGTAAAAACACAGGGAGATATGTCAAAAATACAAACAAAAAAAGTAGTGTTTTTTATGATACATGTCCCCAAATTTATATTAAAAAAGTGTTTAAGACCTATACGGTATTTCAAATTTAAATCAATTTCATTGGATAACACATGATGACATGGAATTTGAATAAAAGTTTAAAATCCCATTTTGAGTTGAAATTTCCTCTAATGAAACCTACAAACAAAGGCTGCTCAATACCGTGTCCAACAACGTCAAGCCAAAGAAGGAGGTGAGGGGGAAAGCAGCAAAAACAAGTATACGTTCCTTTTATTTTTATTTTATAAATGTAAAAGAAAAACAACCTACAAACTCAAAGCATGTGGATGACAAGAAAAAAGCAAAAGGAACTCTGATATACAACCACCAAACAAACTCTAGAATGCCCTAAAGTCAGTGTAAACCCTACTTGGAAGGAAGGCTTGCATAAAAGACAAGTCAACTATTTTGGCATGGTGAAGTTAACCAACCAAAGAAGAAGGAAAAAAACACCAACAAGCTTCTGAACTCAGACAAAGATCACTGAGAGAGGCTGACCAGAAACATAAGCCAAGAATCATAGCAAGAAAAGGAGGTGCGGGAAAGAGCAAAGAACGAACCCTAATGCTATAAAATGCTCAAAATCTACCATGCACCTAAAATGCACTACACTTGAGTATACTTGGATCTAATAAAATGTATAAAATAAACAAACAAAAGTAAACAGATCAAAAGAACCAAGAGTCAACCAACAAAGGAAGACCAGGAACCCTAGCTTGGGTGCACACAATGACAAAATATCACTATAAACTCATAAAGGTGAGTGACAAACCAACCACTATCAAAAGATAGACTGGAAAAATGATGCCCAAGACCCTGATCACTGATCCGGATAGAGACACTTCAACCTATAACCCAACAGGCCAAGCTACTTCAGCATGTAAATAGAAGACAATCCAAACAAAAGAAACCCAAGGGCTTTACGAAAAAAGCACAAAGTGTGGTCACCAAAGGTCTTTAGACAAACAACACAGTATTAATAAATAAATCCAACTAACAAACAGGAATTACACAAAGAGAGGGACAAGCAAACCCAATCCTAAAAAATCCCTATTTCCAGGCTTGTACGCGACTGTGTAGAAGGGCAACTTGCGTATTGTACGTGACTGTCCAAGAGAGAAACACGCATATGCAGGCCTTTGTACGCGACTGTGTAGAAGAGAAACCCGCGTACAAGTACAAAAATTTTCTCAGAAAATACGAAAAATCCACAAGACTTTCAAACACTATGATAAGTATGAACCAGGATAAAAGACCACACACAAACATCAAAGCAAAGACTGGTCAGGGGTGACAGAAACAATCTACAGCAGTCTGGGCTCCCCAGCAGAGTCTCCAGTGTATATATATGTATCATCTTGTATTTGGAGGATTGACTCTTGACAGGTGAAGGAGAAGCATCCCTCAAGGCTTTGGAGGAGAATCAGAGAGGAAGAGGACAAGCTAGGATCAACCGTCATGTATCGGGTGAGTCTTTTTTATCCTCCTATTTCCTTTACTGCACTCTAGATTCGATTTCTTGCAAGTTTCATGAGTATGTTGGTAACCCCAGACCTTCGGTTATAATGTGTTTATTCTTGTACAACGGAACTGGCGATTCCACTAGGTGGATGAGAAATGTAGTTCATAATCAGCCCATCTATAGTGTTTTGGGCAACCCTTAATCCATAAATGTCCTTTTGTGTGCCAACATAGCGAATGTCGGCACTCAAACGGAGAGGTGCCATTCAGGTGGATAACACTAAGGATGGAATTGATAAAGTAATGTAATGGTAAATTACATCAATTGTATTGCATAGATAATTCTTGGAGAGTCATACTCCCAATTGGACATGAAAATAGCAAGTAACCTTGTAGATTCTCAACAGAAAATACAGTTGGGTACATTAAATGATCTAGTAAATAATTAACAAATACTCTTCAGTAGTGATATTTTGATTACAGAATTAAAGCATCTTAATGAGCATTACATTAAATGAATAAAGCTACAGATACTCCAATATTGGATAGAGGGTGACAACTTGAATAGCCTAAGATTTAAGACAAATGAACTAGGTAAGAAATGACAGTACAAAATTCGCTACCCTTTCCATGTTCATGTCATTACTACAAATGTATTGTTTGATTCTTATATGTTTCCAGGAAAGGCACATGGTCAATGGATCAAATGTTTCAAGAATGCCTCTAGAGTTTAGAGTATGCATGCGTGACTTGAGTACAAAAACTTAAATGCATATGTTTCACCTAAAAAGCCTTTATTCTGATTAGTGTGATACTATTTCCTCCAAGATCTGCCCCTTTCTAGGTGAACTCAACCCCTAATTGATTGACCCTTAAACCAATAATTATTTCATTACTAATGTGTGCCCTTGCTAGAATTCATAAATTTATATTACATTATTTTACATTTTACAGATTGATATCATTTATCAATTATCTATGTGAGGCCTGCATCTTGCATTGATGGAAAATTCAAAATAGTATTGGCTGGGAACGTGATGTATTAACATGTGTTATTCGAAAAGTATAAAACCATATCAAGAAGGGGGTGAAGTATTCTTGTTGCAACCAACAATATTTGTAGATATATTTGTCATTTGAGGTCCATATTAAATCTTAATGTCGACAAGTTCTTGCTGCTATATATCTGATTAATGTCATAGTTTTTTATCATGGGTAGTGGTTTTTCCAAGGCTGTTGGGAGTGGGGAGTGGAACACATTTTATATAACACGTGTTTTATTATATTTTGATGCATATATTTTTAAAAACACGTATAATGCCAAAATATCTGTAGAAAACATGAAAAACATATATTTAGCCATTTAGTATGGATATAACATCAGTAATCTAGTAGCTGTCACTTATAAAATTGTCATCAAATGATCTATCATCAATCCCATCAATACTCAAGTTTCAATCTCTAACATTTTCCATTAACAAACTCTAATATATAACATCAACCATGAAATGAAACAGAACATCATATTCATTACCAAAGAGTTGTCAGATAGAATCAATAATTAAAATTGAAAGGTAGGTTCAAAGTTCAAAGTTAAAACTTAAAATTTTATATAATATTCACAAAATAGGCCATAATTAATAACTTTTTATTGTTAGAAGTCAAACTATAGGAATTGGGACTGTAGAGTCCAAGCAACTAATACAAAAGAACAAAGAACGAAAGTAGTAATTTTGCTTGGAATTTAGACAAGGAATCGGATGAATAAGAAGATGATTAACTTGAAACAAATATAAAGGACTTACAAAAGGATAATTTATATACTTTGCACTATGAGTGTACATAATCTTATATTGTATCAAAGGTTTGATGGGATCTAGACAGTTTAGAGCCATGTTATAAACTTCCAACAAAAATGGGAAGTCATTGTGATTAGTGAAAGCATCATTCGCACAAAGATAAGAATCGGATGTTGTTTCCAAGAATGTGTCAAACATGAAACAAAATTAACTTGAAGAACTCAAAACATGAGGCATGTGAATAGACTTTGGATTTCACCGGAGCTTTTAACAATTTTAAATAAAAAATATTATCATCAAAAGAAAAGATTTAATACTTTGCAAAAATTAGCGAAGATAAATTATTTATAATAATAAAAAAGAGAGGTAGAGAGGAGATAAGTCAAAAAGTCTCCTTATTTTTCATTTTATATATTTTTACTTATTTAACATTACAATTAATTGTTGTAGGATGTTTGCAAGTGGTTTCAACTTCATTAGATTTCATAGGGAAATAGTAGAATTTTAGATTCAGGATTTCAGGATTGCAACATTGCCACTAGATTCTATCATGTATGAAGGTATGAGATTGGAATTTAGCTAAGCACATAATCCCTCTATGTACCTTGATGTTGGGTAGCTTACAGAAGCGAGAAACCCTTGGTGATATATTCGCTGACACAATATATGCAACTATGGTGCATAGAAGACATAACAGGGATGCCTGATGGAGTTTGCAGATGGTAATAAAAATACTGGAAGGAAGAAAGTTATGAAGCAAAAAAAAACATATGTCCATAGGTGGACAGAAACATATGCGTTCAGAAGCAACAACGTTCTGGGTGAATTCATTTTCTAAAACCTGTCATGGGTTATGTGTTGGGATTTGTTAAGTAGGTTCATGTTGGGTGTGAGTCATATACATACTGACAATAGTGTGTGATGTGGCTTGAAAGCACTCAAGTACGAAATGAGCAAGAAATTTAAAAATGGACCAACAAAAGAAAGGTGTACAACATAGACAAATCAAGGATTTGATTTAAGTGAGATATAAGCAGTCAAATCATCTTGGACTAAGTTTTAGTCTGGAAAACATGATTGATGGTAGTAGACTGACTTATCGAAGCGTAAATTTGCATGTTAAGGATATGTCTAATGTTCTGGGAAGCTACATAAAATAGGAAACTGCTGACAGGTAGATTTATCTACTAAGATTAGCATGAGAAGGCATTAAATTTTATGCCAGAAAGGGTGGTTTGAGTTGTGCATGTGTGAAGACCAACATATGATTATGCCAGAGAGGTTGGAGTTAGTAGTGTGAATTTGAAGAATAAGATCTGAAATCAGATGTGGGTTAAGAAATCGGTATGGTGATGACATGGGCATGGGTTACAAACCAGGAGCAACGGAGAAAATCAGGTTCTCTGACTGAGATTTAACACGGTCTGGGATTCCCCCGGTTTTGTGATGCATCCAATGAAAATGTTGCATGTATTTTCAGATATATGGATGATGGTCATGTTATTGCTAGATGAGATTGAGGAGAAGGTATTTGGGACAAGGCATCTCCAATATCTGGAACTTGAAATGACCACTACAGGAATGTGGATTGACCTTCCTTGGATGCCCTAAACATTGCCTAGATTTAAAAAGTGAAACCTTTCACTACTGGAGGTTATTGTTTGAAGGTCAAAAAATGCCCAGAAGTAAGTAAAATAATGTGATACACCTCAACGTTCCCGAGGATCTTGAATGGCCTACATTATTGATATAGGTGGAAGGTTTTTGCATAGTGGTGTCTCCACAGCGCAACCAGTCCTTGAGGTAGCTACCCATATGGAATAAAGAGAAAATCGAAAGAAATATATGGAGACGTAAGAATTTATACCCATAGATGGATTACGATCCGTTTTGCTCTAAGACACCTCGCTTCAATATTTAGCTCTTGCTGAGGGTTCTGGTACTTGTGTTTTGTGAGGAGCAAACTAATTATTCCTCTTTTTTTAGTAGCTCAAAACAATATTGGCAATGAATATGGAAAAGTTTTAAAAAATATTACTGATTACTTCAAATTACTATAGGATAAAAGGGAGCACACCAATACAAGATCGCATGGAACTTATTGAAATGGATGCAGTAGAAAATACATACTTGGAAAAATCCCTTTATTAATAATTTTGGATCATCAAGCAGTGCAAGTAGATACAGGGGGATTTCTGAGCAAGGGGCTCAGAGTGTGAAGGAAAAACAAGGATGCAGCATATATTCGGAATGGAAGAGCTGGGGCCAGAAATGCATGAGAGTAGAAGGCAGGAGATTTCTAAGATGCATTAAGCATAGATGACAAAAAGAAGTTATAGGATCCGAGGAAATCATTGCAAAAAAAAATGAATCCATACAGGAATTCAAAGAAATTTATAATTTAAAGAATAATATACCGGTATTTTAGGTCTATTTGATGAATAAAATACTGGTATTTAGAGCAATAATCCAAGGATGCTTGGACTAAAACTGTTATACAAACTAATAATCACCAAAAAATTTGTTTGTCTCAAAATGACTAGAAATAACCCTATTGCTTATGATTAAGAAACTATGTAGACCAGTTTCAGAGTAAACACACCTTTCCTTCTTATTGCAGACTGCAGACCGCAGCATATTTGAGCATCAATTTCATCCTTTCATATAATTGTGCATGTTGTAGATCTAGTAGGATATATTCCTCGGTCCCAGTACACTTCAAACTTCTACCCTAGTTAGCCGAGTTTGGAGAATGAGTTGCTTCACCCTTTTTGCAGTCTCGACAAATGTGAAGATGGTGCTAGATTTGGTGGTATTTTCCCTCGTTTTGGAATATTTGAAATGGAAACAAGTAACATAAATCTCATTCTTTGGATCACTCAGCTTATGGTTCCCTTGAGTGTTTAAATTTGAACCCTTCCAAATGGTTTTAGTACTTCGTAGAAGTATAAATTTAAAATTGTCCTTTAAAAAAATTTAAAATTTCAATTTATCTTTCTATTTAAGGACTGTTGTAATGTCATGGATCACATAGGGTTACCAATAATACACATTAAGAACAGACATACATAACAGATATAAGAGACAAGAACAAGGAAGTGAAATAACAGATTATATTATAATGAAAGGGTCCATACAATACAGAGACTGAACCGAGTTCTCATCTGGCTCAACAACCTAATATATATGAATTACAAATAGTTACAAATAACTACCTGTCAGTTCGGTCAACTGACATGACCTTATGTGGCTGACCTAATCTCTCATTAGTCGGCTGACCGACTTAGTTGGCTATCATTCAAGTCGGCTTACCGACTTTCTCCTCCAACATATCCCCCACAAACAAAACGTTTCTTCGTCCCGAAGAAATAGGGAGGTACACAAAATGTCTTTTCCTATCCTAAGTAGTTATTTCTGTGTTTGGTCTTCATGGGCTGTGAAGTCTGATGGATGGTATTTTCTGCACACAGACTTCGATAACTGCTTCAGCTATCACTGCCAGCTGATGTTGGAATGTTGTCCAACTTTGCGGTATTTTTTGGATGTCGATGGTTAATGTAGTCAGACTTGATAATATCGACATCTTTTCTTGAATGGAAAATTATGCTATCTTCTCCATGTCGGAACCCATAAACTATTCCTTTTCTTCTGCTATCTCAAAAATTTGTTTCATTTGCAAGTAGATGATGTCTAATTTTTCTAGACTTGGAATTGCTTGCTTCACCCATTGGTGCGCTTATCGCTCGTGCTTCTGCAATTTGGTTGTTTCGAGAACTATTTGATTTTCAATTATGCTTTTGAGTTCTTCCTCTGTTCTTTTTCTCTTCTCGAGTTCTTGGATTTCTTGTTGGGTTTGTCGAACTTGCCGATAGACTTGTCCATAATATGCAGGACAATCTCTCAGTACTTTTTCTGTAATGACTGACTCCTCCATGTGATCTCGCAGTACCGTGTATGCTTCTGAAAAAGTTGTGTGCTGCTGTGTCAGCAGTCGAACTGTTTCTTCTTTCTGCTCTTCTTTTGTATCCTGCATCTATTCCTATAGCATCGACGCCACGCTCTCAAACAATTGATAAGCTCTTTCTAAGGGCTTGTCGGTGTCGGCCTCTGTCAGACCTGGTATCACAGATTGTACTAGGTTTCTGCATTTGTTAAGGAAATAGACTTGTTCTTTTTCGTTATCGTCAAGCTCCCTGCATTTGTTCTGGCTCCTTGTTTTTTCTTCGATTGCTAGTGATTCCAAGAGTTTCCCTAATTCTCCATCCCTCGGTTTGGTTGGATTGACTGCAGTGGTTGACCCAAGTTGACTGATGTGGACCACTGCCATCTAGCTTTGATGGTATTTCTTCTTTTTGTCTTTTTTTCTTTTGTGCTTTTACTACTCTGCTTGCTTTGGCACCTGTGTACCTGTAATATTTAAAGTTGGGTTGTCTGGTTATTGGCTAGTAGTGGTTGAAGGTATTTCTAGTTGGGTCGATTGGATGACTATTGCAGTTGGTTGTGCATCTGGTTGGTTAGATATAGAGGGTCCAGATGCAAATGCAATTGGTGCTAATGGTTGCAGCGGAGGTGGTTCTGGTGCAATTGGTTTGGGTATATGTTTTGGGCTGGGGGGAGGTGGTGATGGCGTTGGTGAATGGTCAGGTGTGATTGGGTTAGTGGAGATATGGTTGGGTGAGTGGTCGTAGATTTGTGGGGGTAAATTCTCCTAGAGGTCAGAGAATAGTTCCTTGATTTCTCGATTTATTTCATCCATATCCTCTCCTTACTCATCTCCAGTTGGTTCATTTACTGGTGGGTTGGGTTCGGGGTCGGTCAGAATGATAGATGTAGTCTGACTTGTGACAACTTCAGCTTCTTTGTCGTGGTTTCTTTGGAACATCGAGCTTATAACTGCCACAGTCCTCGGCCTCTGGAGTACTTGGCCAGGTTGGGGAGCGGGTATTCTGAATCTACCAGCTTCAAACAAAGGGGATTTGGTGGAGATATTTTTGTACTGACGTGAGTAACTCAAGAAATTTTTCAATGTATGCCTGGAGGTCTCTGTCACACTCGAACTTTTCCTTCAAGGTCTTTGACATAGCATTCTTGCATATGTCGATTGGGCTTATGGAAGGAGGGTCTGGAATTAGTTCTTGTGTTATTTTGGTTGGAGACAGGGGTGGAGGTGAAGACATGAGATCCACAAAATTTTCAGTTGTTGAAGTGTTTGTGATTTTTTCCTTCTTTGGTCAACCTTGTTGCACCCCTGCTTCGACGAATCTCCGAAATTGGGTTTTGACGGGAATTTTGTTTGCTGCGGAATCTTCTATAAAGTCGCAGCCTGTAGCTACTAGTTATTCCTCATCTTTCGAGGACTCTGCAATGATAAGCTTGCGCTTACCCTTCCCCTGCTCTTGATCCTAAGTTATTTTTTCTTTTTCTTGAGGCTGCTATCTCCTTCGACAATTTGCGTATGTTTTATTTGGTGATAGCATACTCGGGGTTTTTAGTATCTATCTCTCCCCCCCGGTCTTTAGTCAAGATGAGGCTTTCTTCAGTTGTATTGGTTACCAGCTGTTATGTTTGTGTCTCTTCTGTTATAGCTCAAAATGACACTTCTCTGCCTGTGACCACTTTCCCATGATTTCGTCGCATGTCGGCACTTCATGAAAGTCACTGAAAAACACCTATATTGGAGGACCCATATATTTCGTTTTGTAACTCCGTTTGACCTTATTTCTACACCGTTGGAAAGGTATTTCAGTTAGATAAAACTTTCCAAAAGACATAAAAGTCTGAAAATGCCCTGAAATACCCCAAAAATGCATTTTTTGTACATTCGCGATTTTCCTCAAGGCAAACCCACGAATGTGCCTCTTAGCATTTAAAAAATTAAAACATGAGTTAATTGGATATTAGTTAATTCATTTAAATTAATTTCCTTAACTGCTGTAACTTCTCCAACCTTCAAAACTACCTTATTTCACCCATATAAATAGAGGTAGGGAGGTCCATGAAAGGGGACTTGGATTTTATGCATTGTTATGCTGGAGGAATCGGGACTCTCTTTCCCTACACCTTTGCCCTAGAAGCATTCTTCTTGTGTTGCAGATCTTGGAGGATGAGTTCTTTGGAGAAGAGAAGAAGCAGAACCAGATCAAGGTTTTGTGAGGTGCCAAACTTGAAGAGAAGGTATACTTGTACTTGTTTTCAAGATTAATAAAGATGTGATGTCCTTCTTCTTCCCAAATCATTGTTCAATGTGTGATTGAATCTTTGTTTCTGATCATATGATGATGTTATTCAGATCATTAGTTCATGTTTATTTGATTATCATTGTCTTATATGTGGTCATAATTGTTTGAGGAAGGTATAATTCATTTTGCAGGTCTCTTGGAGTGAGAGGAGCAAGAAGAGGATTGAAGAGAAAGCTTGGACCAGCCTTCAGTTAATCAGGTGTGGACCTTTCTCATCTCTGAAACTTGCTGTTATATGCTTGATGAACATTGTGCATCTCTCTTTCAACCCCAGTACGTTGATGGCCTCTTAAACCCTAGCCATAGGATACTTTCCTTTACAACAGAACTGGCGACTCCGCTGGGGATTAGCCTTGTCTGTTTGGGGTTTTTCTCTTGATTTCTTTCAGCTTTTGCATTGTTCCAAGTCCTTCTTGCCACTTAGGAACATTTTTAAGTCTTATTGCACCCTCTCCCCTGCCTTCCTAAGGCAGTTTTCTACCCTTGATTGTGATTTTTACACCTATTCGCGGGTTGTTCTTTTGAACAGTTGCGAATACAAGTTTGCATGCGCGGGTTGTTCTACTGAACAGTCGCGTATCATTCGCGACCTGCCCTTATAGATAGTCACGTATATACCTGGAAGTTAGGATTTTTTAAGTCAAGTTTTTGCTTGTTCCCTTCTTCAGGTAATCCCTGTTTATGAGTGGTGTCTCTTTATGAATGCTGTGTAGCTTGTCTGAAGACTTTTGGTGATCACCCTACCTGCTTTTTCAAAAGCCTTTGAGTCTTTTTGCTTGGAGTAATTCTTGCTTGTTTGGTTTATTAGATCCAAGTTTACTCAAAGCACAGTGCATTTTAGGTGCATGGTGGGTCTGTTAAGGTCTTCTGTGGGTGCATGAATCCAGGGAGTTTGTGTCATTCTTTTTGTTGTTCTTTATCTATGTGGTAAGCCCCTTTATAGCATTAGGATTTACTCTTTGCTCTTTCACCTGTCTCCTTTGCTTGGTTTTCTTTTTGGCCTTTTGTTTCTGATCAGCCTCTGTTAGTGGCCTTTATTTGATTCCAGAAGCTTGTGGATGTTGTTTTCCTCCCTCTTTGGTTGGTCTACTTCACCTTGCCAAAATAGTTGTCTTGTCTCTTATACAAGCCTTTCTTCCAAGTAGGGTTTATGCTGACTTTAGTTGGTTCTAGAGTTTGTTGGGTGGTTGCATAGCAAAGTTCCTTTTGTTTTGTTCTTTTATCTGCATGCTTTGCTCTGTAGGTAGTTTTTCTTTTGCACTTATAAAAGAAAATTAAAAAAGAACTTTTATTTCTTGCTTTTCCCCCTACTTCTTTCTTTGGTTTGACCTTGTTGGACAAGGTACTGAGCAGCCTTTGTTTGTAGGTTAGATTGATGCTTGGGACTTCTTGACCTTTGTTTATGTCAGTCTTTATGCTCAGTCTTTTCATTCCAAAGTGTTGGCTTGTTTACTTTTGTAAGCTTTCCTTTTAAAAGAGGTTTATATTCAACTTTAGGGAAACCTAGGGTTGTTTTTTGGGGTATAAAGTACTTGTCTATTTGCTTTGCTTTCAGGACTTGTTTGCATTAGTTTATAGGCTGATTTTTCTTTTGCATTTTATAAAAGAAAAATACAAAAACATGTATTTGCTTTATATGCATATAGATTAGGCTGTTAGTCTAGATTGCATAGCATAGCATTGTTTTTGAAAAATTTTAAAAATATAAAAAGATTTGATCTTCTTTGGTTGTCAAGTTATTTGAAAATATAAAGAGAATAGCTATTTGCTTCTTTGCATCTCATTTCTCTTTGCTTAGTCATTTTGTTTTCATTTCTTGAGTCAAAAAACCGCATCAGTTTCATGCCATTTACCCTCTGAGTAAAAACGGCCCATAAAATAAACGTATAATTTTAAAATTTATTAGCAAGTTTTATTTTATAGGGTCATACACCAACTAGCTTAGGCTAGACTTGTGGGTTAGGGTGTTTTAACTCCCCACAAGTGTTAAAATTTTAGACGTAGTTGGCCTATCACTAGGTAAATCCTTGATTGTACTACTGTATCTGGGAAGCTCCTCTCAAACGGGAGTTAAGCACGAGGCCGCGTGGAGGCTTGGACAGAGGAGATAACCCTCTGAATCCTTGTCAAAGCGTAACTCAGGACTTTTGTGCATTTGGGGATTCTGTCTAGGCAGAATTTCGGGCTCAGCTACCCTGCCCATGCGTACGAGTTCGGCTTGCGACTATCCCCCCAGACAGTGGGTATTATCAAGGTAGCCTTTAGTCTCTTGTCTTTTAGGGCTCATACACAGGTAAACCGGAAGGTTATTTCTGGTTCACCTCGGACGGACTTGGAAGGTAACCCTTGTGGAAAGTGCAGGAGGGTGGTGGGTGATTCCTCCGCTTGTGCCTGAGAACCCCTCAAGGACGCCAAGTAACTGTTCACCAGCCTTCTTCTGGAAGGTATATCTTTATAGCCTGTTTAGATTGCTTGAGACTCTAGGATCTTTTTAGTGAGTGCTGTGTGGTTTGTCTGTACTTAGTGGTCCTTTAGGTGCCTGCTTTGTAATTTTTGTTGATCATCAACCTCAGAATTTGTCTCTTGTTTTGAAATAATGGCTAACACCCCTTTGAACACCAACCAAGAGATCCCTTCAATGGGAACTCCTTGTCATATTCCTCTCACAGGGAATGTTGGTGTTCCCTTGATGGCCACCTTGAATCTTCCGGGATTCACCCTAGGGCTACCGGTGTGGTTGTTTTCCACTCCAACTGTCCTGAATGCTCCTGATGCTTCTCAAGTAAGCACCTTATATCAAGGGCATCAAAACACTGTCTCCCCTTCACCTGTAGTTAGTTCTCCTCCTCCTTCTACATCATGCGGTGAAAGTACTAATACTAGTAACCGCCAGTCTAAAAGGAGTAAAAGAAGGAGGAATAGGAAGAAAGCACATAAGCAAGGGGGCACTCGTTCAACCTCTGCAAGTCATGTTGAACCTCACCACCCAGCCTCAGTTGTTCAGGCTGGGGGCACCCATCCAACCTCTGTAGGTCATGTTGGATCTAGTCACTCAACATCTGGTGTTCACGTTGAGTGCACCCGTTCAACCTCTATTTTTCAAGTTGAACCATCCTATCCAACCTCTGTTGTTCATGTTGGAGCTATCCATCCAGCCTCTGGTGATCAAGCTGGTGGGATCCTTCCAACCTTTCCAGGTCATATCGGATCCTGTCACTCAACCTCTGGTGTTCAAGCTGAGTGCATTCGTTCAACCGCTGGTTTTCAAGTTGAACCTTCCCATCCAACCTCTGTTGTTCAAGTTGGATCCATCCATCCAGTCTCTGGTGTTCACGCTGGTAGGATCCTTCCAACCTTTCCAGGTCATGTCGGATCCTGTCACTCAGCCTCTGGTGTTCACGTTGAGTGCACTCGTTCAACCTCTGGTGTTCAAGTTGAACCTCTCCATCCAACCTCTGTTGTTCACGTTGGATTCGTTCACCCAGCCTCTGTTGCTCAAGCTGGGGGAACACACTCAACTGCTGTAAAGCATGTTGATCCTAACCATTCAACCTTTGTTGTTCATGTTGATGGTTCCCGTCCTCCCTCTGCAAGTCAAGTTGTACCTAGTCTCTCAGCCTCTGCCAGGCATGCTGGGGGCAGTCTTTCAGCCTCTGTGTTTCAAGCTGAGGACAACTCGTCAACCACTGCGAGTCATGTTGACACTATTGACAAGTCTACCCGTTCAAAACACAAACTCAAGTTTCCTTGTAAGCTTTGTGAGGGAGACCACCTTGCTTATAAATGCCCTTCTATTGAGGAGGTGCGAAGAGTTTGGATTCATGGTCATCCTGTTTTTAAACATTATGGAGTCTCTCAACAACCAGCCTCTCTTAGTGAGGTTGGACCCAGTCACCCAGCCTCTGTTGTTCACGCTGGAGGCAAACTCTCATCCTCTGCTAGTCATGTTGAGAGCAAACAGTCAGCCACTACTAGTCATGCTGATACCGTTGAGAAAACTGGTCGTTCGAAGCATCATCTTAAGTTCCCTTGTGTGCTATGCAAGGGAGATCACCTTACTCATATGTGCCCTGCTATCCCAGAGGTGCGAAGAGTGTGGTCCAAGACTCATGGATTTCGTTCTTCTGAACACCCTATAGTTTCTCAACAACCTACTCAACCTTTGGTTGATTAAGTGGTCGAACAAATCTCAGATTGTGTCGATCCCACTCTTCTTTCGGAGAGTGTTCCTCATGTGATTGAACCAATGTCATCTTTGGTCAATCCCACTCTCCCTTCGGAGAGTGACTTTCACCAAGCGGTTGAATCGATTCCAGTATCGATCAATCCTACTCTTCCTTTGGAGAGTGATGTGTCTACTAGTCACATTTTCTTTACTGCCAGTTCAGATCTTACTGAACAAGGGGGCACTGAAATTGTTTCGGATCAACCCCCACCAAGCCCTCGGATTGCTTCCTTTGATTGGGATAGCCTAGTTGAGCCGCGCCTTCCTTCCCATGCACCTTTCCAGATAAAGGTCAAAGTTGAACCCTATACAATTGCTCGTTGCATTGTTGATGAAGGAGCCTCAGTTAGTATTTTGTCTGCTCGTGCTTGGTGAGGTATGGGATCTCCCAACCTTGTGTCGACTGCTAGTTAGTTACTGGCATTTGATAGAAGAACTTGTGTAGCCTTGGGAATTCTTGCTCAAACTCCTGTTACTTTGGGTGGGAAGACTGTCTTAGTTGACTTCATGG
>LPNX010155786.1:5337-94640 GCA_001517045.1 Pseudotsuga menziesii
TTCTGTTGAAAATTTACCGAGGCTTACTTAATTTAATTATTGAAGTGCTCGGAATGAAACTAATTTTTTTTTGCATGGTAAAATTCCTTGTGGCCTTCTATGATGTTTAAAATGGCCTTTGAAGGGCTCTGAAGGCTTCAAATTTGAAGCCTGCTACCATCTCGAGACTCTTTGGATTCCCCGACCTTCACACTGTAACTTCCCGCATCTGCGTTTGTTATCTATATTTTTCTTTATGTGCTGTCCTTGTTATCTCGCCTTTTCCTCGTGTGTTTGTTGCAACGTTTATATGTTGATACTTTGGATCAATAGTTTAATTATTTATTTTTATTTTTATGATTGTTAATTTCTTCTCATCAACATTATGACATGTTGAATTTTTGTATCCATGGAAGTGTTCCTTTAGTGATTTTGTGATTTGGTCACTAAAAAGGGGACAAGTTATATGATCCTTGTATTTATAATTAATCGAAAGAGTTTCATGAGGCCTATAAGAGGTCGAGGAATCAAAATATTTCCCTGAAACTCAGAGATGGGGTCTAGCCTCTACCTTTATACTGCATATGGATCTAAGACTGGTTTTGGGTCAGCACCCCAGTTTAATTATAATTGGATCAACTGCTACGATGTTTAAAGGAACTGAGCTTGGTGAAGCTACGTTGACTGGTGCAGCTAGTTCGATGGTCACAGATCATAATACTTATACTGAAGTTACAAGAGCACCTCAGTATGGGTCTTGCAAGGACTCTTACATTGAAGGACCAACAACTAGCTATGATTCTTCTAGGTAGCGATATGGTACTGGTTCTAGTACCTAATTCAGAATTGACGTATAAGGAACGTAATTTTCCTTTGGCACGCGCTTAACCGGGTTTGCTTCATTAAAGGTGCAGCAGGGATAAAGATGGTCAAGAGAAAATTCATGCAATTGTTTTGTTGGATCTTTGAAGATTGAGGTGCATGGCACCAATATTACTAATAGAAGGTAGACAATTTACAAAAAAATGACTTTATTGTCAAAATTGCAATTTTCCATGACACAATTAAAAATGACTAACATAAATGACTAATTCATATTCTTCTAGCTAGTCATTTTTTATGTTGTGACTAAATTAGTCACTTATGTTAGTCATTTTTAACTTTGTCACTTATTATCTAGTCATATTTGTTAACTGGTGACTAAATTAGTCGTTAATTTTAGTCGTTTATAGTTGGGTCAATCAAAATTGCTCATATTTAGTAGTAAATCACTTGAAAAACCTGTGGTGACTAGAATTTTTAGTCACGTAGTAGCTAATTCCTCATTTTGTACTAGTGGTCCCCACCATTGTGTTACCCTCCTATTGGTCGGAGGAGGCAAAGTCCCCACAAGTGGTGGGGCACTAGGGTTATTAGACACTCCTAGAGATGTCGGCTCTAGTAAGAAATTGTTAAGTGAGGCTGACATGTTTGAGTGCACTTCAAGTGAATGGAAGAATATAAATAGAGAGTGAGAGACTCTCTATTTATCACTTGCAACATCACTCACTCACTCAAGTGTGGTGCATTAGTGAGGAAGGAAATACACTGGGACTAGACAAGAAGAAGACTACTGCTATCGGGAGTGCATCTTACTATTTTCTGGTTTTACCTTTTGTGTTGATTCTATCTCTGAGGAAGTTGCGGGGTTTTCTCCTTTATGGTTTCCCCGAGGAAAACTCTTTGTGTCTCTTGTCTCTTATGATGTGCTTATGTTTTATTTTTTTGCTTGTTATTCTCTCAGTTAAAATATCCTAAGATCATAATGCTAGCTTATATGATGAAAAACTAACATGCACTTGACCACCCTATTGCTTTTGCTAGTAGAAAATTGTAAATGGAAGAAAGGAACTACACAACGAATGAAACAGAAGACCTCACCATGGTCTATGTGCTCCAAATTTTTAGACACTATTTGTTGGGTGGACATTTCCAGATGTACACTAATCATTCGGCACTAAAATACCTAGTCAACAAGCAAGTGTTGTGGGGGAAGATCTATCAATGGCTTGTCCTCTTTCAAGAATTTGATTTTGAGGTCATTGTTAAACCTGGTCGACTGAATTTTAGGCAAGAATTCCTCTCACGAATAGAAAGTGGTGCAGATCCAACCAGCCTAGATGTTAACTTGCCTGACGTGCAACTATTTGTGGTCACTACAATGGAATATCAGAACAATGGATTTAACAATATCATCCACTTTCTAAGTAGAGGCTATGCACCTTCAGGATTCTTCATTAATCAGAAAAATGACTTGGTCGTCAAAACTGCTGATTTCACATTGATTGATGGACACCTCTATAAGTTGGGTGCAAATGAAATACTGTTCCATTGTGTTTTTATTATGCACCCTTGGGTTATTAGTGAAGCACATGCTGGTGTCGCAGGAGGACACTACGTGGGAAAGGAAACTGTGCACATGATATTGCAGGGGGCACTATGGTGGAAAGCCATACACATGGATACTGAAAGTTTATTCAGGCACTGTGATATCTGCTAGAGAACAGGAAAACCATTGCACCATGACGAGATGTCTTTTGTACTGCAGATAAAATTGCAAGCATTCAAAAAGTGGTCCATTGATTTTGTTGGAAAGATTAGTCCACCAGGAAAAGAACTATAACACACTACATTATCACTGTGATGGACTATTTAACCAGATGGGATGAAGCTATGCATGTTAGAGACTGCACCGCTACGACTGTGGCTGTCAAAACCCCAAATTTACCAAAAAAATTAAAATTTTGAAAATACAGAAAATATTCAATAATGCAGTCTGCTAACAGTTATAATTAGTTATATGTTATTTGATTAACAGATTGGTTAATTCATAATATGAATTATGTACTCGCTTAAGTTTATCTTATAGAATAATTCTTTTTCTTTTTCAGTTTATTGATTTATTTTTCTTTTGTGACAAGAAGGTGGAATTGTCTTGGAGTCTGGGGCTTACTTAGCTTTTGAGCTAACGTAGAAAGCTTACCTGATCTCACAGACTTATAGGTAAGAAAGATGCAGTGCTTCCTGTCAATATTCATAAAGCATGCAGATATATGTTCATTGCAAAATAATAGCTCAGTAAAAAGAATATATGTTGTTTCAATTTCAAATGCTTCTATGAGGTAAAAACAATTAGTTTATTATTCTTTTTAAAGATGCCAAAGATTTATATATAAAAGGGATTCTGTCCTAACAATAATTGGCGACAGTTGTTCTCTCTCTCTAGTTTGTAATTTATATTTTTTGTTGGGAACTAACTTCTTAGATATTTGACAATGTTCACCAAATTCATCATGTGTATAAGCCTTTAAACTTTCCTTACACACATGTTAAAGATGGCGGAGTTTTAAGTTTAAGGGTCTACCTAAACTATGTTCGTCAACAATTTACATCACGAAAAATTTTTGTTAATTCTTGTGATAAGAAAATAATGCACAGTAGTTAATGAGATTTTATACTATTATCCTAACTTATAAGCTTGAGGATTAAGATGATTATGTCTATACTAAAATAATACTATCGATTGGGTTAATTCTGTAGTGAAGAACTAAAGTTCTTTTACAAATAACATAATTGGAAAGATATTGTCCATTTTTGTTATTAATATCATCAAAAGTCTAATGACAAGCCCAAAAGATACTATAAGGCTTAACACTCTTATTTGCAAACTTAATAGTTTTTTTTTTAATGTACCCATATGACATAATGAGGATATGATCTAGAATAAAAAGAAATCTCTTGACATGAATAAGGTTTATCAATTTTATACATTTTAATGTGGGCATAACCATTGATAGAATTACAATCGTTTTTCGATGAAGACATTGCTTTGCATAAGGTGTCAGGTCATGGAATTGTCCACTCCCACGATGAGTTATACTAATATAGGAATATAGTGATCTAAAACTTAATACTAAAGTTTCTTATTGTTTACAGCGTACATCGCTTGGTTGACTCCGGGAGTGTAGAACCTTGTGGAACGTTCGATCCACCAAATGATTGAAATAAAAATCATTTTATTTGATTGCATGTCGGGACTTTGTAGATTACCCACTGCATGACAAATTATTTGTATGTGTATGTGGATTCACTGTGCCCAAGCGTTGCAACAATAAAAGGTGACTGTGAACCCTAGCCTTATCATTTCCTTTGTCGCTTTCGAGCCTCCAGCCGCTCTACTACTGCGTCTTGACCACCATAACGATTCTATGTCTGGTTAGATGCTAGTCTCCCATCTTGGTTCTTTCCTATTTTACCTCGTAAGCTTGCTCTATAAACTGATAGAGAAGAGCTATAAAAGAGTATTCGCCACTTGCACTGGGGTGGTTTCTTTCCTTTAGGGTTGAACCTTCACAACTTGCTCAATAAAGGGTTATCAGACATTAAAAATCTATTTTTCTTAGACCCGGTAGTGAGAGCCATGACTCAACAACTCGTGATATGTTTGGTCTTAGGGTTTCTTAGCAGTGTGAACTCTTCGGTTGGAAAGTAGTGATGACACATGCTTTAATGTCTGCTTGGCTTGTCGTTCCAATTCTTGGCTGTCATTGTTGTTGCGTTTGCTAACCTCCCTCTTCCTTGTAACAGATGAAGGGTTTGTTTATCCTCGTGTTGGTGGTGGAACTTCTATTTGTGGGTGGCTATGTTACTTTGAAACTCAGGTAAGAAATATTACTCGTATCTCAATTCCTTTAAATCTCTATTAAAATATAAGTATAAATCATTAACAACAATGTGGGTTGTCTCTCAGGTGACGGCCTTGTCCTCCTATGCAGCCAATGCAAAGCTTGGTCAAAAACTTACTCACGGGTAAGCCGTGGTTATCCCATGAAAGTTCATCCTTGTACAGTTCGTTATGGAACATTTGTTGGTTGGTCACCATGGCCTGCAAAGACCCTCGTGGTTTTAGTTTATCTGGGTTAACTTGGTTCGTTGTTTTAGTTGTTGACAAACCCTTGCTACATGCAGGGCTTCCGGCTTAGGCCGTAACTTGTAAATTTTGGTTTTGCCTTTGGTTTTGTGTATAAATTGTATAGAATGATGGAAGGCCTGTCAAGCAATTCTCTGTTAACCCTTAAAAGCAGAGAGGCATCAATATAGAGCTTAGACTCACTTATTTTGATACTTATATTGTAATTTTTTATACATTAGGGTTTTACCCTAACCCAGCTGTGTAAAGATGTATCTACTATTTTAAATTATCTTTCTATTACAGTCTAATACTATAGTTTATTATGTTATTTCTTATATTGTAAAATGGGTTATTAAGCTCGTTTAATCGAGCATGTTTATGTTCTATTAATTTATTTTCCTTTGTTCTCATGGAATTGTAAATATTATTTTATATTTGTTAACTTCAAAAAAATAAATAATCCAATGTTTTGGATTTGTACTTATGTAACTATATTGTTACATCTTTGAAGTACAGGGTTTATGTTTACTTGATATGTTATTATAATGTATTATTATATTTTATACTGTTTTATCTTGTGAGGGTTTCGAGTTGACCCTGCTAATATTTTCTTTAAACGATTTATTCATTCAAAAGAATTTTATTTTACTCATATGTAAATATTATTTCTATAATTATTAAAATTATGTTTACACTTAGTCTATTTATAAAGTGTACGGATGAGAAAATATCTTATTGTTATACTCTTATGTTTTCTATGCTAAATAATTTATAAGAATCTTTCTGTATCTATATTACCCTATTTAAATAATGACATTAGAAATTATTAAATAAGGGTAATAACAAATTAACTGAATTCCTTTCTCTATAGAAATAGTAGTGTTTGTTTAAATTGAATGTTTTCTTAGGAGACAGGTTAGTAACTTTTAGAACTTGCGAAAGTACAGTTGGATAAGATGAATAAATTATTTACATTATCAGTCATAAATGAAATAACCTAGCTAACAATATTAAACCTTTTAGTTTTACCTTTAGAATTAAATCAAGGTTTTCCATCCTTACTCACATTTTAGATTGCTACAAATACAGTAGTTATCCTTAATAGGGAAAGAAATGAACTACAGAGTTGAAAAGGCATTTTTTAAACCTAATATTACAAATTTAACTGTTATCTTCTTTTCCTTTTGTTTCAATATAGATATAAGGATTATGGAATTAAGTACTGTATAGAAGAATGATTCTTCTACCAGAACATACTACTGTTAGTATAATGATATGACTTATTTTCCTTTTTCTAATATTCTAACATATACAGTCTAGATCTAACACTACTCTATGTACAGAATAATATTTTTCCTGATAAAAAAATATCTAATGAAAGAAAACATTCCAATATTCATAGCTAACATTTTGTTTTAAATTTATATCATACTCCATTCATTTAAATACATCACCTGTGTTAGAGTACAATCTGGATTAATCTAGATGGGGAAAAACACAGGTAGGATTTATTTTTCATCAAGAACATATTCATTATTAAATAAGCTAAGATATTCAAAACTCTAAGTTTACATCATATCCTAAACATGCATCATTTAATCACACACAGATATAACTTTAACACAGAAATTAAAAGATAGTAGAACTTGTTCTTTAAGCTGGATGACAACAGCAATGGGAGGTCGTTCCTCCCTACCAACTCTTGGAGAGCACTCAAACAGTGAATTCTCATGACCCCCGAGCCTACTCTGGTCTCCTTTGCTAGAAATAGGTGGAGCAATAACCAAAGTACTAGTACTTAGACTCAATACCAACTCTGAACACAGCAGTTAGATCTCTTAGCTAAAAAGTTATATTAGGTCAAGTTCCTGCAGCTTACCTCTCAAAACACCTTCCTTACAGTTTTCCGTTTTCCAATGAATTCTTTGAAGTGCATTCCTCCTGAATGATTCTTCTCCTGGAATATGAGCAGCCTCAGCTATCTACATTGGGAACTTTTCATAAGATTTCCTAGGTCTTTTTGGGTTAGTTGTCATTAATTGAGCCACCTGCTCTGATCCCACTTTCTTGGGGGGTCATGACCCCAAATGTAGGGAAGTTTCCACTTGCAACATAGGAAGTGTTTGAGAATGCTGCCACTTGAATTTTTTGTCTCCACCTAGTTCATTCCACCAACTTAACCAATAACACTCTTTTTAACAGCTCTCCCAAGCTGTTGTCTCCATTTTTATTTATTTAAAAATAAAATATTCAGAATTACATTCCACATATTTTGACTCTACTAAGTCATAAGTTCCAACTTAGCATTAAATTTAACATAATGTCTTGGAAATCAATTCAAAACAAATAACATTATTTTAGAAAATTGAGGCATGTGACATACACACCCCCTTAAAATATAACGTCGTCCTCGATGTTATTTATTCTTCATCCTGCGAAGTCGCCTGGAACAAAATCGGATATGCAACTTGCATCTTACCTTCCAATTCCTAGGTGGCTTCTTCAGGACTAAGGTGCTTCCATTGCACCTTCACTTGTCCAATGGTGTGGTTTCGAAGTGTAATTTTCCTCCTCCCGAGGATATAGTCCGGTTCCACCAGAAATTGTCCTTCTAGTTCCACTTGTACAACATTCCAATTAACCGCATGAGTAGCATCATGAACATATTTCTTTAAAATAGAAATATGAAAAACATTATGTACTCTTAATTTAGGTGGTAATGCTAATTGATAAGCTGCTTGACCGATCCTAGACAGAATTTCAAATGGACCACAGTAACGAGGTGCCAACTTTGCACAACTCCCAAGTCTTAGAGAGCTCTTCTTGGGCATTACCTTGATGAACACATGTTCACCTACCTAGAACTCCTTTGGAGTTATTTTCAAGTCTTCTTGACTTTTCTGACGATCTTGTGCCACTTTCAGATTTCTTTGCACTTGTTTCACAATTTCCTCCATTTCTTTCAACAATTCTGGACCTAACACCAATCTATCTACTGGATTATTCCAAGAGATAGGAGTGTTACATTTTCATCCATATAAAATTTCAAATGGACTGAATATAGCTGATGTCTGATAATTATTATTATACGCAAACTCTACTAGATGTAAATAGTCCTCCCACGTACCTAGCTGATATTTCACATACATTCTCAATAAATATTCCAGTACCTAGTTTACTCTTTCAGTTTGTCCATCTGTTTGAGGATGGAAGGAAGTACTGAAATTCAATGTTGTATTTAATCCTTTAAATAAGGACTTCCAAAAGTTTCCTGTAAACTTAGGATCTCTGTCTGAGATTATGACTTTTGGTACTCCATGTAATCGAAAAATATGATTTAGAAAAATATCAACTATATTGGCAGCCTTATAAGTAGTTTTAACAGGTATAAAATGAGCTGCCTTTCTTAACTTATCAACCACCACCATAATAGAGTCATTCTGATTTTGATTTCTAGGCAGTCCAGTAATAAAATCTAGACTAATCACTTCCCATTTCCAGCTAGGAATAGGTAAAGGATGTAGAAAACCAGCTGGGTGTTGGTGTTCAGTTTTTACCTGTTGACATTCTAAACACCTTGCAATATATTCAGCTACTTCAGTTTTCATATTTGGCCAAAAATACTCTTTTATTAGCATGGTTATAGTCTTTTGATAACCTAGGTGACCTGAATATGGTGTTTTATGGATTTCATCTAGAATTAATAGCTTAACCTTAGGTACATTAGGTACATACAATTTATCTTTATATAGTAAAAATTCATTTTCATTTAAACCGTAACCTTTTATTAAGATTTTTATAGGTTCTTCCTTAACTTTGGTTTGCAATTTCTAATAAATTTCATATTCTTTTACCCCTTCTTTAAGCTATTCATCTAAGTCTGAAACGTAAGTGTTGATTGCTGTTGTAAAGTTCAGCTTTACATTTCTACTTAGTGCATCAACCACCTTATTTTCTTTACCCTTTATATGCTGGATTTCAAAATCATACTCGCTTAAGAAAGATAACCACCTAGCTTGTCTAGCATTTAAATTAGGCTAATCTAGAAGATATTTCAATCCTTTATTATCAGTCATTAAAATAAATTTTCTGCCAATTAGGTGATGTCGCCACATTTTTAAGGCATGTATTACAGCTGCTAGTTCTAGATCATATGTTGTGTAATTCTTTTCATGAATTTTTAACTTTCTAGACTCATAGGCAATAACATGCCCTTCTTGAGTCAGAACACCGCCCAAGCCATCATTACAGGCGTTAGTACACACTACAAATTCTTTATTAGGATCTACTATTCTTAGAATAGGTGCGCTAGTCAATAAAGTTTTTAACTTCTAAAATCTTTCTTGACATTTCAGGTTCCAATCAAACTTCTTTCCTTTCTTTTGCAAGGAGGCTATCGGATTTGCTATCCTTGAAAAGCCTTCAATGAACCTCCGGTAGTAACTGGTAATTCCCATGAAAGACGTAACCTCCGTCACATCTTTAGGAACTGGCCAATATTCGATTGCCCATATCTTTTCAGGATCTACAGAAATTCCTTCCTTGGTCACTACGTGACCTAAATACTGAATTTTATCCTTAAAGAAGTCACACTTACTAAACTTTGTGAAGAGTTGATGTTCTCGCAACTCTTGCAAAACAATTTTTAGGTGTTCTTTATGTTCTTCTTTCATTTTTGAATAGATTAGGATGTCGTCGATAAACACAACCACAAACTTATCTAAATACTTATGCATTATATTGTTCATTAAACACATAAAGACAGCTGGGGCGTTAGTAAGCCCGAATGGCATTACGACAAATTCGTAGTGTTGATATCTTGTTCTAAAGGATGTCTTGAATATATATTCATCTTTAATCCTCACTTGATAATATCCTGACCTTAAATCTATCTTTGAAAACACCGTGGCTCCACGTAGTTGATCGAACAAATCATCTATGCGGGGCAATGGATATCTATTTTTGAGAGTCATGTTGTTTAGCTGACAGTAGTCTATGCATAATTGCATAGTTTTGTCTTTCTTTTTAACAAAGATGGTAGGTGCCCCCCAAGGGGACACACTTGGTAGAATATACTTTTTCTCAATTAACTCTTTTAATTGTGATTTTAACTCATTAAGTTCCAATATGTTCATTCGATAAGGGGCCTTTGAGCTAGGTACCGCACCCGGTACCATCTCAATGGTGAAATCCAATTCCCTTTTCGGAGGTAATCCTGGAATTTCTTCTGGGAATACATCAATATATTCTTTTAAAATAGGGATATTTTATATTTTTAACTTATCTATTTTAGTTTTACCTTCCTCATCTGTAATGGTTACTGCATAAGATTTACATCCTTTTTTAACAGCTCTTTTAAGTTGTAAAGAAGAAATCTGCCTTACCATAATTTTTCTAGGAATACCATTAACATTTACGGGTTGTTCATCACTATTTAAGCATGTGAAAGTTTTATCGTAACAACTTAAAATTACTTTATGCTGTTCTAACTAGTCCATACCAATCAGCAAATCATATGAGCCAAGTGGCAAAACATTAAGTTTAACTACAGTTTCAAATTCATCCATAAGTAAAGCACATTCTTTCACAAAACAAGTTATTTTTCTTTTATCCCCAGTGGCTAATTGAACTAACCAAGAATTCTCAAACTTATCGATAGACAACTTACATTTTTCCACTATCTGAGGTGCAATATAACTGAGACTAGATCCTAGATCAATTAAAATCGTTACAGGGGTCTGATTAATCATACCTTCTACTTCCACCATGGAATTCTGATATTCAGCTTGTCGGTTCTCCAAAGCTGCGTTAATTTTGGGCATGCTCCTTGCTAGTTCCCCAACGGTCATGTCTTCCTGTACGGTATGAATATCGCTAACAGTCTTCTTCCGGTTTAGACAGACTGAAGCATAGTGCGGGCCATTACATTCCCAGCACTTAATAGGATCTTTACATTCAAAACTCTTGATAAAATTTACATGATTATTTGCAGTTTCTTTGCCCTTAAAATTGTTCGTATTGTTGGGAGTACTATTCCTATTTCCCTGGAAATTCTTGTTGTTAGAATAGTTTTTGGTCTTATTATTCTTGAAATTTCTGTTAGGCACAAATTCCTTCTTCTTAAATTCAGGATTATTGTTATTTTTCTTAGCCTTCCAATTGGCCAAGCCTTCTTTCTTCCGATTTTGCTCAAAACGAAAGTTAGCCTTCCTCATAGCTTCCTCCAAAGTCTTTGGGTTATCATATTCAATTCTATCTTTAATATGATACGGTAGACAACTAAGGAATTGTTGTACTTTTGGTTCCTCATTTACTAGGTAGGGTACATACCTAAGTAAACTTAAGAATTTGCTGTTCAGATCCTTCATTGTCATTGAACCTAACTTCAATTCATAAAACTCTTTAGATTTTTTCTCGTAATACTGCTCAGACAAGAATTTCTTTTTGGAATACCTCTTGAAGGTACTCCAATTAAATTCTTTCTCTTTTATACCCTTGACTCTCTTCAAGTCCTGCCACCATATGTCAGCTTTTCCTAAGAGGTTATATATATCCATCCTATCCTTTAACTGGTTAGAGTAATTATATATTTGTAAGTACTTCTTCATTCCAGACAACCAGGACTCTGCTTCCTCCTCCTTCTCAGTCTCTCCATTAAAATTTGGTGGTTTTATCTTTTTGAATTCCCTTGAAATTTCCTCATATGGTTGGTATTTTCCCTTGTCATACAAATCATCATCACTACTGTCACTAGTAGTATGGTAACTTTGTCGTTCACCAAACCCTTCAGACGACGAACTACTTTCAGTTTTTGCATGCTTCATTTTTTTAGATTTTCTTTGATGACTAACATCTTCAGATTATGACCTTCTACCCGTCCTTCAATTTGAAATTTTTCCATTAGGATTTGATTCAGTTCTTCCTGAGCCTTCAGAATCCTTTCATTTTCCCTTTTTACAGACTCCATTTCAGTTTTTAAATCTTTTACAGTTTGTAACAGCTCTAAGGAGTTTGCAGTCACATCTTCTAGTATAGGTTCTCTGGGAAAATTTCTTGTTTCTGTATCTGGAGACTCCTCCTGTGCATACTCCCCCAGCATTTGCATACCTACCTGTTAAACTTCAGAAAAAGGCAATTCTCTATTCTTAAAATAAAAAAATATATGTTAGCATAATGATTTAATTTAATGTTCTATGAAAGCTAGTCAGGCTGGATCAAGGCCTAGTGTTTGAACCTTATGCTATGATACCACATGCCAAAACCCCAAATTTACCAAAAAATTTAAAATTTTGAAAATACAAAAAATATTCAATAATGCAGTATGCTGATAGTTATAATTAGTCATATGTTATTTGATTAACAGATTGGTTAATTCATAATCTGAATTATGTACTCGATTAAGTTTATCTTATAGAATAATTCTTTTTCTTTTCAATTTATTGATTTGTTTTTCTTTGCGACAAGAATGTGGAACTGTCTTGGATTCTGGGGCTTACTTAGATTTTGAGCTAACGCAAAAATTTTACCTGATCTCACAGATTTACAGGTAAGAAAGATCGAGTGTTGCCTGTCAATATTCATAAAGCATGCAAATATATGTTCGTTGCAAAATAATAGCTCAGTAAAAAGAATATATGCTATTTCAATTTCAAATGCTTCTATGAGGTAAAAACAATTAGCTTATTATTCTTTTTAAAGATTCCAAAGATTTAGATATAAAAGAGATTCTGTCCTAACAGTAATTGGCGACAGTTGTTCTCTCTCTCTAGTTTGTAATTTATAATTTTTGTTGCGATCTAACTTCTTAGATATTTCACAATGTTTACCAAATTCATCATGTGTATAAGCCTTTAAACTTTCCTTACACACAGGTTAAATATGGTGGGGTTTTAAGTTTAAGGGTCTACCTAAACTATGTCCATAAACAATTTACGTCACGACAAAATTTTGTTAATTCTTGTGATAATAAAATAATGCACATTAGTTAATGATATTTTATACTATTATCCTAACTTATAAGCTTGAGGCTTAAGAGGATTATTTCTATACTAAAATAATACTATCGATTGGGTTAAGTCTGTAGTGAAGAACTAAAGTTATTTTACACATAACATACTTGGAAAGATATTGTCCATTTTTTTTATTAAGATCATCAAAAGTCTAATCACAAGCCCAAAAGATACTATAAGGATTAACACTCTTATTTGCAAAATTAATAGTTTTTTTTTAAAGTACCCATATGGCATGATGAGGATATGATCTAGCATAAAAATAAATCTCTTGACATGAATAAGGTTTATCAATTTTATACATTTTAATGTGGGCATAACCCTTGATAGAATTACAATCGTTTTTCGATGAATACATTTCTTTGCATAAGGTGATAGGTCGTGGAATTGTCCACACCATAAATGAGTTATACTAATCTAAGAATATAGTGATCTAAACCTTAATACTAAAGTTTCTTATTGTTTGCAGCGTACATCGCTTGGTTGATTCCGGGAGTGTAGAACCTTGTGGAACGTTCGATCCACCAAATGATTGAAATAAAAATCATTTTATTTGATTGCATGGCGGGACTTTGTAGATTACCCACTACATGACAAATTATTTGTATGTGTACGTGGATTCACCATGGCCAAGCGTTGCAACAATAAAAGGAGACTGTGAACCCTAGCCTTATCATTTCCTCCGTCGCTTTCGGGCCTTCGACCGCTCTGCTACTACGTCTTGACCACCATAACAATTCTATGTCTGGTTAGATGCTAGTCTCCCATCTTGGTTCTTGCCTCTTGTACCTTGTAATCTTTCCCTGTAAACTGATAGAGAATAGCTATAAAAGAGTATTCACAGCTTGCACTGGGGTGGTTTCTTTTCTTTAGGGTTTAACCTACGTGGCTTGCTCAATAAAGGGTTATCAGACTGTAAAAATCTCTTTTTCTTAGACCCGGTAGTGAGAGGCGTGACTCAACAACTCGCAATCTGGTTGGTCTTAGGGTTTCTTAGCAGTGTGAACTATTCGGTTGGAAAGTAGTGATGGCACATGCTTTAATGTTTTCTTGGCTTGTTGCTCCAATTCTTGGTTGTCCCTGGTTGTTGTTTAGTTTGGTAACCTCCCTCTTCCTTGTAATAGATGAAGGGTTTGTTTATCCTCGTGTTGGTGGCGGCACTTTTGTTTGTGGGTGGCTACGTTACTTTGAAGCTCAGGTAAGAAATATTACTCGTATCTTAGTTCCTTTAAATATCTCTTAAAATATAAGTATAAATCATTAACCGCAACGTGGGTTGTCTCTCAGGTGACGACCTTCTCTTCCTACGCAGCCGGTGCAAAGCTTGGTCAAAAACTTACTCACGGGTAAGCCCTGGTTATCCCATGGCAGTTCGTCCTTGTACAGTTCCTGATGGAACATTTGTTGGTTGGTCACCGTGGCCTGCAAAGACCCTCGTGGTTTTAGTTTATCTGAGTTAACTTGGTTCGCTATTTTAGTTGTTGACAAACCCTTGCTACATTCATGGCTTCCAGCTTAGGCCGTAACTTGTAAATTTTGATTTTGCCTTTGGTTTTGTGTATAAATTGTATATAATGATGGAAGGCCTATCAAGCAATTCTATTTTAACCCTTAAAAGTAGAGAGGCATCAATATAGAGCTTAGACTCACTTATTTTGATACTTCTGTTGTAATTTTTGATACATTAGGGTTTTACCCTAACTCAGTTGTGTAAAGATCTATCTATTCTTTTAAATTATCTTTCTATTACAATATAATACTATAGTTTATTCTGCTATTTCTTATATCGTAAAATGGGTTATTAAGCTCGTTCAATCGAGCATGTTTATGTTCTGTTAATTTATTTTTCTATAAGCTATTACATTTCAATTTACTCTTTAAATTATTTAAATATTACCTATTTTAGATAACTGTATGTTATATTTATGTTATCTTAATTTATTTTCCTCTATTCTCATGGAATTGTAAATATTATTTTATATTTGTTAACTTCAGAAAAATAAATAATCCAATGTTTTGGATTTGTACTTATGTAACTATATTGTTACATCTTTGAAGTACAGGGTTTATGTTTACTTGATATGTTATTATAATGTATTATTATATTTTATATTGTTTTATCTTGTGAGGGTTTCAAGTCGACCCTGCTAATATTTTGTTTAAATGATTTATTAATTCAAAAGAATTTTATTTTACTCAGAAGTAAATATTATTTCTATAATTATTAAAATTATCTTTACACTTAGTCTATTTATAAAGTGTACGGATGAGAAAATATTTTATTGTTATACTCTTATGTTTTCTATGCTAAATAATTTATAAGAATCTTTTTGTATCTATATTACCCTATTTAAATTATAACATTAGAAATTATTAAATAAGGGTAATAACAAATTAACTGAATTCCTTGCTCTATAGAAATAGTAGTATTTGTTTAAATTGAATATTTTCTTAGTAGACAGGTTAGTAACTTTTAGAACTTGTGAAAGTACAGTTGGATAAGATGAATAAATTATTTACATTATCAGTCATAAATGAAATAACCTAGCTAACAATCTTAAACCAATTAGTTTTATCTTTATAATTAAATCAAGGTTTTCCATCCTTACTCATAGTTTAGATTGCTACAAATACAGTAGTTATCCTTAATAGGGAAAGAAATGAACCACAGAGCTGAAAAGGCATTTTTATTTAACCTAATATTACACATTTAATTGTTATCTTCTTTTCCTTTTGTTTCAATATAGATATAAGGAGTACGAAAGTAAGTATTGTATAGAAGAATGATTCGCCTACCAGAACATACTACTATTAGTATAATGATATGACTTCTTTTCCTTTTTGTAATATTCTAACATATACAGTCTAGATCTAACACTACTCTATGTACAGAATAATATTTCTTCTGATGAACAAATATCTAATGAAAGAAAACATTCCAATATTCATAGCTAACATACTATGATGGTTGCGACATGCTTGGATAAAGTTGCACTACATGGAAAAAGAAACAAAATCGGGAGCACAGGGAAACTATTATGTCGCACGTATGTGGATAATCCAAAAACATCGCAGGAAAAAGGGGGACTGACAGGATGGTTGACATTAAAGTATGAATATATGAAAAATATTGAGGCGGTTATGACAGATAAGCATCATTAATTCGATGAGATACGAGGATAATGATAGCGTGTGTTTTGGTCCCATTAGTCGTTTGTGGCATAACTACCATAACTATGCTGACAGGTATAGTGCAGCACTCAAGTAGCCAAATTAATGACATAATGCATCGCCCGAGAATCCCATGTGATTGATTAGAGCTCAACCTCCTATCACATGAAAACTGTAGGACACATAGGCGAGTATAAATATAAGGCTTCACCATCCAACATTTTTTTCTGCACACACAGAGAGCATGAGAAAACCAACGTTGAATAGTTCACAAAGACGAATCCTATCACAGAGTGAGATGATACCCATGGTAATAGAGATCTCCAGTGCAAGTGAGCTATTTGGTGTGACTGTCACCTCAGGGTGTCCAATTGAAGAGGAGATTGTATCACTTGAAGTACAACAACCAGAACAAGAACTAGAAATTGACCCGATGGCATGAACAAGAAAGAAGACTGCTCCTGAGGTTGCTCCAGCCTCTATTCCACCCCTTGTTTTGGGTCCCGTGCCGAACCCTTTTCAGAAGCCATCAATTGCACCTGCACAACCTACAATCGAGCTGAGACAAACTGGAGAGAGAGTGACTCTAGGGTCATCCAAGCCAGGACTGTTGAGGTAACGCAAGGCTAAGGCCGTTTTGGACAACTTTGGGAAAGAGTTGATGGAGGAGGACTTGTTGGAGGAAGAGATGATGGAGGAGAAATCACCACCCCACAAAGACCCAAATGTTGTTGGCTGAATTAATGTGATTTTAATTCTGTTGTAGTAATTTCCCATCCATTTAATTTGCCAATCTGAGGTTCGTAGGCTTAAAAATCACATGCAAAGTATATGTGAGACTGAAGCTAAATTAAGCTAATCTAACCCCCCATCAAAATAAGACTAATCTAATATAACCCCCCTTAAGCTAAAACATGCAATTGCTAATCTAATACTGGAAGATGAAACACACAGCTGAAAGTAAATTGCATAAAAGAAAGACAACATATGAAGAGAAACAAGACAACACATGTGAGCTCACATTAACAATCAAGCAATCTTAATTTACATTACAAGAATCAATAACAAATCATGAAAGCATCAAAACCAATATTATGAACAAAAGATAAGAATTTCCTTCTCCATATTACAAAGTCAAGACTAACTTCTACAATCTACTATCCTCTAAGATAATCTAAGATCTAAGATATTCTAAGATAATCTAGGATTTAAGATTTAAGATTATTGAAATGAACAGAGCGCACTCTCTTTTATACATCAAGGAACTAACCATCTCATAATGAGAGATCCACTATTCACTCAACCACTCAATTAATTTCCTATTATTACAAGATATGATCCCTTCAAATCCTCCACATATCTTTCACAAATTCTCCACATGTCTCTCAACCAAATCTCCATGATCTTCTCCTTGGAATATTCTTTGCAGAACTATCTCCTTAAAATGGTCGAGGAGATATACGTGAAGTCTTTTCTTTGAATTAATTCTTCACATATTCCTACACATTACAAAGCTCATCCATACTTTGAGATATTAGTGAAAACATGTTAATTTTCTAATATTTAATCATAAATTCACTTATAATACTAAAAATAAATAAAGTGGAAATAATAAGGTGAAACCCACATATATGTATGGAAATGGTATGATAAAAGGTTAATGGGACGATGAAATGTGAGGAATAGCAGAAGATAAAGTGGATGAAAAAGCAACATTTCTGAGTACCAACATACTCCCCAACTGAACTTGTTGCATGTCCTCATGCAAGCATGTATGGATCTTCTCAAGAACTTTTGGCATCTAAACTTTGGCTTTGATTGATGATGTCTTTTTAACAATGAATATTTCTAGGGTGTGAAATACATGAGTAACAACTAGCATTTCCTTATGGTTGGTTCTTGTGTGACAACCATGAATATAAAGAATGTTGGTTCGTGTGTTAATAACATTCATTTCATAATGTGAAATGCATGAGTAACAACTGACATTTTCTTTATGGTTAGTTCTTGTGTGACAACCATGAATGTAAAGAATGTTGGTTCTTGTGTTAACAACATTCATTTTGTCATCTATTTTCTAGGTGTATAATAATTTAACCATACACTCACTGAAAATGATCAGCTATTAATGTGCATAGAAATCATAATTGTGCATAAGAAATCATTTTCTTTATCTTTATGAATCATGCCAATATGTATATAAATGTGTATGAGGCAAAGTGCAATATAGGATTTGTCAGAAAATAAATGCTCGTGAATGGTAAATGATATGAAAAATGGGTGATGGTGGTGAAAAGATTGGAATGATAGTAGTGAGTATGTATTGAATATAATTCCCCCTCCCCAACTGATGTGGTTGCATGTCCTCATGCAACCTAGAATGGGATGTGAAATAAATGAAGCATGGTGAGGAAATTTTCCAAATTATTCATTTAGCATGCAAGGAATTGCATGATTAAAGTTTAGAAAACAACATACCCTCACTTACCCAAAAAGTAGATGAAGGATGCAACAGGAATGTAGTTGATGCCACTGGATCGTGGAATGTGTCACTGCTACAGTGGCTGTACCTGCTGGATCATGGGTAGTAAAGGAATCAAAACTGCTGCTACTGAATCATGGAGAATATGTCATGGCTGCCAGATAAAAATGTAACTGTAAATGCTACTGCGGCTATAACTGCTGGAACTATTGTATTGTGAAGTGGAGGAATCTGAACTGCTGCTGATAAATAATGGAAAATGTGGAAGGAAGAAAGTGGAACTAAGTCATGTTTCTGCATTTGTTGATGGAGTCATGAAAAATAATGTATATTCTTCACCCGCTACAAAACCTAGTGGTACAATTCTAGTCATGAGAATAAATGTGTTGAGGTCGAGCATGAAGAGAAATCATTGGATTACCGTCCATTGATGAATGTTGTTAACCAATGTGAGGCAACTCACCAATGATGTCAATGAGTGCCAAGGTACCCAAGTACATATTGTGAAGTGAGAATAGATGTGTTGATGTCGAGCCACTTGCAAGATCTGATGATCAAAGGAAATTGATGAATTCCCATGATTGTCTGCGAGAGACCTTGCCATTAAGGCATGCAAGCCTCCAGGTACTCAAAATGAACTCTAGTCTATATCCCAGATGAGGTTCTGAGGTCTATGGGGCAAGAATTGTTGAAAGGTGGGCCTTAAGGAATCCCACATCAGTCAACATGAGTTGGTATAAAAATATTGGTAGGACTATAAGTGAAAATATCTCACAATCAAGCAATGGATATGGCAAGGCTATGTAGTCATGGAAAGGGAGATGGTTTTATTGAGAAGAAAAAATGGAAAGGAAAAAGAGGGAAAGATGAAATGAAAAATATAAAGGGATGTATGCAACTTAGAAAGATAGGCATGTGTGAAGTCATGGCAGATAAACCGATGGAAAGTGGACTTCAAGACATGGATGACGAAGGTTCTCTGAAGGAGAAATATGGATAAACAATCATCACATAAGTTCATGGATGGTTTCTGTGTAACAACCAACGTTATGATGTTGATGAGAAAACATCATGAGTAATAGCTCCTTCAGGATATCTATCAAAGCATGTTTCTCAAAAAATTTGTGTTTCTTTGAAAAGTCACTTCAGCAACAAAATGCGATTGTCTCTGAAAGCTCAAAAAAAAATTTAGTACAAAATCCTGCATGAAAACTTATTAGTGAATATGTATTGACTGGTTGCATGTCCTCATGCAACCTAGCATAAAAATTGTGAGAGTTTCGTAAAAGAAAACATATCATGTAGAAAGAAGTACATAAGCTGCAAAAAAAATTACATGTTTGCCATGCTGGTTTCATCTGATCATAGTTGTAACAACCCAGCCAATTGCGACAACAACGGTTGTGACACATAGCAGCGACGACCAGTTGTGTGACAACTAGATGCAACAAGCCAACTGCAACACCACATAGCTATGACAACCAGTTGCACAACAACTAGCTACAACAAGCCAGCTGCAACACTCAGCTGCAACAAGCCTACCTGTGGCTGCCGGCTGCAACACACAAGAAACTTTTTGCACTGTGAGAAAATTGGTTTATTTCACTTTTATTGATTTAAAAATCAAATATCCTAGAAACAGTGTCAATGAGGCATGCTTTTAAATTGTTTATGATTCGTGAAAAATCACTTCAAGAACAAAACTAACGATCTTCGAACCTAAAAAATGATAGTCCTAAACCTGCAATCAAAGTTGTGAGATTATTGTAACATGCAGGAATTAGTATGAAGGTGAGCGAATTGAATTTCAAAAATAACGTGTGTTTTTTTCCTTTGTCTTTGTGTGCTGTCAAAGTGACCTGAAGAAAACAAATTATCATAGAGCATAAAATTCATGCATTTGTATTATTTTCGGGAATGTAAGAAAGTCCATTTGCAAATATATATTTTATTTTTATTTTTATTTTTCTTTTGCAAAATGTAAAACAAAAGAAATAATTTTTATAATGTTATATATTTTTCTTGTTTTTGTTTTATTTTTATAACACACCAAAATAAAATAAATGCAATAATAAAGAAAAGTGGAAAAAATACTAAAAATTAAATTTATTTGTATATGCGTTCATGGGCATTCATGTCTCAACATTTAACAAAACAATCAAAATTTAAAAATTTTAATAGTTGTAACAGCCAGCTGCAACACCACCTAGATGCAACAACGGGATGCAACAACCAATTGCGACATCGGCTGCAACAATAGCTGCAATAGCCAGCCGCGACAGTGGCTACAATAGCCAGTTTCGACAGTGGATGCAACAACCAGCTGCAACAACCGACTACAACATCCAGCTGCGACAGTGCCTGCAACTCCCATTAGATCATTAATCAATGTTAATATAAAATATATGCATACCTGCAACATAAGTATTGATCTTCTCCTACTGTTGGTGAACGATTTCTCCACTCCATAATAGATGATTGTCTCGAGCCTCTAGAGCTAATCGTGAATGTGTTTCTTAGACCTTTAATGCTTATTTTTATGAGTCGATAGAAGTTACTGAAGGTGCCCGAGCTAGTTTTGTCTATGCAGTGTTGTTGGCTATGACAACGTTTCTGACTATAATATTATGATTACCTCAAATCGATGATAGTTACGGGGTTCCGGTGATTCTTAATCATCTTCCTTTCTTTTTCCCATTTCTAAAATTTCAAACATCCAAAAATAAAATTTGTAAACCTGTAACAGAAAATCAATCCTAAAAACAAAATATGCATCATTAGGCACAAGGATTTCAATATAATGGCAACAGGAAGCTCCAATGTCGATCTTGTGCCTTGAATCCAAATTTTCCAATGTTTTTTAAAGACTCTTGGAAGAGAAAAGACAATCAAAATCAAATTTGTGATTGTTTTCATTTAAAACGAAAAAATATAAAAAATGCATGGAATTATCGCTTTCTCCATATTTTTTTTTTGAGTTGATGGGAAATAAAATCGCAGGTAGTGAACAAAGCCGAACCGCAGAGATTTTACTATTTCCTTTTACCATCCAGTGCACAAAAAGAGTTAGGCAATTGGAAAATCACAATGAACGTTTTCAATCATTACTTAATGCACACAGAACTATGGAAACTAAATGCATAAATCGAACACATTTTCATACAGAGATACATTCATCATTGAATTTCAGTTTTTAGATGGAAGCTTGTTCTGTGTGTTATAAACTATTTTTCCAAAGAAAGATCAGCCCTTTTTCTAAGCTTTGTTCAGAATTTGTTCATCCTTTGTTCAACCTTCACAAAACTATGTTCAGCCTTCATAGAACTATGTTCAGCCTTCACAGAACTATGTTCAACCTTTTCTTTGTTTAGCCCTTTTTTTGAGCTTTGTTTATCCTTTGTTCATCCTTTGTTCAACCTTTGAAAAACTATGTTGAGCCTTCACAAAACTGTGTTCATCCTTTATTGTCACAGCAATGGAGTTTACTGTTTCAGCTGCTTGGAACCGACCGCAATAGTAAATATGGAAAACATCCTCCCAAAGAACCAACTGTATATCACAAATCGTGAATTTGTTTGGCAATTTCCTAATGATTCAGGTAAATGAGGATGTTACAAACAAAACCCATGTCTTGTATTTTCAAAATTAATTCCCATATTCTCACAAATAGAGATGCGAGTCAAGGTGTTCTTATCTGGGATGCATGTTGGGCCGACGTAGACTACCTGACAGTGTTTTGGTAATAACTTCTTTGTTTCATGCCTGATTTTAATGATTCCAAAGCCAAAAAAAATTGGATTCATAGGGATACTTCTAGTAGATACAGGTTTTAAAAATTCTATGGTATGGTATGTCATCTAATCTGAATAACATCCTGCATTCTAATGTTGTTTGTGAGTTTCAGCCTAGACAAACGACCACTATTTTGAGTACATTTTTTTCATTAAAAGATGGACTGATGTGATTCCAATTGGAGATGAAAATAGATTCATTTAGGTATCTCCAATAGAAACATGTTTTGAATACAATAATAATTGATGGGTCAAATATGCCAATAAACAGCTGAGAAAGAAGAGTTTTTAGAGTCTAGATTTAGGATAGGTAGTCAGTAGTTTGGGCATATCTCCTTCGTATGATATCAAAATTGAATGATTCAAATTGGTTTTTAAACTAGATTGATAGGAGAATATGTATTAGAAACATGTTTTTATAATTCATCCATTAGGTCTCCCAAAATGTGACTTCCCCAACTATGTTCTTGAGCTGCCTACTCCACCCCCAGTCAGTATTTTGACCATATCTTTTTCGTTTTATAACCAAATTGAAGAATTCAAATTGGATTGGAAACTAGAATTAGATGGATACATTGGATAGAAACAGGTTTTAAAACTGAGCCCTTATGGTCCCTAAAAATAGGACTCTCCCATCCATGTTTTGGAGAATTTTAACAAGCCAAAATGGCAAAACAATGTAATAGATTTGCGTTGTTTCAGCTTGGAGTTGCAACTACTTTTTGGCATTATAATTTCAGCATTTTTTCAACTTAAAATGAAATTGCAAACAAGTTTTATTTTGAATTTTTTTTAGCAAATGGAGATAATGAATTGCAAAATAAAGATGAAATCAATTAAGCATGTTGCAAAACATTAATTATTCATTCCTGAAAATTTTTAGAAAACATCCTACTTTCTGATCCTCACGATCACACGAAGTGTGGAGAAGAGAATACTTATTCTAAGTTGAAGAAAAGATTGGAAATAAAATCCTACCTATTCTATGCTAGTTGGGAATTAGAAAACAGTTACATGTAATCAAATAGCTAGTGTAGCCATACATGCAACAGTAATAGGAATATATTATCTTTCAATCCCATGAATGAACAATGTCAATATGAAAAGATGAACGAATTTAATTGTTGTGGCTGTGATCTAACTAAATAAAAAGAAAAACTAAATTGTTCTAACCTCATACTCGCTTGAAACCATCGTTCAATAGGGATTTCGTAGGCATAGTTTTCACTCCTCAGATCATGCTGTAACTCCTCGTGGTCCTCCTCGATCTCATGTTCACATGATTGTTCATCCTGAGATGTGCAGTATTATTCGTATGTTGACTCCTTGTCCATTGTTGGAGGAGTAATTAAGCTCTCAGCTACTTTCAAGATCTCTTCTTCGTGAGAAGAAGAGATCCCTACTTTTGCAAGGATCTAAGTGTGTTATTCCAAGCTTAAAATCATTGTTAAATCATTTTGAAAAAGGGATTCTTACAACACCCAAACATAAATGAAGAATTTAAATAAACACTCTTGCTGAAACAAATTAAAAAAAACACTTTGTACAAGAAAAAAACAATTACTCTTCACAGTTGCGAGAAAACACACTTGCTGAAATTGAAATTCACACTTGCATAATTGAAACACTCTTTGTAGAAATTGAAATTCACTCATTGCAGAAATTGAAATTCACACTCTAGTGTATGCTTGCAGAAAATTAATTAAGCTAACTTCAATCCATCGTGCTTGCTCGGCAACGGTGCCAAAATGCTGGGCAGCATTAATGCTGTTTTAATTCTGTTGTAGTAATTGCCCAGCCATTTAATTTGTCAATCTGAGGTTCATAGGCTTACGAAGCACATGCAAAGTATATGTAGGACTGAAGAAAAATTAATCTAATCTATCCCCCCGTGAAAATAAGACTAATCTAATCTAACCCCCCTTAAGATGAAACACGTAATTGCTAATCTAATACTAGAATATGAAACACACGGTTGAAAGTAAATTGCATAAAAGAAAGACAACATATGAGGAGAAACAAGACAACACATGTGATCTCACATTAACAATCAAGCAATCTTAATTTACATTACAAGAATCAATAGCAAATCATGAAAGCATCAAAACCAATATTATGAACAAAAGCTAAGAATTCCCTTCTCCATATTACAAATTCAATACTAACTTCTACAATCTACTATTCTCTAAGATAATCTAAGATCTAAGATAATATAGGATTTAATATTTAAGATTATTGAAATGAAGAGAGAGAACTCTCTTTTATATATGAAGAAACTAACCATCTCATAATGAGAGATCCACTATTCACTCAATCACTCAACTACTTTCCTATTATTACAAGATATGATCCCTTCAAATCCTCCACATATATTTCACAAATTCTCCAGATGTCTCTCAACCAAATCTCCATGATCTTCTCCTTGGAATATTCTTTGCATAACTATCTCCTTGAAATAGTGGAGGAGATATACGTGAAGTCTTTTCTTTGAATTAATCCTTCACATATTCCTACACATTACAAAGATCATCCATACTTTGAGATATTAGTGAAAAGCATGTTAGTTTTCTAATATTTAATCATAAATTCACTTATAATACTAAAAATAAATATATTGGAAATAATAAGGTGAAACCGACATATATGTATGGAAATGGTATGATAAAAGGTTAATGGGATGATGAAATGTGAGGAATAGCGGAATATAAAGTGGATGAAAAAGTGACATTTCTGAGTCCCAACAAATGTTGAGCAGGAAGAACAAAAACTCCCACACTATGTCCAGCCGAGGAGAGCCAAGGAGGAGCCAGTGATGCTTCCCAAGAAAGTGCATGCATTTTTAGTCACACCATGAATCCCTTATAGCGTACCCTTACTTATGGACATAGTTACAAATCTCTCCAAGTTTGGATTTGTGGATGTTAACACTTGCCAGTAGCTAGGTTTGGAAAGAAAGAAATGCATGGTCACGATTCACATCGGGTCAACTGGGCTTGAGGTTATAAAATTGATGAAGTGGGCTATTGGTGTCGAAAAAAATAGGATTGATGAAGTTGTTGTTCATGCCGCATTTTGGACACAACCTACATGCCAATACATATGTGAAACAACTCCTGGTATGTTTCCATAGAGGGTGCCTATGGCTTGATCGACCATACCCAGTCTATCTTGAGCTTATCTCATCGATCACAGGACTTCCAAATAAATGACACAACCCCATGTCATATTTGCGCCAAAATAGGGATACCACCAATATGAAACTGACTCTTGATTGTCCCTAATGAAGATTTCAGTGTGTGATTTACCACAAGGATCCCATCTTGCAAGCTATTTCACAAGATGAGGCCAACTGAATGCATCGCTGGAGTGATAGAAATTGCATAGCAATGCGAAGAAGGTGTGACTTTCAACTAGTCGTAGTTCCTGTTGAATGAGCTGATAGAAGATGCAATGCAAGCCCAGGAGGATCCTAAATACAAATTCACTACTCCTAGCTTCTTATCTTGATCTTGTTCACCTTGTGGGCCAAACCAACAAACTACAAGCCAATGGATGTCCCACTAACTTGCCTTGGCGCAAAGTAACAGAACCTATGGGAATATAAGAAAAACAAGATCCACCAGATGGATAATAACATCAAGTTTTGTTTGCATGAAGAGGCACTGCGTGATGTTATCAGGTGATCCCATAGAATCTAGGTTGGGATGGTGTATAGATACATGTCCTTCATCAATTTCTAGGAGGGTGCAAATAACACTATTTTGGAGCCGAAGAATGACCCAACCAAGAAAGTGCACCATGTAGGGTTCATGATCATTAATGATGATTTGGACGCAATTGTCAAGGAGTGGCCTGATGAATGGCATGGCCTTGTAGCAGACCTAATGGGAAAAGGTGAAGACCATGAATACTGACCACTTGACTAGGATAATGGCCAAGGAAATGAGGGAGGCGACGATCAAGACAATCAATCGCAAGGAGGAAAAGATGATGACAATGGTGATTGTGGCTTCGATCAAGGTGATGGAGAGTGGACACCTACTGACAAGGACATCTGCAACTTCCAGCAAGAGAAACAAAAACAATGTGGGCCACAGCAAAAAAAGAGAAAAGCTAGAAAAATGGCTAACATGGATACATTGAATGAGGACAATATTCCCATGCTAGCAGACATTGTAGCCAAGGTCGCCAAGAAAATACTCGAGGTTCTAAATGCACAACAGGAAAAAATTGTTGGTCAATTTGAAAAGAACCTCAATAAGCTCATAGAGGCCATTAACGAGGTCAAATACACTTTTGAGGCTGAAACATATGGCATGGATCCCAATGTCCTGTTAGTCACACAAGAGCTAGTGTTTCCAATCAAAGTAGAAATCGATTAGTGCACAATGGAGATAGCAAGGGGGATGGGTGCATTTGATAATGTTGTCAAATAGTTTGACACATTGCAGATTGACTTCTCAAATCTCACATTGGGAGAATTCTGTGAGCTACAACAGACAATCGCAATTGAAATACAACTTTAGGAGAATGTTGTTGTGTATCAGGCAATGAAACAATGAAGGAAGGATAAGCAGCGCAAGACCCTCCTGAAAGAGAAAGAGCAAAAAAATTGTGGCATGTGAGGAAAGCCACATTGCACTTGCTAAAGCCATTAAAGGTGCGGTCACCGAATTCCCACCAAAAGCGAGCCAGGAAGATGAAGATTCAACTGCTAAGGTTTGCCCGCTATCACGGATTGCAGTGGAACTAAATAAGTAGGTTGAGGAATTGCAAGTAAGGCAAGTACCGAGCACACCTCCTAAGGTGCTGGAGGAAAGCAATAAAGCAGCATCTAACGTTGTTGGGAAGATAAGCGAAGGAGAAAAACTTAACACTAAGGAATTTGAAATCGTTTCCACGATTTGGGAAGCACTTCTAGAAGATGAGACTAGATAAAAGATCAAGGAAAGCACGTGGACAGTTGAGGAGAAAATCATTGTCGAAAAGGTAGAAACTAAGATGATATCATTTAAAGAAAAGGTTATGAATATAGCTGAGATCAAATAGTTACAGCAAAAATTCCAAGATCTTTGAGACCAAGAGCATACTAGGGAAGCTGAAGTGGAGGCACACCAGTCGGAAGTAGCGTGAATCACAAGACGTGTTCATCTTGTACTGTCAAAACTTTAGCACATTTCACAATCATTAGAGGCAGGACTGTCGGAACAGATAAGTTTCGACTGGGTGGAGCAATTGTCCGCACAGGAAGAGGAAGTAATAATAGAAGTTGCTAAAGTGCAACAGATGGTGAAGGAATTTAAAGACAAGGTTGGTCCACCCACGTAGCCTATGCTAGAGCCTAAGATGGAGGCTTAAGTTGCAAGAATTTACATTTTTTCTTAGATATCAATTTTTGCTTAGTGGCTCTGGACGAACCACATGTGAGTGTTGGGGGTCTATTGAGCCAGGAAAAGTGCACAAGGAAGAATCTGATGCACAAGAAAAGGATAAAATTTGCACGCGTGACAGGGTAAAAGTAGGTCAAGAAGGAAACAAATGAACCAGGGAAATAAAGATAAAATATGCACGCGATAGAGAAAGGCAGGATAAGGATATAAAGGAAGTGCAGAGTAGAGGAAGCTACAACAGGGTTGGTGCGACGAGGAAAAGCACATCTAGAGTCGATGGAAGAGGCAGGTAGAAGATTTAATGATGGATAGACAAAATTCAAGGAACATTGTAGAAGGATGAACTAGCAGAAGATGGAAGGATAGTTTTGTGGCTAGTTATGACTAGTACAAACAAGCTGAAGGACGTTTCTGCTGCTAGTTAAGTCTATGGTTAATGCATTATAGGACTTTCACGGATAGGTATGGGTCAACATTTATTGTAATAGAGATATTTTGTAGCTACCTAAGTCTATAATAATTGAGCTATATTCAGTCGACCCTACGTGGTCTTGTGAAATGCTATAAATAGAAGGAACCTACGTTGTATAAGGTTTCCTGGTTTAGTCAGTTTGTTTGGATGTTAGTTGTTCATTCATCCAGTAATTTAGATTCGGTTAGTAATTCATTGTTGACTCAGAAGAGGAGTCTAGTAGAAGGCTGTTGAGCCGCAAATATTGTAGCTGAGTGTAAAGACCACTAGTAAAGTAGAAGAGTCAATCTAGGCTATGTGCGGATCAGTAGGAGTAGATAGAGAATAAAAAAGAGAGAATGAGAGAAATAATATTGAGTCAAAAAGATAAATATTGAGAACAGTCTGCAAGTTGTAGGCTGCAAGGTGCTACCTATATTTCTCATGCCAAATGAAGAGCACCTTGGTGGTTTTTCCCAGATGGGTTTCCATGTTATTTCCTATATTATATGGATGAATGTTGTTTAATGGTGAATGTTTATGTGAATATTTTCTTATCTTACATTATTATAGTTATAGTTGTTGTTGAATGTAAGCCGCAGTATGAATGAATGAATGTTTAAAAGTATTGTTGTACTATTGTGTATGAGTTCATGGTTAAGTTGCTAACTTAAAATATAATTCTTGCACTGTCTATCAAGTATAAGGAATCAGATGCATCGCATAGTTGCACCAGTTGTTAAACTTTAAGGACAATTTCATGTCATGCAGGTGTCCTATGGCACTTGGTTGTTCCATTGTAACAAAGTGAAGGAATCCATCCCATCGTCTTTGTCAAGCACCTTGGTAGCGCGGAAAGGGACTATAATCCCTCACCAACTGCGGAAACATGGTTCTCGTAGTTTGCCATTAAGATATATTGGGTGATATTTTGCCTACCTTGTGGGATTTGCTGACTGAGCTTGCTCTATCGTGCTGATGTATTTTGGTGTCTTGTTGGTATTGTGTTGTTGTTGAACCATGGGTCGAGACAGGGAAGAGAAAGAGGCCAACAAATTTCTATCAAATGTTAGAGAAATTGTTTAATCTATATCTATTTAGGGATAGCCCTATTTTTTACCCATATTCATTTAGGATTTATCCACCACGTAACTTATATGTTAATACTATATCCCACAACAACGACATTATTTATTGTGTGTTTTCATAACGTAATGAGTTCTTCATCCATACAGGTTTATATCATGCTATATTTATGGGTTATTACTTTAATATTTGCACATGTGTGTATGCGTAATATATTTCAATGGTTATGTACAATTTTTAATTATTTACTATAGCCAAAGTTTAATAAAAATGATGTGTTTTTGCCACCGAAACAGATACTTGGTATGGTATCTAGTCTTTTTAATTTTGTTCATATGCTCAGTTAATTATATGTGTGTATTAATTCTCTAATCCTCACATCTTACTCCATGATAAGATCCTATACTTTAATTAAGGAAACCTTGCCAACGTTGCATGTAAATCAATTTCCTTAGATTACCTATCCCTTGGGATCTATAGACCTACACTAGAAATATAATGTCGATATCGTTGCATCTCTTAGATAGTGTGAAATGATACATATCTTAACCAAGACCCTTGATGATGTAATTAATAACCTTCATCCTTTGACATTGTTCAAAACCATTTGCTTCCTTAATTATCTCTAAAACCAATCTGTTGTATAGACACCTGCATATATTATTTGTACGTAATTAACCCATTAATTAGGTAATAGTAATGTTAATATTAAAGAAGTATGAAATTTTGATAAGTATCTATTTAATATTTCTATTGTTTGAAATACATAATCTTCTATTATACTAAAAGAAAAACATTACTAGCTTTGTCAGTAATGTTTAACAACTATAATGCATTTTCTAGCTTGTCTTAATAATTGAATTACTTTGTTTAAAATAATCACATAATATTATTTTTGATGTACTACTTCATTCTAGCAAGGAATAAAAAAAATTGTAGCCATAAGATAATAACTACAATCCTCTTAATATCGAGGAAATAAAAACCCATAGGCTGCAAAATTACGAAAACTCTAACATAAGTTAAACTCATTAGAAACATGGATAATTTTGCAGCACCAAATGTGATAGGAACAACCACATTCCACCCAACCATAGATTGAGAGAAGATTCCTTCTTCTGCTCTAATCACCCCTGATAAAAATCATTCATACCCAGAGTAAAAAATAGTCAACCTCTTTTAGAGTTCATTGTTTATTCAGTAAGTACTTCTTTCGTAACATCAGAGTGCCCACACAACAAGATTTCTTTCCTCTGGCATACTAAGAAGCATCCTACCTCCTGCATATTCCCTTTTTATATTTTCCTTTCCTAAGTCTTTTACAAGCTTCCAATTCCTTTTGGAATTTTCATAGTTATCAAAATTCTTTATTTTTAGGGAGTGTCTAGTTCCATTATTGCACTCTCAACACTTGTTTTGACTTACCTAAGGTTAACTCTTTATTTTCTTCCACTCTCATTTGCATGATTTTCTCAGTTAGTGTGGATGTCCTCCACTATTCTCTAGTTTTATTAAATGCATAATCATTTATTACATTCATCCAATAAGCGGACATTTCACAGATTTCAGATCTATCCAATTTATTCAATTACTTCAACAATAAAATTGATCAGATAATGGCTTCTTTCTCTCAAAAATATAGACTTAACTCTTTCTCTCACTCTATGGAACTTCTTTTCCATATTAATGGCTTAACAAGCCCTAATCAATTGTGGATCAATATTGAATCCCTCTTTTGAAATTAAGATGATCTTAGAAGACATCAATTGGAAAATGAGTTGATCTCATTGAGACCAAGTAAATTCAAAACCATTTAGGAATTCATCACCAAGTTTAAGTCATTAGTTATTTTTCTAAAGTAATGTGGGATTGAGAAGAAAGAAGAGAAATTAATACTCTCTATCCTATGGAATTTCGGTCTAGAATACTTGGTTTTCCTATCAACATTCCATGCTACTAAACGTGTAGTTTGCAATTGGAGGATTTCATCCGTGGATGCATTCAGATATTTTGTCACTCAAGAGAAAGTCAAGTTGATTCAAATGCAGAATATCAAAACCTAAAAGGATCATTCTCTTGAATCTATTGAAAAAAATAATTTCAAGTAAAAAATAAAGCTAAAATTAGAGGATAAGAATCCAAAGTGAGACTCTGAAGATGAAGGTTCAAATTCCAATAAGAAGGGAAACAAGAAAGGAAGATCAAAGTGTACATTTTGTAAAAAACATTATCACACTAAAAAATATTTCTTTAATAATAATATGGACATCAGGACTCAATCTATATAAAGGAATAACGTTGATGTTCCATATTTTGCAAGAAGAGAAGGAAGGGAAAATCCTGTTGATCCCTAGGGGCACTGCCATACTATTCAATCCAAAGGTAATGATTGTCATGCTTTAGTTTCCAGAGTTAAATATTTTCCTGATGTATCAAATTTTTATACTTATTATAATATATTAGAATCATAAATCTCTTTTCCTCCCTTGGAAAAGACACCTATCAGTTCCCCAAAGCCATCTCCTCTCAATACTAGTTTTTTTATCACTAGTTTTAGACTTGCGTTCATCAAAATATTTCAAACTCCATTCAAATTATTATTTAATGATTTAGAATATTATTTTCATGCTGATATGAATTTTATGACACCCTTATCCCATCCATTTGATGCTCATAAGATCCTACAAATCCAAAATTCTCTAGTTGGTAAACTAAACAATTTCATGGTTTCCTATAATGTATCACTAGTGCAAGTTGTTATTATGTCTTTTTTTTTCGTCATTGGTTGGTTTTCCATATCATTGGATATATTTGGTCTGATATTACATAAATTTGGATATTATATAACCTTTATTAGGTCAATTTTATATCCTTATGCTCTACATATTTTCCCAATTGTCAATGTAGAGTAGTTGCACCTAGTTTTCCTACTATGACTCAACCTGATTTTGGAGCCACTGTACCTTTGTTTTTTATTGATACATATGACTTAATTTATGATATTTCATATCCTCATAATATCTATTACATTATTATAAAGGTTTCACATCAGTTTGGAAAGAAGGTTCATGATCGAGTTCACCATTATGCAACTACATAAAACATTGAGCCTAGTGATTTCGTCCATGTTCTTTTCTTAGGAGATGATTGCACATATCTCTTTTACATCTAGGATTTTATGTTCATATAGTATATTATATATTTTCACATCAAGAAACAATGATATTATTCTCCTTCATCACCTGTATGTGATATTCGAGGGGTTTCTCCTCATGTTTTTTGTCTACACAACATTGGAAAACTGATACATGATCAAGTCATCTACAACAACTCTACCATTTTTTTTCACCAAGAAGTGGTACATTTATCTTATTCAAGTGAATAAAAATACATAGTTAATATATTCATTTAAATTATGTTCCATGTCCATTTTTAGGAAGGATTTCCCACATGCTATTTTTTCTTTTTCCTCAGTTTACATGGACAAATAATGTTTTACATTTAGATTGTATGGGTTAAGTTTGGTCTTAGTTACCATATCCTAGGTTGTACAAATTTATGATTAAATGGGGGTGTTAGGATTATTATTAATCCACCCTTTTACCAAATAAGTATATTTGTTTATATCCCTAGATTAGAAGGTCTTCATCACTTCACTAGACAAAGGGGGACATACCCAAGAGCCACCTAAAGATTTATGAGTTTTTGTGCCACCATGATTTTTGGTGCCACAAATTCCAATCCCTACATTTTAGGACACTCTCTGAGTTCCACTAGAAATATCCTCCAGTTGACTATGGTAGGTATTTAGTCATGATTAGTTATGGTCCATTCACCATCAGTTAGATCTCAATCAGTTAGCCTAGCATGAGTTTGCATGATTTAAGGGAGGTAGGGAGAATTTTCTCACCTACCCTCTTCAGTTAAAGAGTTGTGAAGTCTTTTAGTGATCTATAGTTGCATTGGTGATCTATAGTGGTGATTTTACCACATTGATTTATATTTTGAGTGAGTCTAGGTTGGTAGATTCAACTACCTCTTTCCTTGACGTTGTATTATATATTGACCCATAATGATGAATAATATTGTATAGAATATTTATCACATTGTTCTTCAACTCATTATCTAATAGAAATTATTCTTATTGTCTATACTTCTCTGGTGCAATATAAGTGAAAACTATTTTTGTCCCAAGAGCTTCCTATAAGAATGCTGCAGGATTATAGGATTACTTTCACAGAACCTAAGAAGTCGTTAAACTAGTTCAGCGAATTTGTTTCATGAATTTGATCATCCTTTCTTGTCATGTAATTCTCTACCACAACACTTGGATCAAAATCATGTTCTAGTATTTTGAAACCTTTGTAATATATCCCTTCGACACCATACAAGAGCTTTGCTCTCAAACCTTGATTTTGATGAAACAAAAATTCATAGACATTGCCAAATATATCCTAATATTCTTGTAAAGTTGAAGATGAAGACCCATTATCTTGTCATTATTTGTTGTTATATAAAATCCTTTCGGTATGACAGATGATACCAATTGGTACTTTACATTTTTGTCAATTCCAATCTTCGGCGCATCAACTGGTCTGGACGAGACATAGTCTAGTAGTGTAGACGTAGACCCTTCTTCTTCATATTCTGGTGGCATTTTTGCTTCCTTCTTACGACTACCATATCATTTTATTTTTGATGTTCTAGGTGATTTTGGTCTGAAACCAACTGCTAGAATCATCGGTGGTTGTGCAAATTCTTTTTCAACCATGGTCGATGGTGGAAAAAATGCGGTAGTGTCTTCCATAGTGGGTGTAGGTGAAGCAGTATCAATTCTTAATTCTTGAACGATGTTTTTACTAGAAACAAAATTGACCATATTCTATCAAACAATGGCTCCAGATCCTATAAGAGGTATACAACCTTCAACACATTTATTTCCTTGCAACATACGAAGATTCTTCACCACCATTTTTCTTCTGTGAGAGATAGCTAGTCTACAACAATTTTATTTTTTCATCAACATGCATATCATCTATAACATAACACTAATATTTTAAATAAAACACACATACCTTTTATAGAAATAACACTAAAAATTCTACATCTTTTTTTATTTTTCTCTCTTTTTATTTATTTATTTATTTAGTCGACCAAGTCCCAACTATCCTACTACAAATTTATCCAAATTCAATTCACCAATCCTTTGAAAGGTGTTCCATTTAATTTATGCATTTTCACTATGCCTCCTTTAATGATCTGTATCACAATATACAGTCCCAACCATTATGTTTTCATCTTTCCTGGATTATTTAAAAACTTACTTTCATAGAGGAGGACAAGTCCTCTGACCTACAATTTCTTATTCTTGATGTGCCAGTGATGACATACTTTAGGTTGTTCCTTATCAACATTTTGGTGATACCTTGTGATGAAATGTTGTTCCCCCAACTGCATAAGTTGTGACAATATCTCTTCGACAACACAAACATCAAGCATTTCAATAATAAAATATATCCTTATATTGGGTATAATATATTCCGTTGGCATAAAATCCCCTTATCCATACATCAGTCTAAATGGATTTTCTCCTGTCAACTTCTTACAGTTCATGAGATATTCCCACAATACCGTAGAAATTTTTTGGTCCCAATCATCTCTTTTAATGTTGGAAATCCTTGTCAATGCATTCTCTAGGATCTTATTGAATGCTTCAATAGCACAATTCGCTTGAGGGTGATATGATGGTGTCTTCTTGTGTTGGATATGGAATTGTTCAGTTCATTCTCCAATCAACTGATTGAAAAAATGTGTACCCTAATCACTTATAAAGATATTAAGGCATATGAATCTAGTTACAACAATGTCGAATATAATTTTTGCAGAAGACGCAACTATACAATCCTTTACTAGTGCTGCTTCATCCCATCTAGTCAATTATATGTCGTAGTAATTATGTATCGTGAACCTATTTTTTTTCCTTGTGGGTTTATAGGACCCACAAAATCAATAGCCAATTTTTAAAATTCATGTAAAGTTAGCTGAGGTACTAGTGGCATTTCATCTCATCGTGACAACTTTCTAGTTCCCTGGAAGACATCATAGCTACGACATTGTTCTCTAGCATCCACATGAAAATTAGGCCACAATAATCCTACTTGTAATGTCTTTGTAAATGTTGTTTTTCCGACATAATAGACTCATGTGATACAAGCATGCTCTTCATGGGTGATTCCATGATGGGTAACACTTTTTGGCCAAATTTGGTGATGAAAACCTGAGTTTTTACTTATGTGCTAGATAGAAGCCCTCAAAACGCATATATGCCATGTGAATTTTGACTTGCAGTAAAAAAACAAATTGTAGAATATTATGTTGGATTCATAGTGATATGTTTTTAAAAATATTCCGATGTCATTTAATGTGTGAATTTTTGCATTTAATGAACTGTGTGACCTTAAAAATTTGAAGAAGCTAATAAGTGGCTCGTGTCCACGTAGAGTAATTCAATCTTGCATTAATAATTTAAAAAAAATAAATATATGAGCATGATCTACATAAAATGCAGTGTGATGTGCATATTTTTTTGTTAATTTTTTTCGCATTATACAATTATTTATTATTTTTTGAAAGTGACCACATTCGATTTCAGCATCGTTTTAAACACATATTTGTCCACGTAAAGGAATTTTTTCTATTTTTTCAAAAATTGAAAAAACAAAGATACCCTTTTGAAGAGGACACATCAATATGTGATGTGTGCATTTTCAATAATTTTTTGGCTGTGTGTTTTTAACTCTGCGGATTTTGCTTTGACCTGCTTTGAAGTTGCAGTGTGGTTTTCGAAGTATAAGTTTTAGAAGTAATTAAAAAATAAATTTCATATGAATGCCAAAATGCGTGTATGATACCTCAATGGATAGAAGATTCGTTGGTGAATTTATCGGTATCAACTCCACTCAGTTATGTGCTAGGAATGTCAGGGTTTACACCTCTGCAAGGCACAGGGAATTTTTCATTTGCTTGAAATTGGGCAAAGTCTTTTTTCTTAAGCCCTCGACCGAGGTATTTAAATACCTCGGTCGAGGTATTAAGAAAACCTCAACCGAGGGTTTGCAAATCCCTCGACTGAGGGCTTAACAAACCCTCAGTCAAGGTTTTATTAAGACCTCGACCGAGGTATTGGCTCAGTCGAGGTCTTAGTCCTGTAATATTCTATTTAAAGAGAGCAGCCTTAAGACAAAAGGGTAGGTGGTCATTACATTTTTTGATTGTTGGTGTCTGAAATGAAAAGAAGGGTCATTTATCTATATTTGTAGAAATGGGTCTTGGAGTATTAGGATTTATAGATATGATTGATCAAATCTATGACTCCTATGACTCCTTGACCCATATCTACATATCTACTCCTATTCAAACATTAATGACACTCCCCGAAGTCCCTGGTATAAAATGAAATGGAGCCATTTATTGAGTAGTGGGATGCAACTGCGCAGTGAAAGATTTTCACATATTGAAAATGGCGAACCACAAAAGATATTTGGAGAGAGTTTTATTTTAAATATGTGAAAATCTTTCACTGCTTACAGTTGCATCCCACTACTTAAAAATGGCTCAATTTCGTTTTGTACCAAGGACTTCGGGGAGTGTCATTAATGTTTGAAGGCAAAGTTTTTTGTGGAGAGTTATATTTTCAGTTTTTCATGAGTTGCTGGAGGATTCATCAAAGTATAATGAATATATTTTGCAGTGTTTGGTAATTTAGTGATTCCTCCACTAAATACAATTCAGTTATGTAATGATCATGTTCATTTATAAAAGGGGTCCGCGGCCTCTATTTATGATTTTTTTGACAGAGGTACCTCGGTCGAGGTATGTACCTCGACCGAGTTAATACCTCGGTCTAGGTATTTATTAACCCTCGGTCGAGGTTTTAATACCATGACCGAGGGTTACTAAATACCTCGACCGAGGGCTGAACAGAACCTCGATCGAGGGCTTGATAAAAACTCGGTCGAGGTATTAATAGCTCAGTCGAGGGTTTAACAAGCCCTTGACCGAGGTGTGTTTTTTTGTTTTTTCCCACATTCCCTTGCCAAAAAGTGTTACCCAGGTCCGCGGATTCACCCTCATTCAATATCATTCATCAAGTCCCATTTTGTATACTTATCCAGCTATCAACTGGAAATATGTAGCTCGCACCACTAATTGCTTCTTTTGTGCAGTAGTGAATCTAGCCAGTGCATATCCTATACTCAATAATTGTATAATGTCTCTATAGTGGTAATAAAACATCGTGACCACAAATAATTATGCATCAGTAAGACTATCATCAATATTATGGGGTTCTTCTCCACTTTCAAGCCTGGATAGATGGTATGGTTCTGAGTTAAGTTGACCCAACTTAATAATGAATTCAAATTCAAATTCTTGGAATAGGAGAAGGAACCAAAAAATATTCCCCCCCAACACTTTCTTATTGACCAGGTATTTCAACGCATAATGATCTATGTAAATTTTTAAATGTCCACCCAACAAGTAGTGTCGAAATTTTTGAGGAGAGTATACCATAGCTAGTCCTTCTCATTACATAATCATATATTTCTTCTTTGTTGTTGATAATTTTATACTAGCGAAGGAAATCAAATGATCAATTGACCCTTCATCAGGATGTGCTAGTACAACGTTGAGCACAATAGACGACGAATTGACATGTACATGTTGTTTTCCTTCCAATATGGGGAAACTAGAATGGGGATTATGACCATGTTATTCTTCAAGGTTTGTAGACTCTCTTGGTAGTATTTTCTCCATTGAAACTTAATATCCATATTCAAAAAATTCTCAATCAAAAGTAGTCACCCTTGCATATCCTTTGTTAAATTTCGATAATATCTTGTATGTCCCATTGTCATTCTCAGATGCTTCATTGTCGAGGCGGGTGGTAGGTCGATGATGATCACAATTTTAGCAGGATCAACCAAGATTCCATCGTGACAAACCAAATGGCCTAATATAATTCCAAATGGGGCACAAAAAATACATTTCTTTATGTTCAACACAATATGATATTGTTGACATCCTTCCAGCATCAGTTTTAGGCTTTCAATATGACCTTTTATGATCCCAAACATAGTCCATTCATCAAAGTAGACCTCAAGAAATTTATGAATAAATTCTTTGAAAGCAGCCACATATATCGTTAAATAGATAACAAGAAAATTATTAAGTCTAAAGGGAATTATTGTATATTGGAAACAACCCCACTCCCTTGCAAATAATGTCTTGTGTCAAGCTTCCTTCGTGATTGTGATATGATGGTCTCTAGAGAATCCATTATTGAATGAATAGACTTCTTAACCATAACACTCTCCAATACTTCATCTGTAAATGGAGTAAAAAATGGGTCATGTAAGAAGGCATCATTCAAATTCCTTAGGTTGATGCAAATACATACTTAACCAACAATTTTCTTATCATGCACTACCATTAGGATGATCCACTTAGATTCTTCAACCGGTTCTATGATACCCATATCCAACATTCGATCTAACTCTATCTAAATTTTTTCTTTGTACCATGGATTCAGTCAGTATGGTCGTTGCTTTACTGGCTCTGTTTCAGGATTTAATGGTATCTTCATCTCTCCAAGATTTCCTACAATCCCCTTCATCTCTAAATATTTTGGAGGGAATAGATCCTAAGATTCATGTAGTAGGTTTGTGATCTTCATGACAAATTCATCATCCCAATAATATCCAATATTGGAAAACTTTGGATTCTCTAGGGATCCAATATTTACTTTCTTGAATTTCAATGGTTCTAGAAACTGCTTACTTGAAATACCAAATCCTTCCATAGTGCGATTTCCTTTAGAATATGGAATGTTTATGTCTCGTGGTTCATCATCATCAAGTTCTCCCATCACATTATAACACTTAATCCAATGTTATATTTTTGTGATACTTTGACTAAAGTTTGTCATTGACACATTGATATCTGCAAATATCTTTCTTTATTACTTGTAACATAGCATCAATCGAAGGATGGTCATCAACAAACCCAAACGCATGTGTAAATCTTGTATCTAGTTATTATCATTCAAGTATCCCTTGTCTCAACTCAACTGATGTGTACTAGTTCCATGGTATCATGCCTAGTGTATGTATAAACTAATGGACCCATTTCTGTCATGGACATGCTTCCCATGTCACATGACAATATTGGATGTGCTTGATAGGATTAGTCAATCATGTGTATCTCTTACTAGTATACCTGATATTCACTCCAAATCATACCTCCATCAATATTTGGCATTGAGGAAATTTGAAGACATATTTGTATACATGACCCACCATCTAGCAAGTGTAGCCTTAAGTGCAAAATCTAGAGCCGATAAGCATTGAGGATCTATAACCTTTTCTTCAAATTCTATAAGAAAATCTGATAGGTTAGGTATACATTCATATGTGGGTAGTTCACTTACCCTGATGCCTACCATTTACAAATATTGTGTAATTCTTATGCATCTTCTCATCAAGGCTTGACACAATCAATTCTACCAGTTTTCTAGACCTTCTCCAGAATCTGATGTGCAGGAACTAACATTGCACCAACTAATATTTTTAATGGTCGTTAGATTCACATAATCATCCATTGTAGAAGTGATGCTATATATATTTTCTATATATTTGTATTTCCCTTCATTCTTCACTTTCTTGATGTATCTTTGACATTTTATAGGATCAATTGGTGTGACCACCCTTAAATATGAGTCTTCAAACATTAATATTATTTTTTTGAAATTGATAATAGTTTGATTTCCAATTGACCAATTGATCCCAAAAATAATTGGATATGGATTCATATCATCCACAGTGTGAATCACTTCAAATTTGGCATAAGTTTTGATTCCTTCAATCTCGACAAGAACCTGAGTCAGGCGACCGATAGGTAGAACCTTTGATTGCTTTGCTAATATGAGTTGGATAGGAAACCATATGAGTCTCATATTTCCCATACTCTCCTAGGTTTTTCATGTCATAATGTTCACCTTGGATACAAAGTTTAGAATAATATAGTCCATGTCATAATCTCATGTTTGGGAAATCATTCTCAGTTCTCGACCAATCTCCAATCTTTTCCCAATAGGATTAAACTTTTTTTATGGTCACACCTTTTCTTGAGGTTCTTTTATAAAAGTTTTCAAATATGCAATAGCATATTTATATTGTATTATTTCTAAGAAAATTTTAATGAAATATTTTATTTTACTAACATTTTCCGTCGGTTCCTTTTGGAACAACTAATTGAATATTTCAAGAATCCCCAATATTTGTCCTTCAGGTGGTATAGAAGCAGAAGTCGACATTTGATCCATGTCAACAAATTCTTGTCGTGCATCCATGAATACTTCCTTTTATTTTTGGACGTCGAATGGTACATTCTTTTATACTGCTAATAGTACCTCCAGTTGAATATACAATGCTTCTTGGTCTTCCCTAGTTGCATCACTTCCCCTTTTTCATGACATCAATATGTGGCTCCCTTGGATTGATAGAGATATTATAGATATTCTGATTGGGTTTCAGATAGGGATTCTATGGTGGATTCTAGTTTCCCACATTCTTGGCTTACAATCCCACAATAAGGTGAAGACATTCCTCGATAGTATTGTTAACACCTAAAAAAGGTTCAATACCTCACCTACCCCATTACATGGCTCATTTGTCCATTTTCCTACCATATTTCCATCAAAAACCCATAAAACCATCTGAAAAGCCTCCAAAAGGCTTAAAATGCCTCCAAAAGGCCATAAAACCCTCTTTTCAGCTAAAAATATCCAAAATTCCTCCAAAAAAGAAAAAATATCCAAAAAGAAAGAAAAAATATTAAATAATGAGGAAATTTGGAAAAAACCCTAAACAGCTGAAACCCTAACCCTAAACCGCATGGTTTCCAACTATAAATAAGGGGTGGAGATCCCTTATTTCATATCCACAATCACAAGTATCCTGCCTCTGCCAAAATTGCTCTAGAAATCCCAGCTCACCATTGAGCTGCTTTCACCGTGAGAGCCCCTTTTGGCCCATTTCCACCATTGGAGAAAGAGAAGAAGCAGCTTGAAGCTCGAGACCACCGACTCGGATCACCGCAAAGGGCTTCACCAACCTTCGCATTGGAGGTCAGATTAATACAAAATTACTATTTACTTTTTACTGTTTTGCTTCATGAACGTGTTTAAATTTAGTTTTTTATTTCAGTTATAGCTTTTAATTCATATATCATTGAACTGCTAATCCATTGTCCTTAGTAGGTACTCATTCGTACAAGCTAGGGGTGAAACCCTAGCAACAGTTTTGGCAACTCCGCTCGCTTTTTTATTTATTTTATTTTCCATTTTGTCCTTTCAGCTGTCGTTTTTTGGCCACCGTAAACCGTCGTTTTTTCCTTCACAGTCGCGTTCCGACCATGTCTTTCCAGTCCTTAGCTCCGACCCGACCGCGCCTTTCCAGCTCTTAGCTGCGACTCGGCCGTGTATTTTTCCCTGTTATCTGCGCTCTGACCGCGGCTGTTATCTTCAAAACCCGTGATCCGCCCGCGTCTGCCGAACCGAAACCCGCGGTCCGCCCACGTCTGCTGTCCAGGAACCCGCGACCTGACCGCACCTGTTTTCTTCAAACCTGCGGTCCGCCCACGTCTGCAGTCCAGAAACCCGCTGTCCGCCCGTGTGTGCTGTCAAGGAACCCACAACCCGACCACACCTGTTTTCTTCAAACCCGCGGTCCTCCCGCATCTGCAGTCCAGAAACCCGTGGTTCGCCTGCGCGTCTGCTGTCCAAAAACCCGCGACTTGACCGCAACTGTTTTCTCAAAACCCACGGTCCGACCGCGCGACTTCGCCCCAGACCCACGATCTGGATTTTTGCATTTGTTTTTGCTGATTGAACCCAGCCCCTTTGCTGCCGTATTTTCTACACTTGCACAGCCACCTGTTCTACCTGCAGCCCTACAACCACCTGTTCTACCTGCAGCCCTACAGCCATCTGTGTCCCCCTTTACCGAATTTTTTTAAAATTTTAGCATTGTTTATTCAGATAATGTTGCATGGTAAAATTTTTTAATTCAGTATTATTGATATTTACGAAGTTGCCTTGGCACTTCTTTTCTGGGTTTATAACCTCACAAGCACACAATCTGTCACCTAATTCAAGTGAGACTTAAAAACTACTTAACTCAACCAACATTGTAACCCCACTTGGGGAACATAAAAAGAAATTTTGTAGTTAGGTAGGATCGGGGGGATAGGCTTCCAATAACACCCCTCAGTTATTTACACTTGAGACATAGTTGTTGTCCATTAGGGAACCAAAATCCCTTAGTATTTTTTGACATGGTCACAACCGGTTTATCAGAGGGCCTCTCCCTTAGGAGGGTTGAAGTCGTGATATTGGTTCCAGAAGTCTGAGTGGAATATCGAACTCCATTCAGTAACTGAAGGGATACCTTTCACAGTGCTCGGGATATCCCTGTATAGGGGTATTGCGGTCAAAGGACCAAGCGGCAGATTTACCTTTCTGGACGTGTCATGAACGGGGTATCTTAGTTGCCATTCTTCTAGGATTTGACTACCCGGTGTCCCTCCCGGTAGGGGGATACCTTAGCCACTTGGCTTCCCTATTCATATTGTCTGACTTGGATTTCATCACCTTGCAGAGGATATGTCTAGTTAAGTCATAATACTTTTAGTTAGGTGTTTGCATGCTCCCTTACCTCCTTTTAGTCTAGTGAGTCCACCGTTTTTTATTTATAGGCAACCTGCTTTTTCAGTATTCTGACCATTTCTGTTGATACTCCACCTATTGTAGCATGCAGTTACAGTGGGTGTTTTGAGTTGTTGTTGGCCTGAGCGCCCCATTTTTTGAGCTCTCCTTCTGCACACTCGGTTGCATTAGAGTTTTTTTGAGTTGTTTTGTACCTACCTCAACCCACACTGATTTGACACCATTTGTCACCATTGAGTCCCCGAGACATTCTTGGCGCCTCAGAGGCGAGCCCCCACAGCACGGTTCACTTGACACCACCCGTCATCGACACAGATCTCGAGCCTTGTCACTTGACTCCACTTGTCAGCGACATCGGACTCCGTCACCAGATACTGACGCCCCTTATTTTACCTCTGATTCTGAACCAGAGTCTGAGAACCCCCTTTACGCTGCCCCTACCAGCCCCATGGCTGGCGTGACTCCCACTCCCATCTTGGTAGGGACCGTTGGTGGCACATCCACCACGACACCCAGTAGCACACCTACTTTGGGTATGCCCTCCACGGGGGCCCCCTCTACTATTCCCCTCACAGTACCGATTCCCGCAGTGGGAATACCTATCCCCACTCTATTAGTGACTCATACCACCCATGGTGGTGCAGGTCTGTCCTATACCACCTTAGTTCCCCCACTTGGGGGCAACCTCCCTCATATAACCCCTCCACTTGGGGGCATCTCCCCCAACTTGGTCCAACCCACTACCATGACACATCCTTCATCCAGTTTTCCATTCATGGCTAGCCTCAACCTGCCTGATCTAGCCAGATTAACCAACGACCCCATCCGGCACAACCCTGCGTGGCCTCACATGCCCACCAAGCTCCCCTCTGACATCCCTAAGTTCGAGGGTAAGGCAGGTGAAGACCCACAGAACCATATCATGTATTTCCATCTATGGTGTTCCTCCAACTCCATAGTAGACGACTCTATTCTCCTCAGTTTATTACAGCGTACTTTCACTGGCTCTGCTGCCAAGTGGTATATCGAAAAACCTCACGAAACCCATGCCACCTTTACTTCCCTGGCCTCGACCTACCTCCAGTTCTTCCAATTACCTGTCCGCTATGACGTAGGCATCGAAATCCTACTATCATGCAGACAGAACACGGCTACCCACATCACGGATCACATTCATGAATGGCGTCGACGCCGTATCCTATGCAAAATCAAGTTAGATGACCGGATCTTCCTAGATTGGTTCCTTAAATACCTACTTCCTATCATTGCTAAGGATGTTGCATCCAAAATACCCCAGTCTGAGGAAGAGGCTATCCTTAAAGCCCAACAGTTTGATCTCATTTACGCCCAGTCAGGTTACCTTTATACCATCATACCCGACGCCCCTCGCGACAATTCCTCCCAACACGACGCGCTGGGGAATCTCATGCTGCCGATGGCATAATTAGCCGCGTCTCTTCGCAGCCTCAGCCATTTTCCATAGCTCATGCAACCACTGGTCCTGATCCTTCGTGGGCCACCTCACAGTCTGTAGCAACCAACCAATATGCTCCAACGACACATCACCACCATACCCATGGACCCTCGAGTCCACCTCAGTGTTTCGGTCATATGACTCCCGCTTACACCCCCCCAGTCGCACCTCAGCCTTACTATCACCAGCAGGCTGCACCAGCTCCCGCGCCGTCACAAGCCCAACCTCATTATTACCCGCCACAGGTAGCCCATGCAGCAAACCCACAACCCGCTCCACAGCACTATCCGCAACCCCCTCAGGTTGCTGCCCCTGCGCAGCCTCCACCTACATATCATCCACCGCAGTCTGCTCCTGCCCCTACGCAAACTCAGAACCCACCTACTATCCAAGGGCAATTTTACGTTCAACAAAACCCGCAGCAAAACCAGAACAACCAACGCAACCAGGGCCAACAAAACCGCGGCAGAGGCCGAAATTGTGGGAACAACCAACCGACCGAGCAAGCTGGTCAACACCCTAATCCCCCCGCTAGTAATAATGTGGCCCCTGCTAACCAAAACCCTGATCGCCCGCCCAAGCAGGCTAAAAACCCCAATTTGTGAACCAACTATCCTTGTTCTGTTTGCGGGGTCTATGGCCACTACACACATTTTTGTACACATATGGAGCGGGTTTGGCAACTTTGGGCTGCTGAGGTACAACGCTTAGGGCAGGAAGCTCCTCAAGCACCACCCAACCCGCCACCACCTCAGCAGCCACCTTTGGTCTTGCAAAACCCCTTACCAACCCAAGGCATAGTGAATACTGAACCGTTGCCTCCCCCTCAAGCTACCGCACCACCCCAACAAATCACTTATGCTGCTCCTGATCAACCCATTTTGGACTCAGGGACCCACCATTTGTTGATGATGTCCTCCGATGAGATCAACCTCCAAACTCGGTGGAACCAATATGGCTCCACCCCTGAAGCTCCCCCCGCCGATAAACCCACTAACTCTCATCCCACTGATCAAGCATTATGTATACCTCCACCTCCACTAGAAGGTGCCCCCAAAGCACCTCGTTTCCCACTTCGCTGTATCAACAACAACCCCAATATGCGGGCTGCGTCAAACTACAACATTGTCGACGACTTAGCCCAATCCCCCGCAGCCATGTCTGCGTTAGAAGTCTTAAAAAACTTCCCTTCGCAGCGCAAGACTTTACTCTCAGCCATTGGGGCTATCGATCCAAATGATTCACAGTTAATAAATTTTGATTTAGACCAATCCGAACCCCGCCTGCCTTCCACTTTGGCATTCCAAGTTTCTGTTTCCATTCGGAATTTTGTCGTCCATCGATGCATTATTGATGAAGGTGCCTCTACATGTGTCATGCCCATCTCCATCTGGCAGCAAATGGGATCCCCCCCCTCTCCAGCAGTCCTCTACTGCGTTACGAGCCTATGACGGCTGTTCAGCTCAACCACATGGCCTATTAACTAACGTCCCCGTCCAGCTGGCCAGAAAACTCGTTCACATAAACATCGAGGTTATCAATGCATAGCTTGATTACAACCTTTTACTTGGCCGCAGCTACATGTATGCCATGCGGGCAGTGGCTTCTACTGTTTTTCGTACCATGATGTTCCCCCATGAGGGACGCGTGGTCAAGGTTGACCAACTCACTTACCATGATCCCAATTCCCCCGCGGCACCCAAAAATGTTCTCCCCATGGTTGAACAACCTATTTCGAGTGCCACCACCTCATTCGTTTCGTCTATGGGACCCGGAGTTTACTCCGACGCACCAATGACATCGACCTTCCCATCTATTCCACCCCCGTCACCTGCCATGGTTGAACCATCTGTTTCGAATGTCACCACCTCATTTATTTCCTCAGACGCACCAATGTCCTCGACCTTCGAACCTATTCCAACCCCGTCACCTGCGGCTGAAGTGTCCGACCTATGTACCCTGTCCCATAGCACGCGAACTCCTACCAATCAACCGCCTTTGTTGCCTCAACCCCCTTTGGTACCTAGTCACATTGGTGCTACACCCATCCATACCATTCCTTTCCTCTTCCCTACCTCAGGAATAGTTAGCGCCCCAGTCATGGCCACCCTCAGCCTTCTTGGGTTAACCTTAGGATTACCTGTTTGGTATCTTTCGCCTCCCGTTAGTCTGTCGACACGAGATATCATCCTGCAACTGGTGCAACCCATTGTCACTACTAGTCAACCACCTCCCGGTGTCGTTACCCCGTCATCCTCCACGAAACACCCCCCTCTTCTTCCCAAACCCACTGGGGGAAGAGGCCCCCAACCTTACACTGCTGTCCCACCTCCTAAGACAGTAAAAAATCCCCCTGTGTTTCGTGCTCCTCCCAAATGTGCGATGTGCGATGAGTTGGGCCATGTGACTCACCTATGTCCTCAGTTACCGGCATTACAGGAATACATGAAAATGCTAGACAATGACCCCACTATCCCAGTTGTCCATCTAGAATCAACCCCTCATCCTCGAGACAAATCCCTGTGCACTAACCACTCATGTGCCTTCTGCGGTGTCTACGGGCATTACTCACATCACTGTCCCGATATCCCCGAGTACAGAATAGCTCTCTTTGCAATGAACAATCGGGATCTTGAGACGGCACCACCCACCATTGTGGAAATCCATTCCCCGGTCTCTTCCCCTTTCGGAGAGGTTAATACCACTCTCTTTGAGATGAACAATCTGGATCTTGAGATAGCACCACCCACCATTGTAGAGATCCACCCCCCGGAATCTTCCTCTTCCGAAGAGGTTAATACCATTTATAGGATCTCGTCCACCACCACTCCTTCGTCAACTGATTTGATGACACAAGTATTCCACACGGATGAGGAGATTCTCGAGGCTCTCACTGCCCCAGATTATCCTTGGGATGACATGCACCATCGTTCCTACTTCCTCCTAGACGAATCTTCCTCCACCACTGTTACCCAATTTGCAGTTGAATCCAAAGAATTCCTTCCCCCCAAGGTCGACTGGTTCAAGGACCCTATTCCTGCTCCTGATTCCTTCGAAGAGGGTAACATGGCTAACATCTCACCTGTCATCCAAATTGATATTGCTACCCCCGGAGGCACCCCCGAACTCATCGCTTTAGGAGCATCTTGCACTGCGCAGGAAGTTGAGGAGTACAAAACACTCTTCAAATAATTCTGTGATGTCTTTTTCTGGTCCTATAGCGAAATGCCTGGTCTTGACCCTGCCATTATAGAGCACCACATTGACACATGGCCTGATGTACCCCCCGGTCATTAGAAACAGCGTCCCATTCATCCCTCAAAACTCCCAGCTGTCAAAGCAGAGATTGAGAAGCTTCGTACGGCAGGATTCATTTATCCTATTGCCTATACCACTTGGGTTTCAAACCCTGTTCCTGTCAACAAGAAACAAGGCACCATTAGGGTATGCACTGAATTCCGAGACTTAAACCGCGCATGTCCCAAAGACAATTTCCCTACGCCATTTATCGACCAGCTCATTGATGCATGTGCGGGACATGAAGTCCTCTCATTCATGGACAGTTTTTCCGGATACAATCAAATCCAAATCCGAAAGGAAGACCAGTACAAAACCGCTTTTACTACCCCATGGGGCACCTTTGCCTATCGTGTCATGCCTTTCGGCCTAAAAAATGCTGGTGCCACATTCCAGTGGGCCATGACCTATTGCTTTCATGATTTGGTCCATATCATCCTCGTCTACCTTGATTACCTTACAGCTCGTTCCCGAAAACGATCAGACCACCTTGATGACCTTCGGCAAGTTTTTCTGCGTTGTCGCAAATATCAGATCCGCTTGAACCCACACAAGTGCGTCTTTTGCGTTCCGGCCGACCGATTGTTAGGTTTCATTATTTCCCAGAAAGGAATTACTATTGATCCCCTCAAAGTCCAAGCCATCTTAGACCTTCCCTCTCCCCAAATGCTTCGGCAACACCAAAGTTTGCAAGGGCGATCCAATTTTCTTCGACGCTTTGTTCCTGATTACGCCACCACCGTTCATGGTTTTTTGCGCCTGCTCCGTACCCACATCCCCTTTGTTTGGGATGAGCAAGCCGAAGCTGCTTTCGAAGACCTCAAGAAAGCTCTCACACAAGCCCCCTTGATCTCCCCTTCGGATTTCTCTCAGGACTTCATCCTCTATGTCTCGGCATCTGAGCATGCTATGTCCGGAGTCTTGGTTCAAGAAGACGCCTCACGCCAAGAGCATGTCATTTACTACGTCAGCCAGAACTTATCCGGCCCACCGCTACGGTACGCACATGAGGAGAGACTAGCCCTAGCAGTGGCCTTTTTCGTCCAAAAATTGCGACACTACATTTTACTTAGTCATACCACAGTCATCGTCGATTCTAACCCCATGGTATATCTCTTAAACTAGCGGCTCCTACAAGGCTGTGTGGCTAAATGGGTCATTATCCTCCAGGAATATGACCTCACGTTCCGAACACCTAATAGCACTAAAGCCCTTGCACTTGCCCAGCTCATCACTGATCTTCCATCCTTTCTCCCGGCCCCACCTATCTCCGAGGAGTTACCCGATAATCACCTGTTCACTATATCATCCGATGACCCGTGGTATGGTGATATCTTGTTATATCTGCGCACACAAAAGTTTCGACCCACCCTCACTCGTAATGAGCACCGTCGTATCCATCACCAGGCCTCTCGCTATCTCCTCATAGGAGATGTCCTTTACCGACGAGGAGTCGACACAATTCTTCGTCGTTGCCTCACACACGAAGAAGCTGAACATGTCCTTAATGATTGTCATAGCGGTGCCTGCGGCAGCCATTTCGCAGGGATGGCCACTGCCCAAAAGGTCGTCCGCGCCGGATACTTCTGGCCCACACTTTTTACCGACTGCATCACTGCGGTCAAGCATTGCCATAACTGCCAACTTTTCGCCCCCAAGGCCCGGACACCACCTGCTCCGTTACACCCAGTCGTCACCGTTGGTCCCTTTTGTAAGTGGGCCATCGATTTCATGGAGTGTAGACCCCCATCTGCGAATGGCCATAAGCACATCATTGTTTCCGTCGATTACTTCACCAAATGGGCGGAATGCATGCCCACCTTCAACTGTACCGCTGAAACTACTGCTCGTTTCTTTTTCAACCATGTTATCACTCGATTCGGGGTCCCCAAATAGTTGGTCTCAGACCATGGATCACACTTTGAAGATTTAGTTTGGCGTGAATTATCTACCTTCCTCAAGTTCCGCCACCAGTTTTCCTAAGCTTACTACCCTCAAGGGAACGGTCAAGTCGAAGTTGTTAACAAAATACTGAAAACCATAATCCAACGCACTGTTGATCGCCATAAGTCCAATTGGCACCATATGCTATTCCCTGCCTTATGGGCTTACCGCACCTCCACCAAGACCGCCACTGGTTTTACCCCATTTCATTTAGTTCACGGTGTAGAGTCTGTCCTCCCCAACGAGTGTCAGATACCTGCCTTACACATCGCCGTTGAGCTTCTCCCCGATACCTCCCCCCTTGAGCAATGTCTGTTATCCCTCGAACAAGCCGATGAAGATCGTCGTGCCACTCTCCAGAACATCGAAGCTGCCAAAAACCGCTCCAAATCCCACTATGACTAACATGTTCGCCCTCGAACTTTCCACGAAGGGGACCTGGTCCTCGCCTAGGACCAAGCCCACGACAAAACCGGTAAAGGAAAGTTTGAGTCCATGTGGCAAGGCCCTTACATCGTTCATACTTGCCTCGGCAAGGGGGCATACATTTTAGCCGACTCTGAAGGCCACCCTTTATGCAATCCCCGCAACGGGTTGTATCTTAAACGTTTTTACCCATAACTGAAACCGCGACCTCATTGGTCTGCATTGTACAGTTTGCTCCCTTTTTGTTTTTTACCATCTTTACCATCATCTCACATTCATCATTTTTTGCATGCCCACAGATGGACCATCTTCCACCTCGTTACATTGGCTTCGCTGATGGGGCAAGCTGCTGGTCTCCCAACCTGGCTTCTGCAGCATGGGTCTTATATTCCCATTCCAACGAACTGATTCACCTTGACGGAACATGTATAGGCGCTTCTACCAATAACCAGGCGGAGTATGATGTTGTGACCGGTCTCCTAACTGCTGCCCTCCAGACGGGCATACGTCACCTTCATGTGTTCTTGGACTCCCAGCTACTTGTCTCCCAGATCAACAACTGCTACCAGGTGCGCGATCCTTGCCTATTTAGAAAATTCCTGCGTACAAAACAACTTAGCCGACAGTTTGAATCCATCACATTCACACATGTCCCAAGAGCTCAAATAGTGTCGCAGATCAAATGGCCAATAACATCCTAGATTGGCATATCAATCACACCATATAAACATCTCCATCATGCATCATAGCATCTCATCCAACTATATAAAAAACCAAAAAGACTGCATTGCATAAACATTTGCATCCATAAGGGCATCCACGTGCCTAATCATATATAAATCATGTCACATCACATAAAATACACAAGGGGCATCCACGTGCCCAAACACCCTAGACTACTTGCATCCACATGCAATACAAACATACAACACTTCATCAAGCGCATCCACGTGCGTACAAATGAAACAACATCATACAAAAGTGCATCCATGTGCATAAATATATACATATCAAAAAATACATGATACAGAGCTATACATGTCTTGAGTACCCCTGTACTCAGCTCTACAAAAAATGTATATACATCCCAAAAAGCCTCATAAAGTACAGGCCGTAGCTACAAAAAATAGGGGGGAGTCCCCTACACCCCCTAATGGGAGTCGTACCCGACATCACTGTCAGTGTCTGCGGCCTTTGACTCCTCTCCTCGCGCCTCCTCCGGCGCGTCCACATCCCATCTAGGCCCCTGGGCCCATGCTCTGTCCACCAATAGAGCCACCCAGATCGCGATCGATCGAAAATCTCGGGGTGCCCCCAAGCAATCCTGGACCACAGCCGGATCCAGGTCCCACCATCCCGCGTCAGTCACTCCCACGAGCAACTGCTCTAACAGCACCCGTACAGACTCTAGTGTCCTCTCGGCATCTGGACGACGCACCTCCCCCCGCCCAAGCAAAGCGGGAATGGCCATAGTCCCTCTGTGCGCCACATGTCCTGGCGGTGGCCTCGGACCCACATCTGCAAAACACCATTTTTTCAGTTACAATATATCAGCAATATATCATATACATAAACTGAACAATGCAAACAAATCATACGTACCATCAGGCCCCCATGCCTGTCCTGGTGGCCGTGGAGCATCCGGATCTCCCGTGAAGTCCATATCCCTGTATGGATAGTCCTCCAGTGTCAGTGGTAGCTGGAGCCACTGCAAGTATAGCTCCTGAGTGAAGTAACGCCCAACATCCCCGCCACCATGGCGGTGCATCATCTCTCCCCACCGCACCATCCAAGGCTCCCTCAAGCCTCTTGCCCTGACCGGCACCCGCGGCCGCAGTGTGGGGACCCTCTCCATAAAGAAGGCACACAAAAAGGAACCATAACAAAATCCCTTGCTAGACTCCTTCGCCGCGGTCAGCTGTCGCTACACACAGGTCAGGAACATCTGGCCCCAGGAAAAATAGGTCCCAACCAGTACACCCTCTACAAGCTGGATCTGACCCCCAGACACCTTCTCAGGTGAATGGGACCCCAAAATATGAACCACACAAGCCGCCATCGCCTGTACTGCTGGCTCCCGTAGATCCCTCACCAAGAGTGCATTCCGATGCACCCGAGCGTCCGGCCGACAAAATCGTTCCACCATATCCTCCATATCCAGATCCGCAGACACCCGCGGCTGAGTATCTGATACCCTCCCCAGGCAGGGCAACCCCATCAAGAAATAAACGTCAGTAAGGGTGAGGTCCACTCTCTCCCCCTGAACCCGAAATGCCAGCGCATCTGGATCCTAGAATCCGACCAACCGGTTCAGCAGCAATCCTGCTGACCGCATAATAGGAACCTCTGTGAACTTCAGCAGTCCGAAGAGTCCTAGCAGTGATCGAACCCGGCGATCCTCTCGAGCCACTATCACTATCTCCTCTGGGACCTCTCACTCCCTCCATGGCACCGGTGGCATCCTGTCAATCACACAATGAAGTCTCATCAGGCTCACGTCAAAATAATGGACCTTCCCACCCATCCAAACAAAAATTAGAACAGCCCGGCCCCCGACCGCGGCTGTCAATCCCACAGCCGCGGTCTCCGACCACGGCTGTCAGGCCTACATTCGCGGTCTCTGACCACGGCTACCAGGCCTGTAACCGCAGTTCGCGACCGCGACTGTTAGGCCTGTAGCCGCGGTCCGCGATCGTGGCTGTTAAACCTGCAGCCGCAATCCGAGACCGCAGCTATCCTGACTCAAACCCGCGGTCTGCGACCACGGTTTGGACACCCTGAACCGCGGTCCACCCACGTGGACCATACAACAAGACCCCTAGGAATCACTACCCGCCCCCCAAACCCAAAAATAATGCAAGAAAAAGTTTGACGACCTACCTGTCTCTCCCGAATCTGCAATCGCCGGTCGGATCGTTCAGAAACGACAAATCAGCTCTGGTCCACTCTGATCATGAGTCAACATCCACTAATCAAATGACACATATCATGTTGGGCCCACTTATTATTTATAGTTCGTTGACTTTTCTCTCATTTAGCCATTCTGAACCCATACGGAGTCCATTTTTCGGACCGTTTCCACCACTGGAATCAGCACGATGCGACCATCCTGATGGTCACCTCGTTGCATTATTTTCTCTATGTCATTTTTTACCCATTTTTTTTCAAACACCATTAGTTGCCTCGGTTTGCGTGCCACATCGGTCGTTCTCTATTTTTCACATTTTTTATATCACCGGATCCATTTTTCTGAGCTCATGATGATGCTTGAGATCATTTCTCGCTCTCACTTGGTACAATGTCAACATTGCATCCCTACACCTTGCCGCATTGATTTGCGCGCCACATCGGCCGTCATTAGATTATTTCACACTTTTTACATGATCCATCCACTCCTGTCATACTGCAAATGTTTCGTTCTTTTGCCTCCATTCATTCACCCCACAAGGAGGCCCACCAGTGTTCCCCCACACCCTCAGTCCTGATCATCATAAATGCTCCCTGATTGAACACTTCCTCCTTGCCTGGCCATTATTTCAGAGTCTTCTTATTTGCTTTCAGACTCCTTAAAATTGAAAGCAACCACAAGCATGAACTGTCATGGGCTCGTAAAATCCACATGACAGTACCATTCCATCAAGTCACGGTCTTCTTATTTGCTTTGACACTCCTTAAAATTGAAAGCAACCACGAGCATGAACTGTCATGGGCTCGTAAAATCCACATGACAGTACCATTCCATCATTTCAGAGTCTTCTTATTTGCTTTCAGACTCCTTAAAATTGAAAGCAACTACGAGCATGAACTGTCCTGGGCTCGTAAAATCCACCGGACAGTACCATTTTATATCCACACTTCTTCAAGTTCCCTAACCTATGAAGCAGTCCCCCCGCGCCTCTTGGTGCTATGATCGATCATTTCGGCAGCACCCCCAATCAGGTCACCTTTGTTCAGAGTATTCTGCAATCTCCTACCATTTTACCACAGCTTGAGTCTCCCTCAGCCCATTCACCCTCAAGTGCTATACCGATATGATCCCTTTACCACCAGTCAGTCTCATATACTGCCCGATCATCCCCGCCATCATACTCTGAACAAAGGAAGTTTGAGTCCACCCACTCTACTTGCCCAGTTATTCCCCCCAGTTTATCACTCCTGCCATCAGTCCTATCACAGTTCGATTTTTCACCTCGTGCTCCTGTCAAGGAAACATCATTTCCTTGATAGTTGCAGGTCCCCCTCTGTCGACGACAGCCCCTCTATTCCAGAGGATAGACCCAGAGGCCCCTGCGCCTTGGACCCATCACCATCTGTGGTGAGTGCCTACGGACCATTTTGGGAGGATTCATCATTGCCTCTTCGAATAGTTGTTTCTCACATGCTCAACTTCAGCACCTTAATCGCATCATTGAGAATCACGCAGGATGTATATCCTTTCCATTATGTGTCGAAGACCCCAGATTTCCCCCGACTCTAGCACATTGGTGAGTCACTTTGGAACTCCCAGTGATATGTTCCCGTAGATGTTCGGGTTGCGTTGGAGATTGTATTCGGAAGCCGTCCAGTTCCATGCTTCCTTGAGTACCCAGTTCAGTTCTAGATCAGTGCACCATTGCACGTATGACCGTTTCCACTTTGATCCAGCAGCTCATCAGTTCCTTTGGAACCACATTCAGCAGCACTGCTGTCATTCCAGTGCATCAGTTGTTCATCTCAGACATGGTCAACCCAGGAGTATGTTCCAGCATTGTGTCCCCTCTGGACACTTATGATATACACAGTGGTTTCCTATATATCCTACAGGACCCTCTTTTTGGGCCTCACAGTTATTTTCATGTATCTTGATACGAGCATGGGAATGTCCTCCTCGTCCATATGATCAGATGATTCCTCATCCATTATTGAGGTTATGTACTTTTCATTCCTTGCAGTCGGTTTGAGATCGTTGTTCCGGGCTTCAGTTGGTTCCTTCTCTTCTCCACACCCCAGCAAAAAATGAATATGACTCATGATGTCCATCGGCCATATGATGAGCTCCTGCCCTTGCACATCAGGGGGCAATCTGTTAACACCTAAAAAAGGTTCAATACCTCATCTACCCCATTACATGGCTCATTTTTCCATTTTCCTACCATATTTCCATCAAAAACCCATAAAACCATCTGAAAAGCCTCCAAAAGGCTTAAAATGCCTCCAAAAGGCCATAAAACCCTCTTTTCAGCTAAAAATATCCAAAATTCCTCCAAAAAAGCAAAAATATCCAAAAAGAAAGAAAAAATATTAAATAATGAGGAAATGAGGAAAAAACCCTGAACAGCTGAAACCCTAACCCTAAACCGCATGGTTTCCAACTATAAATAAGGGGTGGAGATCCCTTATTTCATATCCACAATCACAAGTATCCTGCCTCTGCCAAAATTGCTCTTGAAATCCCAGCTCACCATTGAGCTGCTTTCACCGTGAGAGCCCCTTTTGGCCCATTTCCACCATTGGAGAAAGAGAAGAAGTAGCTTGAAGCTCGAGACCACCGACTCGGATCACCGCAAAGGGCTTCACCAACCTTCACATTGAAGGTCAGATTAATACAAAATTACTATTTACTTTTTACTGTTTTGCTTCATGAACGTGTTTAAATTTAGTTTTTTATTTCAGTTATAGCTTTTAATTCATATATCATTGAACTACTACTAAGGAATCCATTGTCCTTAGTAGGTACTCATTCGTACAAGCTAGGGGTGAAACCCTAGAAACAAGTATGATGAAAATATTCATAGTATGAGCATATTGTAGTAGGACATGTATAGTCCTTGGCAAAATTTATAGGTTTCCAACAATTGTGACATATAGTTTGACCTCTTCCTCAACTGAATCGTCTGCTTTTTCCTCAACCTCTAAAATTTATACCCCCTAGGTACAGGGTATTGTTGTTGTGGATACTCGTTCTATCGATACTAGTTCCATGGATATTAGGCATGAGGATACTACACCTATGGATATTGAGCTTGATCTTTCTCATCATGCATTTGTTCATCGTTCTTCATTAAATAAGTGTAAATTGTTTTCTCATATAGCAATTTATATGGTCTACAGTATTTCTCACCATGGGCTGTTGATCGACAGAACTTATAGTATAAAACGGTTGGTGTGCTTACGATATTTGTAAGTATAAACTGTTGGTTTATTGGGAAATACTGCGAAAGTGGATGAATCACTATTGATAAATTTTTACTTATTTTAATAACTTATTAAATTTGACATTAAAACACATAATAACATGAAAACATAGAACACAAATTTAACATGGAATCCCTAATAGGGTAAACCATCAATATGTCCTATTACTACAAAATTATGTTTTACAAATAGTTTGTCTACTATTATAGAAAAGGATGCTATTACACCTTGTTTACCAATACCAATTGGAAGGAGGATAAGACCCCCTGGTTTATCAGCTACGACTGAAAGGATATTACAAAACCCTATTTACCAATGCCAATTGGAAGGAGGATACAACCCCTTAATTTATCAGCTACAACTGAAAGGAGGAAGAAACCCCCTACAGGCCCGTTTCCTTCCCCAGCACCACCCTTCCACCTTCATATGTTTATCACGATTTATATCCCACTGAATTATGTCACACCCTATGGTATTTCATTCTGATCATTCCATTCGAACTGGAGAGAGATTTTCCTTCTTACTCAGGCTGTAGCTTAAATACTTCTCAGCGTTTAAGCTTCTTACAATAGCCACGTCTCTTTAAAATGAAAAAAAAAAACCTTTCATTGTTGTTCCCTTTCAGATATGAATATCACACCTTTCAAAACATCCTTCCACAGTATTCCATTGATCCTCCACCTCAGAGATCGTTTCTGCAGCTTGGAAACCATTTCTGCACCTCTGTCCAACGTTTCCAGGTGCTTTCGCACTGTCAAAATTATTTATGCAAGATCATCTTCCTGATCCAATCAGATTCATTGATCCCATTTGTAATTCAATATGGAACATCGATATAACCATCGATTTCTGTCTCAAAATATCCTTTCCGCACAAAGATTACGTCATCAACGATTCCCCACCATCGATCTTCATTAGGCATTTTCATGATCATCGATTTCCAGATCGCAGGATGCGGGTTGTGGGATGTTGACTGTCTGTTATTTATTTTTCGCAAACTTCTTTATGCAAGCTCATTTCTGCAACATTCTTTCCACTCTCTCCTATCTTCAATTTTTCTTCCACATCATCGATCTTTTACTGTGTTATTCTGGACTGTTGATCTTGTGGCTTGTGGGATGCGCGATGTATAGTCACACTTTCCTATTTTGGATTTCCGCAACTTTTTTCTCCATTGTGGATTGTGGGATGCAGGATGCGGGACGTGAAATCACACTTTCCTATTTTGGACTTCCGTAACTTTGTTTCATAATTTTTTTGGACCGTTGATTTCCTTGCAGATTTACCGCTAACCCTCCATCCATCAGAGGAAATTTCAACTCAAAATGGGCCTTTTAAATTTTATTCAAATTCCATGTCATCATGTGTTAGCCAATGAAATTGATTTAAATTTGAAATACCGTAAAGGTTTTAAACACTTTTTTAATATAAATTTGGGGATAGCTATCATAAAGAAAACTACTTTTTTTGTTTGTATTTTTGACATATCTCCCCGTGTTTTTACTCAAATTTTGATCGAGAGAGCTCGTTGGATGCGGAATTAAATTTTGCATCCAACGAGTACCCACTCGGGATATTTTTGAGGACCCTGCTACCCAAAAAACAAGAAATACCTGAAAAAAGAGAATGATGATGTCATCATTCCATTTTTTCAGGTATTTCTTGTTTTTGGGGTAGTGGGGTCCGTCAAAAGTATGTCGAGTGCATACTCGTTGGATGCAGAATTTAATTCCGCATCCAACGAGCTCTCCTTATCGAAATTTGAGTAAAAACACGGGGAGATATGTCAAAAATACAAACAAAAAAGTAGTTTTTTTCTTTTCTTCCTCCAAAATTAATAAATATTATTTTATTATTTTAACTATTATTTTAGTAGTTCATTTTAGGAGGCCCATTTTGAGTTGAAATTTCCTCTAATGTTGATCTTTTGTGAAACTTTTTATTTTCATCCTAACTTATGTAAACTTGATCTTCATCGTCAAATCTAATGTCGGTAGCTCCCTGACTGTCCATTCTAGAACTAATGTGGATCTGCATTCTTTAAGAAAATCCTTTGCGATTATTTCTAACATTTTTGAATACTTATATACATAGAGAATTTCATCATGCTACTGATTATACAAAATTTATAAACACTCTCATAGATATAGTTTCTCTGAAGAACTTATAAACGCTCTCGCATATATAGTTTCTTTGATTGTTTACATATACTCTATCTCTTGTTCATTTCTATCTTCCGCAGTTTCACTTTTCATTTGACTAACCATATTTTACCATTCATACGACATCTCTACTTCCACTCGACCTCTGTTGTTTGTTTCATTAACTATTGTTTACATCATAATATTGACGCTATTTTTGAAGTCTTCAAATCAGTCATTCATGTTGTCTTATCATCCATATCCATTTGTTATAAATGAACTTTTATGACATCATCATTAGGACACCATCATATTCTTTGTCATCATATGTGTTATTCGACATCCTCAACTATGCCATGCCATCCCATTACTACCTTATTATTTCACTGAGTTTGTCCTGCCATCATATCCATTGGCTATTCCTTTGTCATTCGTGAGAATCTTTGACATCAATGAAAATTGTAACCTAGATTCTCCAACAATTTCCCCATTTGGCATTGATTTCAATCTCTAAACATTATCCCCCTTTGACAACAATGACAAAGGATAACCTGTTATTGTAATGCTGCACTGGTTTTGATATAGGATTTCCTCTCTCTTTTTGACAACTCCTCCCGACATCATATCTCCCCTTTAATTGAAATTTGTTATTTAACCAATGTATTATCATTTATCTTATCATTTCCTATTCTTGAATGATAACTTAACTAATAGATCCATGGACTCCCCTTGTCACTGTACTTCTTCTCCTTTGTCAACATTTTTGTGATAGAGCTTTAGACTAACCATTTTTCAACACTCTTCTATTTTTTGTTCTAGGATAGATGCTTTTTTTAAACTATGTTATTTCTGCCATATCTAATGGTCTATTCTTCCTGTAATTGAACTGGCTTCTACTTTTACCAGAATTCCTTAAGCCTATGCATTTAGATCTTCATATAAAAACCTAGCATATACTGTTGGATTCTTTTGGATTTTAGATCTATATTATTAGTTGTCTAGAGACCAATAAATTTAGATCCTCAACATTGTTGGTGAAAACCTGCCAACAAAACCTCGTCGATAGGGGTTCTCACTTTGTCGATGCCCGACCAGTGTGATCTCCCTGAGCAACAGCCCAGATAGGTTTTACCTCTCCCAGCAACATCCACAGAGTGAATGAAGTCTCATCCGAGATGTTGAAGGGAGAGCTATCGGAACCGAGTTTCTGATAGTGAGGATGGATGATATTGGGATCCGACGGGGAGACAAAATGACTATTGGATCCAGAACTATGTAGTCGACATTAAATCATTTCCTCAACTACATATTGCATCATACATTTGTCACAGCAACAACATTCATAAAACATCTAACCTAATAATGCAATAGCAATGTGACATAGTTAAAAAAAATGGCATCAACATCAATATAGCAGGAATAGAACAAACCACAGTGACATCATAAAAAATCATAGGATCATAACATATCTAGATCACCGCAGCATCATAACAAGACATATCATAGCAAAGAGAACAGTAAAACAAAAGACAAGATTTATGCGTCAACTGTCATATCTATTAACTCTGTGCAAAAGATCCAAAACCGAACAATTCTTCTCCAAAATTGGAGGCTGAATACATCAGAAAACAACCTAGATAGGTCGCATATACAACAAGAAATTCTCCAATATCAGATCACACTAGACCTCATGCAATAATTATTCCCAAGACACTAATGATCATCTACTCCTCTATGCCATCGGTCCTTCTATTTAATTACAAAACTAGACCTATCAATAGGCTTGGTCCTTTACATTGAAGGTCCACTTCTAACTAACTTATAACTGCTAATGACCTATTATGACAAAAATTGGCCAACTAATATATAAAATATTCAAAACAGTTATTTTTTCTGCCCATCACACTGATCTAGCTTTGCGTGGTACCACATGAAGTTTGCACAACTGTAGCGACTCTGCGCAACTCACTTACCAAAACCCCTGCCAATAGGCCCCCAACAGAGTCTTATGGCTCATCCCCAAGCCATGTTAGGTTGACAGGTATATGCCGATGTTCATGCTTTAAAATATTCAAATTGTTGTGCAATCTCACGAACCTGAAGCTAGACTTTGTCGAAAATAATTTGACAATTAGTCAAATCCTGTTGCACTGGGTGCTCTTCGCTTGCCTTCCCATCGACCATCTACCAATTCTTTTTAAATTCCTGTAGCATGGCGACTGCTTTAACTGCCAACTATCCACCAATTTCTTGAAATTCATCTAGGTGAGCATGGTGCTTTTGTTGGTGTTCCTATGCATGGATGACTCTCTGATGTAGTTCCTTTAGTTCCTCAACCCGTGTGATATGTACCATCAGTGGAATTTCCCTCAGTGATGTATTCAAGGTTGTCAATTGACCTTCATCTCCTTGCACTTGCGTAGTCAACTGATCAAGCTGCTCATCCTGGACAATGCTCTGCCAAAACTACGTTGTCACCTCCATAATGGTCTTAGCCTCTTTCTCCATGCCTTCTAACTGAGTGGCAATTTCATCAATGGAATCCTTCCTTTCCCCAACCTTCCCTAGTCGCATCATAGGTTGTACCAGGGAATTGAGTATCAGGTTGGTATCTTGGAGCTGACAATAGTTTTCCACAATCGCTTGGCCTTTTTTACTGGGGTCAGCTCGGTCGTGCTCTCAAAAATGTGCCGTAAGGCCTCCGAAATAGCTTGCTTGACTTCGTTGCATTTGGCACACATCTATGCTTATTCAATAATTAGGTGTTCTTGTACCTTTTTCAACTCAATAATATCCTCGACATCCTTTAGCTGCAGCTCAGCCTACATCACCTTCAAGGCGTCTATCTCCCACACCTTTTCTTCCACCAGCTGCACCGAGACCTGATGTAGCTCCTCTTCCTCTTTCTACAACGTTTTAGCTGCACTCTGTAACTGGACATAGCCCTCATTCAGCTCTTTTTGTTGGTCCACCAATTCCAAAGCCACACTCTGTATCAGTCGTAGAAACTAGTGTACTTCCTCATTTCCCACGTCGATCGTAGTGGGGGGAACTTGCACATTCCTAGCCCGGGGCTCAGTGCTGATCGACGAGATGTCCTACATCATAGGTCTCATAGATGTTTTCCTGGAAACAATATAAAAAATGGAATTTAATATATCTCTTACCACACTAATTTCTTCATGGTTCTACTCTCGGATTGCTTGTGTAGCAACCTCATAGGAGTCAGTGATCGCTTTGATGAGTTGTTGCAGTTGGTCCTCCATCCCTGACCGAATACCACTACCTGTATCATATTCTTGGTGCCATTTGGTGTGAGCCTCCTACTGCATGCACTGTGTTGTATCCTCAGGGTCCATCAATGACTCATTATCAGATTCATGAATACTTAGCTCCTTATGGGTAGGCTCTTCTGGGGCATCAGGTGGAGGCTCCATATACAAATCCTCTTGACTCACCGAGTTATGCCGTTTTGCTGGCCAATCTTGAGAAATAGCATCTAACTCTTTTGTTGTGACTTTGTAATCCAAAGGTATCCACTTTCGGTCGGGGTCTTACCATGCCTGAATGTAGATAGAGTGGGGACCGATGGTGAACCGAATAAGCCACTGGTACTTGGTCGTTGCATAAGGAGGTACTTGGGGAACGACAATGGTTGTGGCCTATGACACTTCCCAATAGACCCAAAATTAATGGCACAGTATTCCTGTTGACTGGGATCTTCAACCCACCATAAGTTCTGACATTGTGCCCCTTGGCACACCTTTGCCGCATCGAATGTCATTGGTTGATAGTCTTCAGGTTCCATCCAGGCAAGTAGTGCAATAAGAATCAACAACCAACTATATGAAAATGGTTGCCCTGTATAAGCAACAAGAGTTTCTTCTAGAAACTAGTTTAGAAAAAACAAATACCAATTCATTTTCTCTCCCTCAACAGACATCTGGGTGCATGCGACAACACTCGAGTTACATTGGACCGGTCGATTTCCTCGAACAACCTTACTTGCAAGAATCCTTGCACTGATGTGCACCGCTTATGATTTAATGCTATCGATTTGATAAGCATGGAGATCATGCTGTAATCCAAAGAATTCCTTCAGCTACTTGGCAAGCTTTTTGTTAGTATCCCTCCCGGGGATATAATATGCCAGATCTTCCCTGACCTTTGGAAAGCCTATGATGCTCGCGATTAAATATTTTGTAATAGGGATGGGTGTATTCAAACAAAGTGTCCCCCCATGAAAACAAACGGACATTTACTTAACACATGCATGGGTTTCGTTTAGTCACCCAAAATGAGGCATATTGATTAGCCCCAACAATCTAGATTGGTCTAAGCCACTCGCCCAAGGTTGAGGAATTTGTTGAATGGGGGAACTAGTAACCATCAGGACTGACTGGTAGGGCTCTTCTTGGACATATATGAGTAACAAAATGTCATGCTCATTAAAGTTCAGCCTGATCAAGGAAGGGATGATGTCGACCAAGCATGTCGTCCCTTCCGACAGCGGTGACAATTTTGGTGGATACTTTTGACTTTTTGTTGGATGCCTTGGCTTTGCTCCTAAACTCGTAGGAGAGACATATCCCAAAATATCATGAACAGAGATGCCCTGAGGCATTGTAGACTTGACAACTCTTGAACTTGAAGGCCTGATCTGTGCAGTTCCTTCTCCTTGCACTCTCGTTGACGTGTGGGTTTTCCTCTTTTGTGGTGGCGTGGAACTGGGCTTCTGAGCCTGTCGCTTCTGCTTGGGGATAGATGATGAGCCAAATGGCATGATCGTGACCTATTCTTTGACATCCGTGGGCCGAATAGGGGAATCTAACTCACTTGAAATCTCAATGACGTTGAGGTCACTCAGCATGCCTCATGCCTAAAACCTTAAAATGCACTCAACAACTCAAACCTTCAATGCTACAACTCACTCAACAGCTCACAACACACTGCACAATTCACGCTATACTTTAACACGCTGCTCGCTCAACTGAAAAATGCCATCCTCCTACATCCAACATGATTTTTATAGCCACTTCTAATTCAAACTCATCATTACAAAATCTACGATCCTCATTATGACAAAATCTGGTAGTAATGATGCCAAATTCACTGACAACCCTACTCCTCTAATGGTCGGATCAGCCATTAATGCGCATCACTTCAGTAAGTGCCACCAAGAAACTATTTTAACTATCTACATTTATTACTTGATTTGATCAACCCACAACCCTACAACTGTCGCAAGTAGTCAACCATTCCTCGCTACAAACTCTAACCTTGTGCAGCCTCTTCCCCTAGGTGCACCTTGTTGTTCTGAAACAAAATATTAAAAAAAATTTCATCCCTTTAAGCAGTGCGCAGCTCTAGCCCTGTCCTATATGGATTCAAGAGAATCCCATTGATGACCGTAGGAAATACCATGCCATCTAATTACTATAACTGAACTGCACCTCCAAAAGTAATGGAATGAATAAGATATGAACCTAACCACTGCATTTGTAACTAACTTGGATGCTTTATGAACTTACTGTCATATAATAGCACCAAATCACCTTCTATAAACTGTTTCTTATTAATGTGGTGATCATGCGATGCCTTCTGTCGATCCTTCGCAACCTGTTGGTGGAATCCAGTAATAAAGTGGTCTTCTTCAAGCTGGAACAACTGTGCAAGGTTCTCTTCTAGTGATTCTGCATCATCCATTACCGTCGTCGCATCAATTCACAAACTAGGAACAATATACTCCATGGGCATGACTGCCTCTTTCCCATAGACCAACTTAAATGGTGTTTGTCCAATGATCCATTTGCAAGTAGTGCGATAGGCCCATAGCACTATGGGAATTTTCAGGTCCCATTCATCACGATTAGCATTACATACCTTAGTCATCATTGTTTCCAAAATTTTGTTGAATGATTTGACAGTCCCATTCGCTTGCAGATGGTATGGTACACTCCTCTTGTGTTGCACTGCAATTCCTTAGTTAATTCTTGCAATTAACAAAGTGACTTCCCTTGTCACTCATCAAGATCCTAGGACACCCAAACCATGTCACAATGTTTTAAAAAATGAACCGTGTTGTTGTCGAAGTAGTACAATCTACTACTTGTGCAGCTTTTGCCCACTTAGTCAGATAGTTTGTTGCAGTAATGGTGTATCACACACTAGTCAATTTCTCTAGTGGATTAATAGGACCCACGAAATCCAAAGCCCATTTATCAAATGGTTGCAGAGTAACCTGCGGCATCTCATCCCGCCGCGATGGTTTATCGACGTGCTGGTAGACATCATAGCTCCTTGCATAGTTTATGGCATCATTATGCAACATAGCACACCATATCTCGGTGTGCAACACCTTTCGTGCAGTAGACCATCCTCCATAGTGGCCTCCCGCAATTTCTGCATGTGCTTCTTCGAGAATGGGACCCTCCTCATGCGGTAAAATACACCGTCGCAAGATTTCATCTGGTCCAATATTATATAACTACCCAGCAATTAGTTGAAAATAAGAAGCCTTCATGACCAGCTGCTTCTTTTATCTAGTTGGCATGTCCTTTGAGGTTACACCAATGGCAAAAAACTGAACAATTGGTGCATAGTGATCATCTCCAATGTCAACACGGAACAATTATGCATCTAGAAAACCATCATCAATATTGGTTAGTTCTTCACCATTCTCAACATGAGACATATGATTGGGACTAGGTTTCAACAGTCCTGGCTTCACAACTATTTCAAAATCAGACTCCTGAAAGAGTAATATCCATCCACAGATATCCCCCCCCCCAAAACAGCCTTATTGACTAGGTATTGCAAAGCAGAATGATCAATGAACATCTTGAAATGTTCACCCAACAAATAGTGCCTGAAATTTTGCAAGGAATACACCATCGCCAGGCCTTCCCTTTTTGTCATTGTATAATTTCATTTAGCAAATGATAAAATTCTACTAGCATATTCTATTGGATGATCCAGGTTGCCCTCACCTGGTTTCACAAGAACAAACCCCAACGTAATAGAAGAAGCATCGACGTTCACATGGAACTGTTTATTACAATCAGTAAAAACTAGTATTGGAGTAGAGGCCATCTTGGCCTTCAAGGTGTCAAAACTTCCTTGACATTCCTAAGTCCATTCATAGGTTGCATCATTCCTCAGTAGTTTCTCCATAGGGCCAGTAATCACAACATATCCTTTGATAAACATGTGAAAGTATCTGGTATGCCCCAGCATTGCCCAAAGCATCTTCACATTCATCGACAGTGGTAAACTAAGGATTGCAGTGATATTCACTAGATTGACGAACAAACCTTCTTTGCATACTATGTGCCCAAGTAGCATGCCAAACGGTGCACAGAAAATGCACTTTTTAGAGTTTAATGCGATCTAATGCTGTCGACACCTTTCTAGCATCAGTTGCATCTTGTCGAGATGGTCCCTAATTAGTCCATAGATAGTCCAATAATCCATATACACCTATAGGAACTTCTGAATAAAGTATTTAAATACAACGACAACTACATGAGAAAATAGGACTGGTGCATTCTTCAACCCAAACAGCATGACTGTATATTTAAAAAAGCCCCATTGTATGACAAATGTGGTCTTATGGCGATCCTCCTTTGCAATCTGGATCTTGTGGTATCTCAAAAACCCATTTGTGAAGGAATACATCTCCTAGACACGTATGCCTTCAAGCACTTCATCTGTAAAAATGGGTCAAGAACGGGTCATGTACACATGCATCATTCAATTTCTTTAGGTCGACGCAAATGCATATTTCTCATGTCTTTTTATCCTGAACCACCATAGGGATTATCCACTTGGATTCATATACAAGCTCAGTGATCCCATCATTGAGCATATGGTCTATCTCAACCTTCACATGGTCCTTGTATCATGGGTTCAGTTGATAAGCCCTCTATCGCATAGGTTTGGCATTTGGTTTCAACAGGATTTTCATTTCACCTAGGACTCCTAAAATACCCTTCATCTTTGAAAATCATGTCAGAAAAAGGTCCTGGAATTCATGTAGCAAGTATGTGATCTTGGCCATGGTTTTCTCGTCCTAGTAGTCCTTGATATTGGAAAATTTGGGGTTCTCTGTCGACCCAATGTTGACTTTCCATATCTTCAACGACTCACTCATTGAATCCATCAAGAATTTTGGGGCTGCAACATTGCGACTTCCTTCTGACTCTAGAATATTAACATTTTGCAACTCATCGTCATCTTAAGGTTCCCCAGACAAGTTGTAGCAGGTCATCATGGATTGGATGGAGTAATGCGCATGTGGATCAACCAAATAGGCAACATGGATGACCTTTAGTATGATGTTGCAGATGATTTATAAATCATTACATATCTCTAGGTTGGCATCCTCAAAACTAAATGTGTGCATGAAGAAAACATAAAAATCCTCCCATGTGATGATAGTTCTGCACAACTCCACCACTACATACTAGGATTTCGAAATCTCTTCCAGAGTATGAACGAAAGCATGGACCCATTAATCCATGGGTTGCAACGGCCAGAAAGTATGACACTCAATCAAATGATTGGTGGGGTCATCTTGTCCATCAAATCTCTCAGCATGGTAGACTTCTGAATCATCGAAGCGCACCATCATCAATCTACAACACTGTTCCCAATCATGGATCATTTGTTTGTGTTTCACCCACCATCAAGCCGCGGTAGCCTTCAACACAACCTCTAGGGCCAATATCCTTTGTGGTTCAAAAAATTTCTCTTCAAATTCTTAAAAGAACTCTCATAGTCCCAGCATTCCTTCATAAATGGGAAACATGACAATTTCAGTGGCTATGCAATGGAGAGACTATGTAATCTATTAGGATTATTAATCCTCCCTTGTCCAATTTGGTCATATGTCTAAATCAAGAGCATGTCTAAATTGGGAGTCCATCAAGTCTATTTTTAGTCATTAGCACCATTGGGTCCACTTGGCCTAATTAGGGCACATGTTTCAATTACTAAAGTGTTGGCAACACTAATTGCGGCTTACTGCCACTGATTTCACTTAATTTCATCAATTTAGGATCCTCCTAGACCAATCCCTATAGTTTAGGAGCCACTGGGAGTGTTGAAACCAACCAATGTTAGTTCAGTACAGTTCATGACTAGTCAAGCTAAGTTAGGATTCAGTTACATTTCGTTCTAGTCCTCTACATTCAGTTAGCGCTAGATTTACTTGACTACACTCACGAGGGGCACATTTCTCACTTACCATAGTTAGTTAGACTTAGTCAACACTGAATGTAACACTTGAGTTGCGTTTTAGAAATCCGATGAACTCTAGTTATGGTTTAGACAAGGTCAATTAATTGTTGAGTCCTCTGATAGTGATTTAGACAAGCTCTTAGTTACCTACAGCCAAGTAGAGTCTATAAATTCAAATTTCCTCATGTGAATTTGAATTTCATGTGGATATTATAGCCATTGTGCTTCATTGTAATTATTATCTAATTACTCTTTGATTAATGAAAAGCATTCATAGCTGCAAGCCATTTTTGCACTGTTTCATTCTTCATTAACTGAGTAAATTGTGTGATCTATCCCATGATTTGTGTGTTTGGACACAAATCTATGTGCTCAATTTAATATGGTATTTGAGCCTCAGCGGACAAGGCACTTCTCCTCCTCAGATCTCCTACTAGATTATTTTTTAGCAAAATTGCTCCTTCCATATCTACACCAGAAGCAGAAGGTTTAACACTTAATACCCCAAGTAAATGAATTGTTGATAAATATTGATCAACTCTGCTGCATGTGATAAAAACCTGAAATGTGCAGGCTATTGACCTTACGGTGCCCCTTTTGTGTTTTTTGCAGGTACAAATTCAAATAGATTCATCAGTTCCTCTTCTCTCTCTATTCTCAAACTATTCAGAATGGAAGAAGAAGATGATTTCATCTCTGATGAGACAAGGTCTCTATCAGGTTTCTATTGGACTCGGTAACGAGTATTTTAGTGATAATTATTGGCTGAATAAATGTGATGGAGATTTTGGAACAATAGCAAAGGGTCTTTCTCCTAGCTTGTGCTACCTCATTAGATCTATTGAAGACCCGAAGGAACTCTGGACAAGATTGGATAGGACCTTTGGAGTGATTCATGAATATCATAATAGCACTTTGGAGAGAATATCTAGCACCATAAGCACACTTGATACAAAATTCTCAACCTCCACTCTCTCTGATGAAGTTGTTCAAAATGAAGAAGCAGAATCTTCGACACAGTCAATTCGAATTGAAGACAGTCTCCATGTAGTGAATCCTTCTCCTGATGCTCCGAAAATTTATGAGATCTATGATATCTCATCTCCTCATATTTATGAAATAGAATAATACATTCGAATCTTTTATATTGAATAAAAATACTGCTGCACTTCCATGCAAACATTCATCGGTGATTTTCCTTTGAATTTTGTGCAAAATTTACCAGTAATTGCTTCCAAAAGTGAAGAGAAATTTGATTTTTATCCCTCTAATGTTTCTTCTGGTGTGCAAATATGTGATACCTTGGATATTTTTGGAATAAATATCAAATTACTAGAGTGATCTATTCGCTCCCCATGATCTATATTTTTCAGCAAATTCCTGCAGGATTGCATGCACCAAAATTCAGAATTTTGAAGAAGAAGAAAGATGTGCATCCACCGTCTCGGTTAGCCATTTATTTGAATATGATATTAACATTATTGGATCTGATATGATCTTATTTATATATGATCTGATATTTCTTGGTTTAATATATCAAATTCATAATCTTTCAGTACTTCTTGTAGCTGTTCTCATCAACGGTGTGAAGAAACAAGTACCGCAAGTCTCCTACAAAACTGCTACTGGGGATTTGATTCCATTTCACAATTTTGGATATATTTTGAACCTATTTAGATATGATTTACTTTCTAATATGATATTATTTGGTTCATATTTTAAAATCCAATATCTTGCAATCATGCTTGTAGCTGCTCTCACCAATTCCGGTGAGAAAAATCAAGTACCGCACTTTCTCTTCAAAACCGCAGATGGGGATTTGGTGTTAGTTTACTCATATGAGGTTACTGATATTTTATTATGTGATTAATTAGATATTTCAGAAGCTATATCATACTATGGATCTCAAGCATTCACTCTCAACAGTCCCAATGCTTCTCTACCATTGATCACATGCTCATCTCCTCATAGAACTGGTAAAGAGGAAGATTTTCTACATCTTCCTGGACACTTTCTCCTAACACTTGGGGCTGTTCTTACCACTCATGGTTTTCTGTTCATGACTGAAACATATCAGTTCCTTGATTGATTCTCACATGTTCTGAATCCTCAATAGCCTTTTCTCATTTATCAGTTGACTTCAATTTCTCTACATGGGTTCAGTATTCATCCGACAACTGTCCATATTTCTGATTTAGTTGAGCATATGATTCTTCTTCCAAAGAGGAATATTCATCCAAACATAATGATGGAGAGGTTCACATGCCAGGCTCCAATATACCTGTGCACATAAGAACCATATTGATCTTGACTCTACCTGCTTAATTAGAGGCGGGGATATTTTTTCCCATGTGGTTTTTCCCCAACACCTTGTTTTTGAACAGTTACTTTACTTTACTTGATGTAATGGGTGACCTATGGTATTAGTTACCAGGGCCCACAGATTTTTGAAGTTATCATTCAAGGGGGGTGTTAGTATTATTAATCCTCCCTTGTCCAATTTGGTCATATGTCTAAATCAGAAGTCATATCTAAATCGGGAGTCCATCCAGTCTATTTTTAGTCATTAGCACCATTGGGTCCACTTGGCCTAATTGGGGCACATGTTTCAGTTACTAAAGTGTGGGGAACACTAATTAAGGCTTACTACCACTGATTGCACTTAATTGCATCAGTTTAGGAGCCTCCTAGACCAATCCCTACAATTTAGGAGCCACTGGGAGTGATGAAACCAACCAAGGTCAGTTCAGTTCAGTTGATGGCTAATCAAGCTAATTTAGGAGTCGGTTACATTCAGTTATAGACCTCTACATTTAGTTAGCATTAGGATTACTTGACTACACTCAGGAGGGGTGCATTTCTCACCTACCACAGTTAGTTATCCTCAGTCAACACTAAATGTAACACTTGAGTTGTGTTTTAGAACTCCGATGAACTCTGGTTATGGTTTAGACAAGGTCAGTTAACTATTGAGTCCTTCGATAGTGATTTAGACAAGGTATTAGTTACCTACAGTCAAGTAGAGTCTATCAATTCAAATTTCCTCATGTGGATTTGAATTTCATGTGGCTATTCAAGCCATTGTACTTCATTGTAATTATTATCTAATTACTCTTTGATTAATGAAAATAATTCACAGCTGCAAGCCATTTTTGCACTGTTTCATTCTTCAATAACTGAGTAATTTGTGTGATCTATCCTGTGAGTTGTGTGTTTGTCCATAGATATATGTGCTCAATTTAATATAATCAACCCACATTTCCTGAATGATACATCATGCAACTGATTCTGCCAATTTTCCATAACATCGTAAGAGTGAGAGGATGCAGAACTAGCACTGCGCCATCTAAGTTCACCATCAATAGTTGGGTGAATATAATCCTCAGAGATATTATAGGCATGGTCCCAAATCCCACCGACTTCATCTCTTATAGGTTCAATATACTGATGTCCTTCTTAAGGGTCCATAGGAGCAATGAACCTAACATCCCAATTTTCAAATGTCATAACTCATTTCTTGAAGTTGATAACTGCCATGCTATCATTAGTCCATCCAATCCCTATCAGACCGGGATAGGAGCCATCATATTCAACTACTTCTATCACATCAAAGTCAGCATGCATTCTCATACTTTCAATGTCGACAACCATATTAGATACATGACCAATGGGTTGAACCTTAGCCTGATTTGCTAATCGCAACTGTACCAGTGACCATCCCAGTGTCAGATTCACCATCAATTGCCAAGTTTGCTTGGTTAGGATGTTGACATCTAATCTGAGATAAAAAATAACGGATTCAACAACGTAATCTCCCATCTGGATATTCATCCTCATCTCCTTTCCTGTCTTCCTCATTTGCAAATAGTTCACTGCAAAATCTTTCACTGCCTTATTCAGGTGGTATAATAACGTCTCAAGCTCGACAAGAGTGTTAGGGTCCCTCGCCAATGATAGACAACTTTAAAAGAACTGTCGCAAGGTACCATGTTGCCGTGATGGTCCTGGTTCTACAAATGGATCAAAAGCAGATGGCATATCATTAATTGGTAAATTACCTGGATTCCTCCCATTTTCATGTTTCACTTCAAAGAAAGTGTCTTTCTCCGTCGCAATATCAAATTCTACTTTTTTCTTTCCAACAAGTCGAACTTGTTTACTTGGTCCATTGTCTCCAGTTGTCGCACTAGCGCAAGTGACAATCCCAATGCCGACATCCTTCATTCGTGGTTTGGCATCAATTGTTGCAACTATTGGTCCTTGATTTGGGTTATGGGCTTGAGTCAAGGGTCGGTTCTGATTTAACGGATGATTCATTGGTGGATTCTGATTCTAGGATGGGTTCTGAGTTTGAGTCTATGGTGGGATCTAACCCTACATCATCGGCTAGTTCTATACTTGGAGCATAGGATGATTTTGATTTTGTATGTTCTGCAACTGAGGAATGTTTCCATCCTACCATTTTCAAATCAACTGAGGAAATTTTTCAACATTATGTTCTCCAGTCATGTAATAAGTACCCTACGCATGAGGGGAATCATTATGATAATGCCCAAATACTCCACATGTATAACACTGAATTGATTCATGAGCTCGTCCTCCTCCTCGACCGAAGCCTCCTCCTTAGCCTCTGTATCCTCGGTAGATTCCTCCTCGGACTCCTCCTTGCTAAAACTACAGGTGGGCCATCTACTGCCATGGTAAGTTTGGTTGCTACTGGACATAGTGCATAGCTTGAACATATTGTGGCCGATTATACCGTAATCATGGAACCTGATTATACTGAGGTTGCACTATAATCTGTGGCTAAGGTGCAAACTATGGCTGTGATGTAAACTGTTACTGCGATTGCACTGGTTGCATGAGGATAAATTGCATTGGAGGTGGTGGTGTATGATACATTTGCACTGCTAGTTGGACCACTTGTAGTTGTCCTTGCACTGCTTGGGGATCTTCACCTTTCATAAAGTACGAATCATACGTCCTCTACAGAAGCAGATCATAAGCTCAACAGTTTTTATCATCATGTCTTATTGGTTGACAAAATGTGCAGTACATATTTTCTGCCTTAGTAACCGTCTTCTGCATGTATTCGTATTTCTCATGTCAATTCCAATAGACTTGAGAGATGCAACACCATGGTATACCAGCACAGCTCAACGAGTTCGGGGCTCCGGACAACAAATAATTTTGGAACGTTGGACATGTGTCCTTGGTATGTCCGTTTGCATGGAAACGGGTGCACCAAAGATCATCACAATCTTCCTTGGACTTTTTGATATCTTGTAGTTGGAGCATCAGATTGGCCAACTTTGCTTGAATCTAGTTCATTTCGACTACGCTTTATCCTACTCATGATGCCTCCAATTTCATTGCGATCTCTAGAGCCTCGCTCTGTGTTGCAATATTTTGCTTCATCAGCGATTTTTGAATATGCAGGACAAGAATCACGATGAAACATTCCTTGTGCTAAGAATCGCTCATCTGAAAACTAACCCAAGCCATCAATGTATTAAAACGCTGATCAAAGTCCTGAATAATTTCATTGGTGAACTATTTGATCTCTTGTAATTCAATAATGTACCGAGCCTCAAGCTTCAACTTCTTGAATTCTTCGAATAGCCCCATTCGGATCTCATCCAATTTTTTCATGGTACCTCCCTAAGGAACCCACATGAATATCATGAACCATTCTAGCGCACAACCCCTAAGAGTAGTTTCCAATTGGATTTTCTTGACATCATCATCTATAGTTTGTCGAGCGGTCCAGATCGCCTCACACAAGAACCAGTACTACTCTAGATCATCAGTTCCCTTTCCATGGAATAATCAATAACTTCATTTTGTCTCCCACCATTTTGGGCCTTCTTCTTCCAGCTGGTGCTCGCTAGAATGTTGCTGACACATTGGGAAATTTGACGTAGAATGTGCATTTCTTCCTTGTGGTTGAGCATTGCGCAGAGGTGTGGACACGTTGCTGCTAGGGTTTGATCCTGTCTTCCTTCCAGGTGTAGCCTGGACCTGGTCATCCAAATTGTCACAAAATGTGCTTCGTCCTGTGTGGTTGTTCCTTGCGGCATCGCACTTCGATCACAGCAAGAATTTATCCCATCCTCTACCTCTTATGTCGAAACCTTGCTCCTCCCCATGTACAACCATTTGTTTCCTCGGTGACCTTCACATTCTCACCAAAACTCATGCCCATCTACCCCTTACATTTTCATGCATCTCCCCCCTTTCATTGCAATGCCTATATCCTTCGCACACCAGAGTTCCACTACTCTTGGTCCATCTTCAGAATACCTTTTTTGCAGACTAGCTACTTAAGGGTCAGCTACAGCAACAACAAAAATATTCCTCGTGGTCTGCTGAAGAACTCCATTTCTGCCTTGCTAAATGACTTATTGGTATCGATTGCGAACTCGGTAATGTAGCCTTCCAGGATAATGTCCCACCACACTTCAACAGCCCACGATGCCTTATTGTTGGTTTCTTGTAACTCCTGGATCAGCTCCAGAGTCCAGGATGTCACCTCTCCTCCTTGGAAGTTTGTTTTCTTAGAAGTGAACGTTGCCAGCCTCTCATGCAAGAGGGCAGGAAAATCACAAAAGAACCATTCATGAGGACCATTGTGGATATATCTATCCAACTAGTGGCTTGTCGACAACTTCAGATTCTTATTTTTGGCTTCCGCAAACTCCCGCAACTTTAGATCAAACAACCCTTCGATCTTCAGTCGATTTGGATGCCAAAACATATCCTCCTCTTAATCAAAACTTGGTCTCAGCAACTGAACCATTTATTGGAAAAAACCCACCAACAAAACCGCATCGACAAGGGTTCTCACTTTGTTGATGCCTGACCAGAGCGATCTCCCTGAGCACCGGCCCAGACAGGTTTTACCCTTCCTAGCAACATCCGCAGAGAGGACGAAGTCTCACTCGAGATGTTGAAGGGAGAGCTGTCGAAACCGAGTTTTTGATAGTGGGGATGGAGGATATGGGGATTCGATGGGGAGACAACATGACTATTGGTTCAAGAACTATGTAGCCGACATTAACTCATTTCCATAACTATATATTACATCATACATTTGTTATAGCAGTAACATTCATAAAACATCCAACCTCATAATGCAACATCAGTGTGAAAGCATTAAAATAGATCGCATCAACATCAGTATATCAGGAATATAATAAACCACAGCAACATCATAACAAATCACAACATAATAACAGATCTAGATCACCATAGCATCATAACAGGACAGATCGCAGTAGAGAGAATAGTAAAACAAAAGACAATATTTATGCATCAACTGTCATATATATTAACTTTGCACAAAAGATCCAAAATCGGATAATTCTTCTCCAAAACCGAAGGATGAATACATTAGAAAATAGCCCAGATAGGTCACAGATACAATAGAAAATTCTTCAAGATCATATTGCACTAGACCTCATGGGATAATTATGCCCAAGACACTAATGATCATCTACTCATCTATGCCATCGGTCCTTCTATTTAATTGCAAAGCTAGATCTATAAATAGGCTTGCACCTTTACATTGAAGGTCTACTTCTAACTAACTTATAACCACCAACGACCTATTGTGACAAAACTTGGTCAAATAATATATAAAATATTCAAAACAATTATTTTTCCATCCATTGCGCTGATCTGGCCTTACACGGTACCGCTTGAGCTTACGTAGTTGTCGCGATGCTGCGCAACTCACTTACCAAAACCCCTGCCAACAAACACAGATATTACTTTAGTTTATTACATAGTCTCTCTAGTCTCACTATCTCAAACATAAAACCTCATAACCTCAACCTTTTTCCTTGGTCAATGTTGAACTCATCCTACAACCTTACCAATAGACTGAATTTTTATTTTTAGACTTGATTTTTCTCCTATCAATAATTTATTTGTCTTGACATCAAATACTAAGTGAAAATAATCATATTTATCTTCTATTTTATTGTAGACATGATGGTCTTCATGACTCTCATATTTTGTTGTTCTCGCGTTACTTCATACTTTCTCTTATGTCATCCATAGACCATCCTTGATCACCCATCACCTTTGAAGAAGATAGCTTTCAATATACTTCAACATTAGATACCAATTGAATTTTCCTAACTTTAACGTCCCCTGAGTATAAGATCCCTTCTATTGTTAGTTTTAGGGTTTTCTTTAAATCACGACAGACCTTTTAGAAAAGGATCCCACAGACATCACTGCATCCTTCTTAATCCCCTTCATCTTTATCGGTGTACTCTTTTATATCAATAAGTATTTTTGTCTCATGATGAGTGTCACTTTTTGTTATATTTTTATCATTTAAGCTAGCATTATGATCTTTGGAAATTTAACTGAGAGAATAACATGCACAACAATAAAACATAAGAGACAAGAGACACAAAGAATTTTCCTTGGGGAAACCATAAATGAGAAAACCCTGCAACTTCCTCAAAGATAGAATCAGAGCCAAAAATAAAACCCGAAAATATAAAGATGATCTCCCAATAGCAGTAGTCTCTCTCTCTGATCCCAGTAACTTCTCTCTCACTCATGCACCCCAATGACTGAGTATGTGTGTGTTAAATAGAGAGGCTCACTCTCTATTTATATTCTTTTATTCACTTGAATCCCACTCCAACATGTCGTCATCACTTAACAATTACTTACTAAAGTCGACATCTCTAAGAGTGTCTAATAACCCCAGTGCCCCACAACTTGTGGGGACTATTGCCTTGAATTACAATAACTCACCTAGGGTTGACTTCTCTAGGATAGTCTAATAACCCTAAGGCCCCACAACTACGGGGAATTTAACCCTTGACCAATAGGAGGGTTACCCACAATGACTTGACATGACTTGTTTACATTGTAGAACCTCCCAATAGAAACATCGGGCATAACATGACTCAATTAAATTAGAGAAACATATCGGAATAAACATCAAGGTACAATACGTAAGAAATACAAGTGAATACATTCTGAAGTTACAATTACATCAAAACTCCCTCTTAACTAGGAAGGTATTCTCTCAACATAATTTATCAGCACAAGTATTCTTTTCTGTATCATCTGAATCATTGTCAAGTTCTCATCATCTTCATCTTTAAGTAATCTTAATCTGGATCTGGATCATCATCATTGGATCTATATCATCACTCAATATGGATCATCATCACTAGATCTAGATCATCACTCAATCTGGATCATCATCACTGGATCTGGATCATCACTCAATCTGGATCATCACTACTAGATCATCATCATTGGATTATCATGGGTTGCTATCTCATGATTCTTCTTATCATAGGAATTTATACAAAGGTATCCCTTTTTCATGCTGGGTGTAGGCCTAGCCTCCATGTAGGTCTTCTTCAGTACTTATATCTGACCCTAAGTCAGAATGGCCCATCCAACACTTAAATATGACCTTGACTCGTTAGAAAGGCATGCCCAGCACTCACATCTGACCATGAGAGGAACTTAATCCCATCACTATGTTAGAATGGCCCAACCCTTATAACTGATCATGAAAGGAACCTCATCCTCTCACCATGTGAAAATGGCCTAGCCCTTACATCTAACCTTGATTCATCAGAATGGCCCAGCCCTTACATCTGACCTTGACTCATCAGAAAGGAACGCCCAACAATCACATTTGACCATGAGAGGAACTTAATCCTCTCACCATGTCAGAATGTCCCAACCCTTATATATGACCATGGAAGGAAGCTCATCCTCTCACCATGTCAGAATGTTCTAGCCCTTACATCTTACCTTGAATCATCAGAATGGCCCAGCCTTTACATCTGACCTTGACTTGTCAGAATGGCCCAGCCCTTACATCTGACCTTGAATCGTCAAAATGGCCAAGCCCTTAAATATGACCTTGGCTTGTCGAAATGGCTGAGCCCTTACATATGACCTTGACTCATCAAAATGACCCAGCCCTTACATCTGACCTTGACTCATCAGAATGGCCCAGCCCTTACATCTAACCTTGAATCGTTAGAATGGCCTAACCCTTACATCTGACCTTGACTCGTTAGAATGGCCCAACCCTTACATCTGAACTTGACTCGTCAGAATGGCCCTACACTCACATCTGACCATGTGAGAACACATCCCACAGTCATATCAGAATAGCCCTCAATCCCAGATTGAGCTTTCCTGGTAACTGAGCAGGTGCCTCCATTCTCCCAAAGAATGGCATCAGCCCTTATATCAGATCAAGTGGGAACCAATCCCTCAATCACATTAGAATGGCCATGCATTCACATCTAATCATGTAAGAATACATCTTACATTTATATCAAAAATGCCCTTAGTCCCAGACCAAGTATTCCTGGTAGCTGACCAGGCACCTCCATTCCAAGAATGGCAACAACCCTTACATCTGATCATGTAGGAACCAACCCTACAGTCATATCAGAATGCCTCGGCACTCATATCTAACATGGAAGGAACCAATCTTCTCACCATGACAGAATGGCTTAGCCCTTACATCTAACCATGGAAGGAACTTAATCCTCTCACCATGTCAAAATGGCTCATGGACTCATCACTTCCCCTTGGAAGGAACCTCGATCTGGAGAACACCAAGCTTCTCCCTGAAGTACTCAAACTTCACTTTGGCTAATGGCTTCATCAACACATCAGCTATATGTTTTTCCATTGCAACATACAAGAGCTTCACTACTCCTCTCTGCACCATATCCCTGATATAGTGATATTTGATCTCAATATGCTTCGACTTGTCATGGAACACTGGATTCTCCGACAACTTCACAAAACTTTGTTTGTCACAATATATACAAGCATAATCTAACTAGAGATCAAATAAATTAGACAGTAGATTCCTCAGCCATACTGCCTCACAACTAGCTGAACAAGCTACAACATATTTTGCTTTAGCTGTACTCAGTGCCACACAGGATGGCTTCCTGCTAAACCAAGAGATCAGACCTGATCCCATACTGAAGAAACACCATGAAGTGCTCTTCCTATCAATGCCAGTGCCTACCCAATCTGAATCAACATAACCTTCCAAGTTAATCTTCTGATTCACCTCATACTTGAGCCCATAATCAACTGTACCCTTCAGGTACCTCACTGCATGCTTTGCAACCATCAAGTGAACAGCAAAGAAAATATCTAGTCTCATATTCATCAGGTACATCAAGGACCCAATCATCTGACGATACATCATAGCATCACCGGCTGTGCTGAAACATCACTCAATAGCTTCATGTTCGATGCCATAGGTGTGGTCATGGCCTTGTAGTCCATCATCCTGAACCTCTTTAGGATCTCTAATGCATACTTCCCTTATCCAAGGAAGATTCCATCCGCATTCTACCACACCTCCATGCCTAGAAAATAGTGCATCGACACATAATAGGAGCATCACTAATCTTCCACCTTCAACCTTGAAGCAAAGGTTGGAATCCACTTTACTCTCAGTAAAGCCTAGATTCATCAATAATCTATCCATTTTGTCGTACCATGTCAAACCTCAGGATTTTCAGCAGTTTCTCCCTCTGAAGTAGAGCATCATACTCCCTCTGTCTTCCATACTCTATGCACTGAAACCTTCTGTACCGAAGTGACAAGTAGCTTCCTATGCTACTAATATTCTATGTATCCATCTGGTGTATAGAATTTCATCTTCAACCTTGTATCAAAGGTTAATATCTTCATCAAGCTCATCATGTGTGTGTTTCAACTCCCACTGGCTACAAATGTCTCTTCGTAGTATATGCCTTATTTTCATGAGAAGCCTCGCGATACGAATCTTGCCTTGTATCCCACGATGTTTCCATCTATTGTATGATGGAACTACGAACTTCCCTTCACGTATCGATACTACATCCTAGACATCATTCTTCTTGAACTAGTCTTCCCTTTATTCTTGGTTACTTCTTCATGGCTGGAAGGTTATGCATTAATGATGTCGCTGCATTCGTCATATTATTCTTCATCTTGAACTGTCGTTACTTGTTCTTCGGAACAAGTCTCATCCTTCTTTGCTTGTAGGCGATTATGTATGCGATATTTCCTACAAGTCAAATGCATTTGTATGGTTAGAAACATTTCATAAGGAACATTCATACTTGAAAATTCTTAATCATAAATATATGATCATGCAACTACTTTAGCCAATACAACATCCATCCATATCTCATAGAAACTTTCTAGATTCCTTCCATCTCTACCAGGACAACATTGAGATTGTGCACTAATCCAATATGTCAGCAAAGAGGTTTCATTCTAGATAAGTATCAATGGAGAGTTGTATAGCACCATGAGCTACTTACCCATCACATGCATATTAGTATTATATTGTCATTAATACAAAAATTTTATCATGCGTAATACATTAACTGAATATAAACAAATCCATAACAAAACAATATCACGAAATGACAATTGAATACTTATCTTTATTTGTTTCATGGGTAGACTCCTTCTTGAGCCTTTAGCTTCATCATCTTCTTCATTCATAATAGCATCGTTTCTTATCCAAATGCTAAGATGGATAAGAGGTTCTTCAAGAGTTGAGATCTTCATATTCCTCATTGCTTGAGGGATATTTTTTCAATGGTGAGAGCTTGATCTTCAGTTGCTCCCATCTTCTCTTCTCTTAGTATGAGTCGAGCTTATTATTCTTCCTAGATTCTATTGAAAGTAATCACTTTCTTCTGGCACACATTGTTAGAATAATCAACCTATAGTTAGCTACCTTAGACATTAATTAATCCAATTTTTGTCTTATTTGCCTAGTTTCCATATTCCACCTTATGCAAGTTGTCCTCCACACATCCAAAGTGGTAAAACTTGCTAAATTTGAGTCATGGATCACTTGGGAAACCACTTGGAATCAAATATACTTTATTACTGGCCTTCCTAGCACATGTCTACTTTTTCTGCTTTATTGCCTACTTTTTCTAAGATTTAAGGCAATTGGGAAAGTTTAACTAGGTGAAGTTAACTTGTTTTTTGTCCTCATCATCCTCCACTCTTTTCTCCTAATAAAAGCATGTATGAGTTGTCCTTCCATCATCTATTATATTTCCTAATTGATTTTTCCAATTCGTGAGCTCCTCGACAAATTTGGAAACTGCTTTATGCACCTATGGGGGATTTGCTTAGATTTAGTAAGCCTGCTTTTGACCAAATTCAAATGGCATCCTTATGAATTCAAATCTCTCATGTAACTAGTTATTGTGGCAGCCTATGACTTCATAGGGTTGTCTATTGTACACTTATTCAATACAGATTAGTGTTCTACTCCATATTCATCTCCTTTGTGAGTAATTTACATGTGTAATTGGCAATTTTTGTGAGTTTAATTGTTCTAACACCTGGGTTCAACTTCCACATGGTATAAAAGCCTTTGTATATAGATTTATCTCCTTCCAATTTGTTATTTCAGGTTCGACATCATTGACTAGGAGCATTATGCTGACTGAAGGGCAATTTTCGAGCTATGGATCAATCTCAAAAGATCATCTTGACTCTATTTAACTTATTTGAATGGAAAGCAGAGATGGAGATACTATTGAGAGTGAAAGGCCTCTATAGAGTGACTATGGCAATAGAAGCAAAGCCCAATGTAGCTACAAAGAAGATTAAATGGCACAACAGGAGGGACGAGGCCTATGGTCTCCTGTGTCTGACCATATCCAGAGACCTCCTTTTCCATCTTGATGGCTTAACATAACCAAATGAAGTATGGGAGAATATTTTTAATCTTTTTGGAAAGACAAATGAGATGAGGGGACATCAAATTGAAAATGAATTGATCTCCCTGAGTCCCAATAGCTTTGAATCCCTACAACTCTATTTTTCCAAGTTCAAAGCCCTTGTTTTGCAGCTAAAACAATGTTGGATTGAAAAGAAGGATGAGAAACTGGTTTTGGCCATACTCTCGAAGCTTGGCCCTGAATATTAAGTGTGTGTTTCTACCTTCTATGCTACAAAGTTGACAGCTTGAGCCTAGAAAATGCCTAGCCTTGTAGATTTCATGGAATCTCTCACACAAGCTTTGGAATGAAATATTTGGCCACCTAAATTACAAGCATATTTCTGATCTTAGTGAAAAACAAATGGTCATAGGGTTACCAAATATTAAGTTTTCCAAAGGAGTTTGTCAAGGTTGCATCTTAGGAAAACACCCAGAGCATAAATTTGAGAAAGCTAGTCATGAGAGAACCTCTGCACCTCTTGAGTTGATCCACAGTGATGTTGCTGGCCCATTTCCTCATATGTCAATGAGTCAGGACAAATATGCATTGACATTCATAGATGACTTTTCCAGGTATTGTTGGGTTTACTTCCTGAAACACAAGTCTGAAGTTTATGGCCTCTTCAAAGTCTTTAAGGCTTTGGTTGAAAACCAGTCTGGGAGAAAAATCAAGGTCCTCAGATCTAACAATGATGGTGAGTATGTCAAGTTTGAGTTCATTCAATATTGTACAGATGCAGCATTCTATCCCTTACACACCACAGCAGAATGGTGTTGCTGAGAGGAAGAACAAATCACTGAAAGAGATGGCAACCTGCATGATGGAGGATAAGACTTTGCCACCAAAGTTTTGGGCTGAAGCTATAAACTATGTAGCCTATATCCAAAATAGGGCGCCTCATAAACATCTTGATGGTATGACTCCTTTCGAATCATGGAGTGGGCACAAGCCAGATGTGACCCATTTCAAGATTTTTGGCTCAAGGGCTTGGGCTAGAATTCCAACAGAAAAGAGGAAGGCTTTGCAACCGCAAAGCCAAGAGTTTCTATTTGTTGGGTACTCTGAATATTAAAAAGGGTACATGCTGATCAATTTGAGAACAAACAAATCCTTCATTGAAAGGTGTGTTCAGTTCCAAGAAGAGCCCCTAGCAGCAGTGGAAGTTGGAGAATCCTCTTCACCACCAGAACCATTGAATGTAAATGAAGAGATAGTTGAAATTGCTGATTCTGATATGTATGATAATGATGATTTAATTGCAGATCCTAACAGTCCTACAAGACCAAAATGGGCAGCAAATACCATTCATGTAGCTGGAGAACTAGCTAGAAATCCTATTGATCCTAGGAGGACTAGATCTCAATTTGAGAGTGCTCTGTGCATGAAAGATCGTATGTTTTCAGAGAAATGCTATCTGATGGTTGAATCAGACCCACAGACATATGAATATGTAGCAAATGATCCAATATGGAAAACAACCATGAAAGAAGAGTTTAGCTCACTCCAGAAGAACAACACTTGGGAGCTAGTTGATCTTCCCTCAGGGAGGAAGCTAGTTCAGTGTAAGTGGGTTTACAAAACCAAAATTGATGCTGATATTTCACCTATAAAGCACAAGGCCAATTTGATATCCAAGGGCTACTCACAGGTACATGGTATAGACTACAATGAGACCTTTGCACCAGTGGAAAAGATGGACTCCATCAGGCTAGCCTTAGCCATTGCAGCTTCAAAGCAGTGGGAGGTACATCACATGGATGTGAAGTGTGATTTCCTGAATGGGGAGCTCACTGAAGATATTTACATGCAGCAGCCTCAAGGATTTTATACTAATCCATATCTTGTGTGTAGGCTAAAGAAGTCGTTGTATGGGCTTAAGAAAGCCCCCAAGGCTTGGTATGCCAAGATTGATAGCTTTCTGCTATCACTAAATTTTGTTCGATGCAAGTCAGATCCAAATGTCTATTTGAAGCTGATTCATGGTTCATTAATGGTCTTTTTTTGTATTTTGATGACATTCTCATTACAGGAAGCTTAAAGGATGAAATTGTCTCCTTGAAGGATGCAATGAACCATGCCTTCTCAATGACTGATTTGGGCTTATTGAGCCAATTCTAGGGGCTCGAGATTGCTCAAACCAAAGATGGAATCAAAGTACATCAGTCCAAGTATGCCTTGGATTTTCTGAACAAATTCAACATGAAGGATTGCAAGCCAAGCAAGACTCCTTTCCTTTCAGGAGTTAATCTTGAAGAAGTTGATTCTTCACCTATGGTAAACAATACACTGTATAGGCGATTGATTGGATGTTTGTTGTATCTTACACATACTTGACCTGATCTTTCTTATGCATTAAGTGTGGCTTCAATATACATGAATCAGCCTCATGATATCCATTGGAAAGAAGCCAAAAGGATCCTTAACTTTGTTCAGGGAACAAGGACTCATGGGATCTTCTACAAAGCTAAATCTGATCTTGATTTGATTGGGTTTACTAACAGTGATTGGGAAGGTGACAATACAGATCGAAAGTCAACATCAGGATATGTGTTCATGCTTGCTGAAGGGCCAATCAGTTGGTCAAGCAAGAAACATAGTGCCATTGCACTTTCATCTACAGAAGCAGAGTACATAGGAGTTGTAAATGCAGCAACTCAATGTTTATGGTTGCAGAGGTTACTTGGTTAGTGTGTCTTCGAATTAGAATACTCAACTACTATATATTGTGATAATCAGAGTACCATTCAAATCTGCAATGATCTAGTTCAGAAACAGAGAACCAAACACATTGAGATCCATATGCACTACATCAGATAGCTTGTGCATGATAGCACCATTCACCTACTCTTTTGTTCATCTTCAGAACAAGTAGCAGATATCTTCACCAAAGTTTTTTGTGAGAAGACATTCAGCAATATCAAATCACTACTGGGCATTTTTGATCATGCTATGAAGCATGAGTGATGATAATATTTTTAAATTTTGTTTCACTGTCCATGTTTAAGGGAGGATTTTTCCCACTGGGTTTTTGCCTCTTTCCTTGGTTAAATGGACATGCAGTATGTAAAGGGTGAATAAGCCTTGTTGCTAGGCCCTATAATTTTTTGTTATTTTACTCATAAGTTAGGCTTAAGGGTGGGTTTTAGAATAATCAACCCATAGTTAGCTACCTTAGACATTAATTAATCCATTTTTTGTCTTATTTGCCTAATTTCCATATTCCACCTTATGCAAGTTGTCCTCCACACATCCAAAGTGGTCAAACTTGCTAAATTTGAGTCATGGAGTGCTTGTGAAACCACTTGGAATCAAATCTACTTTATTCATGGCCTTCCTAGTGCATGTCTTCTTTTTCTGCTTTATTGCCTGCTTTTTCTGAGTTTTAAGGTAATTGGGAAAGTTTGACTAGGTGAAGTTAACTTGTTTTTTGTCCTCATCATCCTCCACTCTTTTATTCTAAGAAAAGAATGTATTAGTTGTCCTTCCATAATCTTATATCTTGTGTAATTGATTTTTCCAATTTGTGAGCTCCTAGACAGATTTGGAAACTGCTTTATGCACCTATGGGGGATTTACTTAGATTTAGTAAGCCTTCTTTTGACCCAATTTGAATGGAATCCTTATGAATTTGAATTTCTCATGTAATTATTTATTGTGGCAGCCTATTATTTCACAAGTTTGGATATTGTACACTTATTCAATACATATTAGTGTTCTGCACCATATTCAGTCTCCTTTGTGAGTAATTTGCATGTGTAATTGGCAATTTTTGTGAGTGTAATTGTTCTAACACCTGGGTTCAATTTCCACACACATTCCTCGCATGAATGAATTCCATGATCTTGGGAGGCCATTCAAGGTGGCTACCACCACTTCTACATTCTTCACTTCTTCTTTTACCGCTTCAATTTGTTCTTCGATTTGAGAGACCCTTGTAAAGTATGACTATATGGTCTCTACATTATGGATCTTCACATTCTTCAACTGGTTTCCTAGAGTCATCTTTCAATTTATGTTTTTCCCTTCAAATGGATTGGTCAATGAATCAAACATCTCTTCAGGTGTCCTTAGGGAAGACATTTGTGGTATAAGGTGATCCGTGATTGAATAAACAATGATCTTCTTGGCCTTGACCAAGTTCTTCTGGTGTAAGGTTTCTAGCCTCATCTCCCTCTGGAACTGGAACCTCTCTACTCATGTAGGTGTCCAATTCATTTTCTTCAGAGAGATCATATACTTCCATGCTTGGAATTTTTCAACTTCACCAATCTTTTCATCAAGATTATGTGATAGATCACTTTGAAATGAGAACTTCAAATGAAAATAGCAAAAGATTAGATCTTACCGGTTTGAGGTGTCTGTCTTTGTTCCGGAGCTGGCTAATCTAGGGTTTGTCAGAGAAACCCTAATTTTCAAAACTTGGAATATTTCATATCTGATTGGATAGAAAGATATATCTCTTCAAGTTGAGCTGTCCAATGTACTCCTTTTCTGAAAATAGTGGAGGGAAGCTCCTAGAACAGGAAGCCCTAGTTTTCCAATTTCTTCTCAATAAATTATTGTTACTGTTTCTGTGATATATCTGAAATTACTACTCCTCAGTGTCTAAAACATCACATTGAGGTAGCCCCACATGTCCATGTTCCAACACCATATTTTTCATCAAAATTGGTTTCACCAATTAGGACTTATGGTCATTTTCCCACGGTGACCTGTTTCAAGACTGTTCAGAACAACGAAGTTGTACGGACTGCCACATGTCACTATTTCATCTTCTGGGTCTGAACCTTGGACCACAAAAATTACATTCTGTTTTATCTCTAGAAAATTTTCAGGAATTTCATTAGGACCTTTTTAGCCCAAGGTATATCAATTCTCCCCAGGTGTCCTATTAAGGGATGAATCCTGGAAGAGGCTGGAAGGCTAACTTGGAGGGATCATATCTCCCATAATATATCCAATCAGAGGATAAATTTTTGATAAAGTGTAAATCAGTATTTTATATTATGTCTATTAAAGTTTCAGCTCCTGATCCTTCTCCAATACAAATATATAGCGAATGTACCAAAACTTATCAGTTTTAGTATTTAGGGTTTTTCCAACTCAGGGTCAAACTAGGGTTTGAATTTATTGTAGTTTTGTCCAACCAAAAATCTTGATCCAGGTCTCTAAAATTCGATTTTGATGAGGAGATAAATCCTATGTCAGGCTCACTCAAAAATTCCTCTTATGTAAGAAGCCCTAATTTCTCGGACCAAAAACTGAAAATGCTTGGAATCAAATTCTGCTTCGACAGAAAGATGCACCCTTCAATGGAGAGTCATCATAGCATTCGTTTTCTGATGGATTGTGGAGAGAGACCCAAAAATTAAGAATCCATAGATTCTGCAACTGCACAATGTCTTCTTCCCAGGTTAGCTCTGAAACCATGTTATATTTTTATCATTCAAGCTAGCATTATGGTCTTACGATCTTTAGCTGAGAGAATAACATGGATAGAAATAAAACACAAGAGACAAGAGAAACAAATAATTTTACTCAGGGAAACCATAAAAGATAAAACCCCATAACTTCCTTAGAAATAGAATCATCACCAAAACTAAAACCTGAAAACATAAAGATGATCTCCCAATAGGAGTAGTCTCTCTCTTTGATCCCAGCAACTTCTCTCTCACTCATGCACCCCAATGAGTGAGTGTGTGTGTTAAATAGAGAGGCTCACTCTCTATTTATATTCTTTCATTCACTTGAAGCCCACTCCAACATGTCAGCCTCACTTAACAATTACTTACTAGAGCTGACATCTCTAGGAGTGTCTAATAACCCTAGTGCCCCACAACTTGTGGGGACTTTGCCTCGTCGGACCAACAAGGAGGGTTATCCTTAACACAATGGTGGGGACTATTTCCCTGACATATAATAACTCACCTAGGGTTGATTTCTCTAGGATATTTTAATAACCCTAGGGCCCCACAACTGCGGGTACTTTAACCCTTGACCAATAGGAGGGTTACCCACAATGACTTCACATGAATTGTTTACATTATAGAACCTCCCAATAGGAACATCAGGCATGACATGACTCAAGTATATTACAGACACATCCCAGAATAAAAATTGGGGTACAATACATAAGAAATACAAGTGAATACTGAAGTTACAATTACATCAACATTTTTATCTATGACCTCATTATTCTCAACATCAACTACTGAGACTTCATTAATGACTAAAAGTTGTGTTTCTTCTAAATCTTATAATTCTTTCATCCACACCTTTTCAAGAGGTGTACTATTTACTTGTTTTTCACCATGCTCTATGTTGGTGTCATGTTCCCCTTTCATTCTTTGATTTTCTCCCCTGACTCTGTAGCCAGCCAACTTGTGACAAAACGTACAACAGTGATGACAATAACCATGAAATTTTTCTTTATCCATAGGAGGTATTTGGTCTCTATGTCTCCTAACTACCATTTTCTTCCACTGTTTCTGAATTTCTATTGGAGAATCACATTTTAGTTTACAATTCCTAGCCATGTGTCCAAAGTTATTACATTTATAACAGTCTATATCAAACCTTTGGACAGGTCCAAACTGGTTATGATTCCTTACCTTCAGATTTTTAATTGCATCCTTCTTGTACTCATGAACTTTTTTATAAGCCTTGCATTTTAGGGATGTATGACCAAAGTTATTACAAGAATAACAATGACCCAAAAATATTTTTTTATTTCTATTTATTACTTGTATCTTCAACTTCTCATGAGTTCTGTCTTTTCCATGAAAAGATAAAGCATATTCTTTGCATTTTTCCTTTTTAACAAGATTCATTAGTACTTCAACATAGATATTTGTACTTCCTCTTTGATTAATGAGTGGGAAACTCTCTGTCTTGTTTTCTTTAATGAACCCTAAACAAGATCTGTCATTGGATGATCTTTGACTGTTCAGAATTTTTCATCAACCCTTTCTCTAATTCGAGCAATTTATTTCTAAAGTTTTTTAGAATCTTGAATTCTCTTCCAAAGAATAACTACTAGATCTCCCTGAATCTTCTTGGCCTCTTGAAGTTGGTTTCTCAAATCAGTAATAATCTAATTTGTCTCTTCTTGGTATTCAAACAGTTTCTCTTCCAAAAATTTGTTCTTTTTCCTACATCTTTCAATTTCATCTACATCAGCCATGTATTCATCTTCTATGTCCACTTCTAATTCCTCATCTGAGTTTTTTGTTCCTAAAAACAATATTTCACTATCTTCACTCATTTCCTCATCTTCACTTTATTCATTGAAATATAAGTTCTTCTTTTTCTCTTTATACTTCTTTCTACCCTTATGACAACATGATTCTTCATGGTCACTTACTTCTTGTTTTGGGAAGGGAGACTTATAGGAAAAATGTCTAATCCTGCCACAGTTGAAACATTTCAAATGTAGTTTATGTTTGTATTTTCCAGTTCCTTTATCAAGTCTAATTACAAAGAGGGCTTCCTCATCATCTATATTTTCTGATTGACTTTTGGAAGTACCTTCAAACGCTATTTCTTTCTTTGATTTTTTATCCTATCCAGTTCTCATCTCATAAGGAGTAAGAATTCCATGCAGCTCATCTAATATCACCTTTTTAAGGTCATCTCGTTCCTCTAGGGTGGAAATATTTGAGTCATATTTCATTGGTAAAGTTATTAGTACCTTGCTTACCACTTGTTTTCTTTAACCCCCCCCCCCCCCCCCCCCCCCCCCC
>LPNX010155786.1:94681-129661 GCA_001517045.1 Pseudotsuga menziesii
TTTGTAGTTTGGACTCCTTTAACTTAGATTCTCCTTCATAGATAATATTCAACTTATCCTAGGATTGTTTGGAAGAAGTGCATTACATAACCTTAGTAAACATAGTGTTTATTAATCCACTCAATATTGCGTTTAAGGCTTTGAAATTACCCTCATATTCACCTAGTTCAACTGTGTATGTAGGGTATTGGTTTCCTATGTTATTTTCTTTTTCAGTTTTTTCCCAAACCTTCCATCCAAGGGACATCAGATGGAATCTCATTCTAACCCTCCGATATGCATAGTCTTCTCCTATAAATAGTGGAGGTCTGTTAATGGCCATGCCTTCTTGTTGATCCATAGTGGTTTTCATAAAATATCTACCTTCCAGTGGTCAAACTGTGCTGAAGGAACCTACTTTGATACCAATTGTTGGCTTATTGGTCAATACCGAGAGGGGGGGGTGAATTAGTATTGATAAATTTTTACTTATTTTAACCAATTATTAAATTTGATATTAAAACACATAACAACATGAAAAAATAAAACAAAAATTTAATGTGGAATACCTAATAGGGTAAACCACCAATACATTTTATTACTGCAAAATTGTGTTTTACAAATAGTTTGTTTGCTGCTACAGACAAGGATGGTATTACACCCTATTTACCAATACCAATTGGAATGAGGCTATGACCCCTTGGTTTATCAGCTATGACTAAAAGGATGCTACAAGACCCTATTTACCAATGCCAATTTGAAGGAGGCTACAACCCCCTAATTTATCAACTACAACTGAAAGGAGGAAACAACCTCCTACAAGCCTGTTTCCCACCCCAGCCCTGCCCTTCCACCTGATTTCTCTACCACTAAATTATTTCATACCCTCTGGTCTTTGATTCTAATCATGCCATTCGAACTGCAGAGACATATTCCTTCTTACTCAAGCTGCAACTTAAATAATTCTTAGCATTTAAGCTTCTTACAATAGTCACATCTCTTAAAACTGAAAAAACAAACCTTTCACTATTGTGCCCTTTCAAATACAAAGATTGCACCTTTCAGAATGTCCTTTCACATTCTTCCATTGACCCTCCACCTCAGAGATCGTTTCCACAGCATGGAAACCATTTCTGCACCTCTGTCCAATGTTTGTAGGTGTGTTTGCACTATTAAACTTATTTTCACAAGATCATCTTCCTGATCCAATCATATTCATTGATCCTATTCCTAAGTCAATCTGCAACGTCGATATAACCATCGATTTCTGCCTCAAAATCACCTTTCCACACCGATATGACCTGATCAACAATTCCCCAATGTTCATCTTCATCGGGCATTTTCATGACCGTCAATCTCCAAATTGCAAGATGCAGGATGCAAGATGTCGACTGTCCATTTTTTATTTTCTACAAAATTCTTTCTACAAGCTCCTTTCTGCAAACTTATTTTCGCAAGATTCTTTTCGCACTCTCCTATCCGCAATTTTTCTTCAACATCGTCGATATTTTGTGGTGTCTTTTCGGACCGTTAATATTGTGGATTGTGGGATGTGGGATGTGGAATCACACTTTCCTCTTTTGTACTTTTGTAATTTCCTTCTGAAACTTTGTTTCTGCATTGTAGATTACAAGATGAGGGATGTAGAATCACACTTTCTTATTTTGGACTTCCATAATTTCCTTCCGCATATTTGTTTCCACATTTTCCTGGACCGTTGATTTCCTTGGGGATTTACCCTTGACTGTCCATCTTGATATTTTGTGGAACTTTTCCTTTTCTACCTTACTTATGTAAACTTGATCTTCACCGTCAGATCTAGTGCGGGTCGCTCACTGATCATCCATTCTACAACTAATGCAGATCTACATTCTTTGCAGAAATCCTCTGCCACTGTTTCCAATAGTTTTGAAGACTTATATACACAGATAATTTCACTATGCTGCTCCTTGTATGCAATTTATAAACACTCTCACAGATATAGTTTCTTCAATTGTTTACATATACTCAGTCTCCTGTTCATTTCACTTTTCTGTAGTTTCACTCTTCATTTAACTAACTAGCTTTTTTCATTCATATTGCAACTGTACTTCTACTCGACCTATGTTCTTTGTTTCGTTAACTATTGTTTACATCATACTGTAGAAATTGTTTTGGAAGTCTTCAGATCAGTCATTCATGCCCTCTTATCATCCATATCAATCTCATCCATTTCATTAGTTATAAATGAACTTTTATGACATCATCATTAGGACACCATCATATTCCTTTTCATCATATGTGTCATTCCACATCCTTAACTATGCCATGCCATCCCATTACTATCTTAGTCTTTCACTCAGTTTGTCCTACCATCATATCCATTGGTTATTCCTTTGTCATTCGTGAACACCTTTGACATCAATGACAACTATAACCCAAATTTGCCAACATAAACATTCTTCTAACTGATGTCGTCTAGTTTGAAATACTCTATGCCAAGGCATGATGTGTATTTATCTTGTTTGGTACTCCCAATGCGACATAATTCATAAATGTCAGATAGTTGTCCTTGTATTTCCCTTCTATTCTACATATGGTACACTAGAGTTATTCTTGGACTTCCTTCCCTTTCTTGATGTCTTGAAGTTTTAGTGTAAGTTTTTTTATTTTCTACAAGATCTTCATCATTCATGTACCAATCTTTCCAAGTGGTAAGGATTCCAACTTCATAGCCAATTCAGAGCCTCAATATGAGATACAATATTTTGTTGTGTTAAAGGAATTCATATGTGTGGTAACGATAATGCAATAAACCTTTCATTGTGCTAAACATCCAACATTTGAAAGATTAATTTTCCCATCAACGTCTTGAATCTTTGGTCATAGTCCATTAGCCATGTGAAATAATTGAAGAAATGAAAATATATGGTGTCCTAGAAGGAATTATCAAATAAAGTAAGAATCCAAAGCCATACCCTATTAATGTAGTTTTGATGTGTAATATTGTTGACAAATAACCTACATCATTTGAATAAGAAAAAAATTAGAAGGAATTGCTACATCCCATCATCAAGGAATACCAGTCCATTATAAAGAACGATGTATGGGAAGTATTACTGAGATCGAAAAAAACATTAGTAGTATCCTTGGAATGGGTCTACAAAACAAAAAATTCAACATATGATAGTATATAGAAGTACAAGAAAAGGTGTACATCTCACGGATTCTCTCAAAAGGAAGGAATCGAATATCATGATACCTTTTCACCAGTAGCAAGGTACACCTCAATCAGTACCATCCTTTCCTTGGAATCCAACTAAGAAGTGGAAGTTACATCAGATGTATGTAAAGACAACCTTCCTAAATGGAGTGATGGAATAATAAGTATACATTGAACAACCACAACATTTTGAGACATATGATCGGAAGAAAGTTGAATGGATTGAAGCAAGCACCGAGAGCATGGCATGGAAGAATTGATGGATTCCTTATGAGTATGGGCTTTACAACCAATAAAGAAAATTCCAACCTATAATATAAGGTCGAAGATGATATATTTTTTATACGTGAGGGTAGGCCCATTAACAAATCTAAGAATAATCTTGTTGCAGAGTTTGAGATGAAAGACCTTGGAATGATGCACTATTTTCTAGTTCTTCAAGTATGGCAGTATCAAGATGAAATTTTCCTAAAACAAGGAAAACTTACGTAGGTGATAACCTAAAGATATTTGGGATGATGGATTGTAAGGATATGAATACTCTGATGAAAAAAAAATTGAATATCTTGAATGACAATTATTTAGAGATAATGAATGTTATCTTATAAATACATATTATTGGTTGACTAATGTACTTAACCTATAAAAGGCTAGGTATATGTTTTATTGTTAAAAATCTAAGTCAGTATATGGTGGAACCCAGAAATGTTACCTATTGTAAGAAAAGAATATGATGAGGTACCTAAAGGGGATGTTAGAGTATGGTCTTAGATATGCATCAGATGGTAATATCAGATTACATGCATTTACAAATTTAGATTGGAAGGAATTGCTGAAGACAGAAATAGAAATTCAGGATGTATTTTTAGTTTGGGATCATGCATGATCTTATGGTTCAATAGAAATATGTCCACTATTGCACTTATCATGGAGGAAGTTGAATACATTGGAGCATGTTTAGCCTATAGCAAAGCAATATAGCTTCACAAGATGTTGGAAGAATTGTTTGATGCAGAGTTAGATGTGATTGACCTCCATTGCGATAATCAAACTTGTATTAAGATGACATAAAACTTAGTGTTTCATTATAAGTCGAAGCATATCAAAATTATATATCACTACATCTAATATATGGTGCAGAAGGGAGATGTGAAGCTCAAGTATGTTCCTACAGATGAAAAAGTGGCATATGTGCTAACTAAGCCTTTGTCTCGCGTAAAGTTTGAATACTTTCAAGAAAATATTGGTGTTTTCGGAAAGGACTTCCCTCGAAAGAGGGAATGATGATGAGGTATTAGATTTTTTGTCACAGTGGTGTGGTATCTCAGCATAGGATAGGGTATGTCTATCTAGGCTTGTTGTCCAAAAATGGTTAGTAATCTAGACTAAGACCTGTTTGATCATAGTTTGATTAGTATATCTATCTAGGATTGTTGGACCAAAAGGATTAGTAATACAGACAAGGCTTGTTTTTTCCCTAGGTGGATTCATTTGTTTGACTAGTGTTGTTAGCCAGAAAGGGTTTGTAACATAGAAAATATTTTTTTGTCCCTAGGTGGATCCATGTGTCTAAATAGGCTTGTTGGCCCCAAAGGGTTAGTAATTCATACAAACTCTCGAGTATATCTACTAGAGAATTAACCTTAATGTTGTTTTAGATGTATTAAAGGAAGACAATAAGATGCCAACACTCTATGCTGATACCATCATTCCTATGTTAATGATGTTGATGTTGGTTCAACATTTCTATGCTGGTGATGTTGAGGTTGGTTCAACATTCCTATGCTGATGATGTCGAGTTTGTTTCAACATTTATATGATGATGATGTTGATGTTGTTTCATCATTTCTATGATGATGATGATGAGGTTGATTTAGCATTTCTATGTTGATGATGAAAATAATGATCTAGCATTTATTTGTTGATGATTAGGTTTTAGCACTAACATGCTAATGATGATGTTGTTTCTCTAGTTTCAGATGATGATTTATTATTCATATATTTATTTTGTAGATGACAATTTAGTATTCACATACTGATGTTGTTGATGATGACTCAATATTCACATTCTTATGTCGTGGACGATGATCCAGTATTAAAATACTAATGTTGCAGATGATGATTCAGTATTCACATAGCGATGTTGTAGATGATGATTCAATATTCACATACTAATGTTGTGGATGATAATCCAGTATTCACATACTAATTTTGCACATGATTATTTAGTGTCCGCATACTGATGTTGTAGATGATGATATAGTATTCACATCCAGATGTTGCAAAAGATGATCTAGTACTCACATATTTCTGACGAGGATGATGATTATGCAATTCAAAATTGATGATGAAGATATATGATGATGTTCCAAACCTTCCTATGACATATAGAGATTCACCAGTCAGTTGTACAGTTGTGGTTGTTCTTGATTCTAATAAAGAATACCTTCCAAGTTAAGAGGGAGTGCTAAAATATTGTATCGTAACATATTATATTGGTATTATTATTATCACTCCTTCAAAAGGTGATGCTAATGTAATTGGCCATGTAATATTCATTGAAATAATCAATGTAAACCTATGGTTGTTATTCAGGTCAATATTAATAATGAATCATTGTAATAAATATTATTTTGGTACTTTACTTGACAATTCGACCCTGTCAATTAGACAAGTTGACCCAGTTAGGTTTTAGTTAAAGTCAAAATTCAAATATAAATAGTGAGGCACCTCCTCCATTTGTACTCATTTCACTCAATAAGTTTTACTAGATGGAGAAGAAGAAGTGTGCCAGAGAGAGAGAGGAGAAGTTATCTTATGGTTTTAGACTACCTTGGTTGAATTCTATAATAAGGAAGTTTTATGGGGTTTTCTCCCTTCTGGTGTCCCCGAGGAAAATCTTTTTGTTTTTTGTGTTGATGTGCTTATTTTTCTTTTAGTGATCGTACTATTGTAATTTTAAAAAAAATATTATCTAAGCAATTAAGAAACCTTAACCTATAAGAGGATTTTAGCCACTCTTGAGAGTTTGGAGAATTATAGGGATTCATTGTTTAATCCTATACCTCTTTTATTGAAGGATGAAGCTATTTTGTACCTATTCAAATAGTTTTGAATACTAATAATATCATTCCTCATTGGACCTGGACCTAGTGCCATATTCCATGAGGGACGAACTCCATTACCATACGCTGTCCACATTCTTATGGTTTGCATTATTTGTTCATTTATATTTTCTTCAATTATTTTTAATCCTTTGATGTGTTTTATTTCAAGGATTTTTACAAGTTAATCGGTTTAATAATTCACATGCAAATTCCATTGTTAGTATATACTATCATTTTTGGATCATGTTTGGTATCAAAGCCGGCTCGTCGGGAAATTAAAGAGTGTGAATGTTAATTAGATCAATGCTTAAGTGTGATGAAGGATAACTTGATACTTTCAATCCATATATTGGACATACACATCCAAGTAAGAAAATGGAAGATGAATAATACCGAGAAGAATATGAGAAGGATTTCTCCAAGGATTTGTATCAGATGGAAGACATGGTATAAATTTTTTTTTCATATTATCAATAGAGATTGGAAAAGAATAAAATGAAGAGGGATGATAAAGAGGATAATTTTTTATTGAAATAGGGAAAATAAAGAGACCCTTCTGAGCCTTCTTCCCCTTCTCATTCCTCTTCTGAAAATCTCTAGTAGTGCTTCTTGAAATACAAAAAAAAATCGAGAATACTAAGTCTGATTTACCTTATTTGAAATTTGATATTAAGTTTGATTTACCTACATATAATGGTGAACCTAACACAAAAAATATATATCATTGGATTAGAAATATTGAGGGATATTGCAAGATCCAAAAGCTTGCAGATGATAGTGCAAATATCCAATCGGATACTTTTCGTCTTTGATCCACTCCACTCATCTGCTGGGAAAGTAACACATAGAAACACCTCCTTACAAAAGATAAAATTATGTATTTATCATATGAGTTTACTATTGTTTTAAAGAAAAAAATTTACCCATTAGGCTACATGCAACAAGCCATGATGGATTGGAAACAATTAAGGCAAGGTAAAGGCCAGAATGTACAAGAATACACTCAGGAATTCAAAAAAGATCTTTGATTTTGGGTATACCTATTTACACTCAAGAAAATATTCTAAATTTTATTGGAGGATTACATATTTATTTTTGTCATACAATACTTATGTTTAATCCCTTTAACCTTGATGAGGTATGTGTGCAAACTACACACATCGAATCTAAGGGCAAGAATGTGCATGATAAGTTTTTCTTTGTTAAATCCAACCATTCAAAATAAGGTAAGGGAAAAAGAAAAGGTAAGCATACAAATACATTGATGAAATATGATGAGAGGCCTACATGCTCGCATTGGAAAAAGCAACGAAACGAAGAATAAAAGTGTTGGGCAATACATTCGGAATTGAAACCAAAGTGGTTTAAAGATTAGAAAGGGAAGAAAAAGTACATGGTTATCATTGAGTACCTTGGATCGAATACTGAGGATGAAACAACGATAAAAATAGTAGATTTGAAAGGTAAATATATTGTTGGTAATGATTCTAATATTGGTTCTTCATGTGATTTTACTTCTGAAGATCATGTAAGTTCTAACGATAGAGAAAGTGCATTATTTAATATAACTATAATTAAAAAAAACTAATATCGATATACTCATAGATAGTGGATCGCAAGATAATCTCATTTCGGAAGAAGTAGCTAAGTAGTTGGGATTAACAAAAAAACCACATAAGAAACCTTATCAATTAGGATGGGTATTGATGCCCTCAAAGACCAAATAGATCTAAGAATTCAATTTCCAGGATGAATTCCTAATTGAATTCTTTCCATCCTTTAACTCAGGTATCTTTCCCTTCGGCAATATTTTTTTTTTGCAATCTTCACGTTTCTACAATCTTCACATTTCCCCAACTCACCTTTTCTATAAACTTCATTCTAGAAGACGTTTCCCAGAACTCCTTTTTCAGAACTCCTTTCATGCAATAACCTTTTCTGCAACACTACGAATTGCGGGATCCAAATTTACAAATTTTTAAATTGAACTTCTACAACTAATTATGGCCACAACGGTCTATCCTGCATACAGGTTGTAGGTTGTGGGTTGCAAAACTTGATTTATCGAAAAATTGAGTTCCTAGAATTTTCATGTTTCCCGACTTCCACAATTTCGAACTCTTTCACACCATCGATTCTTGTTGATTAGTTCTCACCCATTGATCTTTATCCACATGAGAAATAGATTGTAACCATTGATTTCTATCACGATATTTCTTTGTCATTTGATATTTTCTAATATATTTCTTCGTAGCTTGCCAAATTTATCACTAAAAGGATCGATTTCTCTGCAATTTAGAAACTAAAGAATTTATACATAGAATTATATGGAGTGAATGCAGAATGAATTCATATCTCTATAGATTTATCTAAAACAAAGAATCCATCAAAACACACATGGAATGTAATCCTCTATTCTTTATTCAAATTGATCGAAATTTCAAACACATATAATTCAACTTATTCACTCCTTCTGTGCACACTCTTTATTCTCTCATATTTCACTCCTATCTATATAGAACTATTACACTCAAATTAATTTATAACACTCAAAAAACCTGTCAGATACGACTAAGTTGGACTTGATAACCTAGTAAAAGAAAACACTATCGACAAAGATCAATCGTTGAGAAATCCATGCAGGGATAAAGGAGAACAAAGGAAAAATTTCAAGGCTTATTACAAATTTAAAACTAGAGTCAATCTACTTGTCATTGAACCATATCCATCTAGAACTAGATGACAAGGAAAGCTGACTCATCAATCAATGAACTTCTAGTTGGATGCTAAGTTGATTCATCAGTCAATGAAATTCAAGCTGGATGTTCCTGCAGCATACTCCTGGGGAAGAAAATAATTTTTCATTAAGTCTGAAGGCAGTACATTGTACTTGTAAATTTCTTGTTCTGTCATCCAGGATGCATCTTCAGTAGGTTGATTTCTTCATATGACCATGTATGGAAAGAAGGTTTTTTTCTTTATCTCCCTTAAGATTCTTTTTGAATTCAATCTGAGGTTGTTCTTTTTGTGGATTTTTTCCTTGCCGGTCTATAGTTGGATCATCTCTATCTGAAGTTACACCATTTGGTTGGATACCCGCATCTCTAAAAGGATACAAATCTGAAACATTAAAAATTGGTGAAACCTGAAGGTGAGAAGGAAGTTCAATTTCATAAGAATTTGCAAAAAACTTCCTTAAAAATTTACAAGGTCCAATCTTTTTAAGCTTCAACTTATTATAAGTTCCTTTATGGAACCTTTGCTTTTTAATATAGGCCATCACTAAATATCCAATCTGAAAATTCACTTCTCTCCTCTTTAGGTCTACTCTCTATTTATACTTCTCCACACTTTTCTATAATCTCTTATTGATATTTTATTGTATCTCATGCATACTAATTGCAAAGTATTCACCCTCTACACTTCTATTTTCCTGTTTTCCCAAATCTCTAATTTCATATACACCTCTTGGATGCATCCCATAGAAAAATTGAAAAGGACTCATACTTGTACTTCTATTGGGTGAATCAGTGTATGCGAACTCATCCCGAGCTAAAGATAAATCCCACTATCTTGGATGTTCATACACCATACTCCTCGGTATATTTCCCAAGCTCCTATTTACCACTCCAGTATATCCATCAGGCTAAAGGTGATAAGCAGAACTAAAACTGAGATTAGTCCCCAATTTCTTCCATAGAGTTCTCCAAAAGTGACCAACAAATTTTGTATCTCTGTTAGACCCAATACTCAAAGGAAAAGCATGCAACTTTACAATTTATGAAAATAATAGATTAAAAAATTTTATTGCATCATTAGTATTTTTGCATGCTATGAAATGAGCCATTTTGGAAAATCTATATACTACAACATAAATTGAATCATGACCTCTCCGAATTCTATGTAAACCTAAAACAAAATCCATGCTTATTGAATCCCAAGGCCTAGCTGGAATAGGTAATGGTTGATACAATCCTGTTTTCTGACTGCTCCCTTTTGTATGTTGACATACTCTACATCCTTCAACAATTTTCTTCACAGCATGCTGCATATTTGGTCAAAAATAAAAATTACTCACTAAAGAAAAGGTATTTCTTGCCAAAAATGTCATGAGAGACCCCCATTATGTTTTTCTTGAATTAAATTTCCCCTCATTGAACATCTTGGAATACACAACTTACTCTCTTTAAAGAACAATCCTTCCTGCATCATATAATCTAACCAATGGCTTTTATTATTGATAACTGGATTTTCACAAGAAGCATAAATATCCTTGAAATCTACATCCTCTTTATACATAGAAATCAAATTTTCAAATCCTAAAGTACTGATCTTAACTTCTTGCATCACCAAACTTATCCTTCTCAAAGCATAATAAGAATTATTAGACTTACTACTTGTATATTTGATAACAAAGGTAAAGTTCTGAAAAAATTCTACAATTTAGCATGCCTTTGATTTAATTTAGGCTGACTATTGATGAAGAGGAAAGCATGATTGTTAGAATACAAAACAAATTCCCTAGGAATTAAATAATGTCTCCACTTCTTAAGACCTTTCACAACTGCATATAATTATTTATCCTATGAAGAGTACTTTTTTTTAGCTTCATTCAACTTTTCACTGGCATATGCCACTGGCCTCTGTTCTTGACTTAAAAATACTCCCACTACTGCTTCACTAGCATTTGTCTCCACTTGAAACACTTTATCAAAACTGGGCAAAGCTGAAATTTGATTTTCAGTTATTTTCTTCTTCAATAATTTAAAATTTCTATCAACTGCTCCGATCCATTGGAAATGATCTTTAATTCCTATGGAAGTATCTCTTAAAGGTACACAAATATGACTGAAATTCTTAATGAGATTTATATAGAAACTAGCAATTCCATGAAAACTTCTTACCTCATAAGCATTCGTTGGAACTGGCCAATTTTAAATTTCTTGCACTTTATCAGAATCCATTTTTAGTCCTTCTTTAGAAAACAAAAACCCAAACTAGACCAATTCTTTTTTCAAAAATCTTCACATCTTCAAATTTATCAGTAGCTTCTCCTTATGCAAAGTCCTCAAAACCAACTTAAGGTGCATTAAATTCTCTTTTCTATTCCGACTAAAAATCAAGATGTCATGTAGATATACTATCACAAATTTTCCAGTAAATTCTTTCAGAACCTCATTCATCAATCTCGTGAAAGTACTGGGTGCATCTGTAATCCCAAATGTCATCACTAACCACTCATATAGACCATAATTATTTTTAAATGTTTTTTTCCATTCATGCCCTTCCCTTATTCTAATATGATGATATCCACTTTTCAAATCTATTTTGGAAAAATATTTTGAACCACTTAAACAATCCATCAGATCATTAATTCTAGGTAAAGGAAATCTATACCTGATAGCGATCTTGTTGATTTTCATGGAGTTAGTACACATTATCCATCCACCATATTTATTTGGATTTAGGACCATGGGTGTGACACAAGGACTCAAGCTCTATTTCACCAATCCCTTCTCCAATAGCTCCTGTACTTGCTGTTTGATTTCTTCATTTTCTAGAGGAGTTAATCTGTATGCTTCTTTGTTAGGTAAACTTGCACCAGGTATTGAGTCCTTATGATGACAAATACTTCTTGCAGGAGGTAATTCATTTGGTAATTCATCCACAATAATTTCAGCATACTCATCAATCAAAGTTTTAACTTCATTTGGAAAATCATCTAAATTTGTAGAAGTTAAAATTACCTTTGGCTTACCAATAATAGAAAAATGTAGATCCTTTTCTTTCTGAACTTCTTGTAATAGTTCTCTTCCCATCTTTCTCCAGAGAATAAGTATTCCTTCTCCCATCATGAACAACTTTCCTGTCATACTGCCATGGCCTCCCTAAGAGTATATGGCATACATCCATAGGAATTATGTCACACAATATTTCATCCTTTTAAGTACCAATATGGAACTCCACATTAGAATTCTCATTCACCAAGAGCTGATGTCCTTTCTACAACCAAGAGACTTTGTAAGGAGTGGGATGCTTCATCCTCTTCAATGCCAGCTTCTCTACCATGTTTGTGGAAACCAAATTATCAGTATTACCACTATCAATAACTATTTTACAACACTTAAATTATGACTTACACCTTGTCATTAACAAACTTTTCCTTTGAACTGGTTCACGTACCTATTTATCTGTCTTCACCAAGACTTTATTCAACATAAAATACTCTCCATCCTCTGGATGATTATTCACCTTTGTTTCTTCTTTTTCTTCTTTTTGAGCCTCTGCAACAATCGCATTTCTCTGACCTGTAGATTTATTTCCTGGATAATCCCAAAACATATGTCCAACCTCTCCACAAGTATAACATCTTACTTCTATATTTCTACCTCTTCCTCTACCTCCTCTGGATCATCCTCTCTGGAATAATTGACTGCTGCTTCTAGAACTTTCAGCTTCATCTTTAGAAGTTCTACCTCCTCATTTTGGAGCACCTCTGCCTCTTACCATGTTCTTTCCTCTATTCCGTTGGTCTTGCTTTCTTATCAATTTCTCTTCTACCTTTAAAGCTACCTGATATGCATCTTCTACATTTTTCAAATTTAATAGACTGAGCTCATCCTGCATACCATATATCAACCCATTGGTATACCTAGCTACTCTTTTTAGACCTCCCTCCACGTGTCCAGATCTAATATTCAGTCTAAAAAAATCTTATGTATATTCCTTTACTATCAAAGCCTTCTGTCTAAGGTCCTGTAATTGTTTAAAAAGATTTAACTTATAGTCCTCAGGCATAAAATGACTTTTAATCTTATACAACATCTTATCCCAAGAGTTATTTTTTTTACTTCTTCTTTCTCGATGGATCTAGAGAACATCACACCAAATAGCTGCATGTACCTTCAATCTAGTAGTTGCATATCTTACTTTCTTCTTCTCTTCTATCTCTTCAAAATCAAAGTATTTATTCAGAGTATTAATCCAATCCATCAGTTATTCAACATTTAATTAACCTGATTACAGAGCTACTTATATTCTAGGTTTGCCACTGGTTTTCATCAACATCTTCAATATTTTAGCTTCATCGGGATCTTCTTGTTCTTCCTCAGAGGATTCAGATTATTATTCTTCATCACTATCATTTGAATTATCTGAATGTTTCTTTCTTTCCCTAGATTCTAACCTTTCTTCCAACATTCTCATGTTTCTTTCCATTTCTATTTTTGTAGGTTGTCTTCCTTGACCACGTCCTATGTGAACTCCATGTATGTGTCCCCTTATTGGTGGAATATTTCTTCATAGACTCAAATGATCAACTGAACTACTATGCAAAATCTTTGTCCTGCTATGATACCAAAACTAATGGCCTCAAAGACCAAATAGATCAAAGAATTCAATTTACAGGATGAATTCCTAATTTAAATCTTCTTTCCATCCTTTAACTTGGGTATCTTTCCTTCCTGCAAGATTGTTCTTCTGCAATCTTCACCTTTCTGCAACTCACCTTTTCCACAAATGTCATTCCACAAGACGTTTCCCGCAACTCCTTTTCTGCAACTCCTTTTTCGCAACAACCTTTTTTGCAACACTGCAGATTGAGGGATGTGGCTTTACCACTTTTTAAATTGAACTTTCGTAACTAATTGAAGCCACAACGGCCTATACCACATGCTGGTTGTGGAACTTGACTTATCAAAAATTGAGTTCCCGCAATTTCCATGTTTCCTAACTTCCGTAATTTCAAATTCTTCCACGCTGTCAATTCTTACGTATTAGTTCTTTCCCATTGATCTATCTTTAGATGCAGAACATATTGTAACAATTTATTTTTGTCACAACATTTCTTCGTCGTTCGATCTTTTCTGAGATCTTTCTTCATAGCTCTCCAAGTTGATCACTGAAAGGATCAATTTCTATGCAATTCAGAAACTAAATAATTTATACACAAAATTATATGGAGTGAACACAGAATGAATTCATATCTCTACAGATTTATATAAAACCAAGAATCCATCAAAACACACACGAAATGTAATCCCCTGTTCTTTATTCAACTTTATCGAAATTTCAAACACAGAGAATTCAACTTATTCACTCCTTATGTGCACACTCTTTATTCTGTCTTCTTTCAGTCCTTCTATCTATCTAGAACTACTACACTCAAATTAATTTATAACACTCACAAAACCTGTCAGATCCGACTAAGTTGGACCTGAGAACCTAATAAAAGAAAACCCTATCGACAAAGGTCAATCCTTGATAAATCCACATAGGTATCAAGGAGAACAAAGGAAAAATTTCTACTTATTACAAATTTAAAACTACTTCAATCTACTTGTCATCGAACCCTATCCATCTAGAACTTGATTACAAGGCAAGATGACTCGTCGGTCAATGAAATTCAAGCTGGATGCTAAGTTGATTCATGAGTCAATGAACTTCAAGCTGGATGCTCCTACATCAGGTATGCAAAGATAAAATATTACAAGTAACAAATCAATGTGATCTAAAGTTTGCAATAACATTCAATTTGGTAGATGAATTTGAATTTTGATGTAGTCCAATAGATATATTTGTAATTGTGTTGTGTGCCCTCTACTTATATGATCGAAAGTCATTTTTATTTAGAGAACATAATCAATATCAGTTGTTTATGGAATGAATTCAGTATATAGTACATTCACGTTCATTTAAAAATGACATATCATTGGGAACTAGACAACAAATGAAAAGGGTAGTTAATGCAAGTTCGAATTTAGCACTTATGTCTATGCAATTTAAGGAAGAAAAGAATCGTAAGCATGAAAAGGAAGGGTTTTTGCACTGCAATTCACCTATTATGGTTGAGAGTGTTCCTATGGTAAATCATAAGCATGATGTGGGTGAAATCTCTTTCATATGTTTAATTTTGATATTCATCTTTCTACTGATCATTAGTGTATGGTTGGTTTCGACAATATTGAATGTAAATTTGGTTGAAAATCAGATTAATTTACTCAACAATGTCAATGTAGAGTTGATTGTTATTATGATAATTCAAATGTATAGGTTCTAGGAAGAATGGAAAAATGATATGGGACAAGTGAGACGAACATGTCCTCACTTGAAGTTTGAATGATCCAAGATTTTGGTGGTCCAAGCTTCTCCATGGTAAGGTTTTTTCCAGGAGTATCTCCAATATTGATTAAAAGTAAAGTCCTGAAATTGTGAAGAGATTATTATAGTTGCGTAGAGATTGACGATATATTTCTTGCAACATTCGTTTCATCTCAAACAGACTCCAGATATGAAATATATCGTATTTTGAACTTTCATAAAAACATGTAAAATTTGGCAAACGGGATTTCCATGTGGCACCACTTTAAGAGTGACACATGGCATGTACGGTGTTGACATGACACACTCACAGAGCGCCATGTGGTAGGTTGTAGTCTAGTTGTTAGTGTTGAGTTGGAAGGTTATGTAGAACTGTTCCAGGATGACAAGTTGCAAGTTGATCACATTGGTGGTAGCCAAATGGGAAAATCCAATGTTTCCATGTGGTGGTATTAATGGTTTTTCATTTATTTTTTAACCAAAAATTATGGAGGTTAAGTGGAATCATACCCATGACCCTTTCCTATGCTAAATTCTCCACATTATCCTCCTATACATGATTCTCATTAGTGTTTCTTAACCTCTATGGGTGCCACTAATATTTAAATTTGAACTATACTCTGTTTTGGAAAAGGGTAAGGACCTATGACTAAGCCCTTGGGCCCATGTATTATAGTTTAACATTGCAACATGGTAACAACACCCATTGAAATAGCGGACAAACCATACAAACATCCAACACTGCATAACATATTCCAAAAAAAAATTCAAAAAAAGGAGACGTCTATGGAAATTGAACCCAAGATATAGATCAATTATACTCACAAAATTGCTAATCAAACATGCAAAACTCACACAAAAGGAGACTGAAATTGGAGCATAAATTAATCATGTATTGAATAAGTGTACATTATCCAACCATATAAAGTATTAGGATTCTCAAATATATAATTACATGATATATTTGAAATCACTAGGTTGCTATTCGAATTGATCAAAAAGTAGGCTTACTAAAACAAGTCAAATCCCCCATAGGTGTATAAAGGACTTTCCAAATCCATGAATATCCTCATGAATTGGCTAAAGAAAGTGGGAAAGATAATAAGTGGTGGAATAAAAACTCATTCATTCTTTTGTATGGAGAAAAGGAAGGAGGATGATGTGGTCAAAAAACAAGGAAAGTTCCCCTAAACTAGCTTTTCCTTTATGCCTTAAAACTGCTATAAAGCAAGGCAGCTTTCAGAAAAAGTAGATATGTGCTTTAAGGAACTAGGAATAAAGTAGACATGCTAAATATGTTTCCAGGATGATTCCAAAGTGCTCCATGACCCAGTTTAGCAAGTATCGACTTCTAGGAACATGTAGAAGTCAACTAGCATAGAGAGGGAGCATAGGATTCTAGGAATAAGACAAAAGTGATTTAATTAATGTCAAATATTGGTAACTATGGGTTAATTATTCTAACACCTCCATTAATCCTAACTTTATGAGTAAATATCATCAAGTTATAGGGCCTATAAACAAGGCTTAGTCACCCTTTTACATACTCCATGTCCATACAACCAAGCAAAGAGGCAAAAACCCAATGGAAAAATCCTCCCTTAAACATGGACAAGAAAATAAAATTTTGGAAATATTGTCATCAATCATTCTTCACCACATGATCAGCAATTCCCAGCATTGATTTGAGATTATTGAAGGTCTTCTCACATAATACTTTGGTGAAGATGTCCGCTACTTGTTCTAAAGATGCGCAGTAGAGTAGAGCAATGGTACCATCATGCACAAGCTCCCTTATATAGTGCATATGGATATCAATGTTCTTGGTTCTTTGTATTTGAACTGGATCAATGGATATTTGAATGGTGCTTTGATTTTCACAATAAATTACTATTGAAAATGCTGACTCGAAACCACATTCTCCAACTATTCCCTGTAACCATAAACATTGAGTAGCTGCATTTACAAATCCTCTATACTCTGCCTCTGTAGATGAGACTGCTATGGAACTCTGCTTCTTACTTTTCCAAATAATTGGTCCTTATTCAAGAATGAACACATATCCTGAGGTAGAATTTCGATCTATGTTTTCACATTCCCAATCACTATTAGTAAATCCAACTAGCTCTTAGTATTATTTTGCTTTGTAGAAAATCCCATGAGTACGTGTTCCCTGAACAAAGTTTAGGATCCTCTTGGATGTTCTCCAATGGATCTCATGAGCCTGATCCATGTATCTTGAAGCCACACTAACTACATAATATAACTCAGGTCGAGTATATGTAATATAAAGCAAACACCCAATCAACTGCCTATACAGTGTATTATTTACCAGAGGAGAAGAACCTGCTTCTTCAAGCTTAACTCCTGAAATAAATGGAGTCTTTATTCACTTACAATATTTCATGTTGAACTTGGAGAGAAAATATGAATCATACCTTTACTGATTAACCTTGATTTCATGTTGGGATTGAGCAATTTTGAGACCCAAGAATTGGCTCAACAATCCCAAATATGCCATAGAAAAGGCATGGTTCATTTCATCCTTCAAGGATGCAATCTATTTCTTTGAACTTCCTGTAATTAGTAGGTCACCAACATAGAGAACAATAATCATTAAAGAACCATGAATCAACTTCAAATATACATTAGGATCATACTTCAATCTAACAAAACTGAGTGATAGCAGAAATCCATCAATCTTGGCATACCAAGCCCTAGGGGCTTGCTTGAGCCCATACAATGATTTCACTTACAATCAATGGCTGTGGTGGTGAGGAGGACTCTCCAACCTCAACTACTCCTAAAGTATTTTATTTGAACTGAACACTTCTTCCAATTAAATATCTTTTAGTGCTAAATTTTTTCAGCTTGTACCCTTTTTAATCTTCAGAATACCCAAAAAAAGGCACTCTTGGCTTTGGGGTTGCAAAGCCTTCCTCTTTTCAATTGGAATTCTAGCCCAAGATTTTGAGCCAAAAATCCTGGAATGGGTCACATATGGCTTTTTCCCACTCCAAGCTTTGAAAGGATTCATACCATCAAGATTATTATGTGGAACCCTATTCTAGATATAGGATGCATAGTTTATAGATTTTGCCTAAAAATTTGGTGGCAAAGTTTTAGCCTCCATCATAGAAGTTGCCATCTCCTTCAGTGATATGTTCTTTCTCTCAGCAACACCAGTTTGTTGTGGTGTGTAAGGAATAGAATGTTGCATCTGGATACCTGCATCTTTACAATAATGGATGGACTCAGACTTTACATACTCACCACCATTGTCATATCTGAGGATCTTGAGTTTCCTCCCAAGATGGTTTTCAACCAAGGCTCTAAAGACTTTGAAGAGGTCAAAAAATTCAAACTTATGCTTTAGGAAGTGAACCAGACAATACCTGGAAAAGTAATCTATGAAGTTGAGTGCATGTTTGGCTTGAATCATGGACATATGAGGGAATGGGCTAGAAATTTCACCATGGATCAAGTCAAGAGGTGCAGAGGTTCTCTCATAACTAGCTCTCTCATACTTGTGCTTTGGGTCTTTTCCTAGGATATAACCTTGATAGACCCCCTTAGAAAACTTGATCTTTGGTAACCCTATGACCATATATTTTTCACTCAAATTAGAAATATACTTGTAGTTAATATGGCCAAATATTTCATGATAAAGCTTGCTTACTGTTAGAATAATCAACTGATAGTTACCTACATTAGACATTAATTTAATCATTTTTGTCTTATTACCTAGTTTCCTAGATTCCATTCTATGCTAGTTGCCTTCTACATGTCCTAGAAGTCAACGAATGCTAAAACTGAGTCATGGAGCACTTGGGAAACATCCTGGAAAGCCAATTTAGCATGTTTGCTTTATTCCAGATTCTCTAAAGCACATATCTTCTTTTTTCTGAAAAACTTCCTTGTTTTATTTCTTATTTAAGGAAAAAGGAAAAGATATACTATAGGTGTAGTTGACTTATTTTTTTCCCACATAATCCTCCCTCCTTTTCTCTAAATAAAATCATGTATGATTTTCATTTCTGATCCCTCTTTAGCTTTCCCACTTGACTTAGCAAATTCATAAGCATCTACTTAGATTTGGAAATTTCTTTATGCACCTATGGGGGATTTGACTAGATTTGGTAAGCCTTCTTTTTTACTATTTCGAATGGAATATTTATGAATTTTATTCTCTCATGTAATTATATATTGAAATAGCATATTACATCATAAGTTTGGCTATTGTACACTTACTCAATACACATTAGTGTTATGCTCCAATTTCAGTCTCCTTTGGTGTTAATTTTGCATGTTTGATTAGCAATTTTGTGAGTGTAATTGTTCTATATCTTGGGTTCAATTTACACATGGTATCAGAGCCTTTGTAGATAAATTTCTCTCCTTCCAAATTCTTATTACATGTTCGACATCATTGACTGGGAGTGGATTCTGGTGACTGGAGGGAACAGTTTCTAAGTTATGGACCAATCTAAGAAGATCATCTTGACTCCATTCGATTTCTTTGAGTGGAAATATTAAATGGAGATATTTTTGAGAGAGAAAGGTATCTATAGGTGTTACGAATATAAATTCCTATGGCTTGGGGTACCACAATAGACAACTTGACTCCAGAAATCAATCCTTTCCAATATGCAGTAGAAATTAAATATCTAACACTAAAGGATGAGACCTCATACCTTATTCCGGATGGTTGAAGTAGATCCCCTTTGAGCTTTCCAACTTCATCTTGAATTGATCATTCACTTCCTCAACAACAAGTAAACAAGACAAGCATACTATAGATATATTCTAGCATATATAATCAACAATGTATAAGCATTTGAAATCATCCATGGATAAAATATTCATTCAAACATACATTATTGGACAGGAAAAGATATTTATATTAATATAAAATCAGAGATTACAATAGATACAACCTCTGTCGTCATGTCTGCAAATCAGAGAAACTGAATCCCCCACTTGGGCCTCCACCACCTCAATCCTCCATCTCTCGATAGCAAGCTCACAAGCAAAAGGCAAGCTTGAGAAGAACCCAAAAGTGCTCCAAGGGACAAAGGGATGAAAACTCAAGAACAAGTTCTAGCAACAATGGACTATAGTTTCTTTGCTCTCTATTCTCTCATATGCCTTCAATGTACCAAAGATTTCCTTATATAGTTTTTCAAAGGGGTAATGAAAGGTCGAATCCGAGCAATCTCAAGGCATATGGAAGGCCGAGAGTCAAGTGAGTCAGATCCATGTCAAGGAAAACTACAAAAGGATTTGGATTTTGCACACATCCCGATGTACACGGTTTTAGTGGTAAAACCCACGTATATACGTGATTAGGGGTTTAAAAGTCACGTGTATTAATTTTCACATGTTTTTAGGGATGGTCAAGGAACCATCAAAGGACAAAAAATGGTCCAAGGGGTCTAAGGAGTCTGCAGAGGGATAGGGGAAGGCCATACAAGTGTGATTCACCTGGAGTGGTAAAATCAGCTATAACAGATGCCCCCTAATGTGTGAGGTCAGAGGGGTCATACGATTGCCAAAATACATTATAAGTCCATCCCAGAAGTGGAGTGATGAAGGATCCCAAATGGAAGACCAACCACCCAATCATCATAGTACAATGATACAACTCTGCATATAATTGCAAATACATATAGCAGTCTCGGATACATAAGAGTACAATGGCCCTGCATAGGCATGATACAAGATATCACATAAGTGGTCATCGCCACGTACAATACACATAGATCAGAATCTCCATGATGAATATATATAAAGGATCATGATCTCCATAATGGCTGAAGATATATAATGGATCAAGATCTCCATAATAGCTAGAAATGTCTGACATATACTGGAATCAAGTCATGAGAGCTGAAATATCATGAACGTTGGAACGATTAAGGAGGTAGCATATAAGAGATGCCACCAATATGGAAGGTATTCTACACAAACCGCTATGAGTACATTTCCTACTATGTTAATAGAGGTGTTGAGGTCGAACATAGTAGTCCATCGTATAATTACCGGTCATTGATGTATACCATTAATAGACGCGATATCACCCATTGATAATGAAAATGGGAATTAAGGCACTAGAGTGAAAACTAACAAGTTTCAATAAATGTGTTGAGGTCGAACACTTGAGATGATCCATCGATCAGGGGACATTGATGTATTCCCAAATACTGTCGATGGCGAGAGAACCTACCACTGATGGCTGCAAGTCTCAAGGAACTCAAAAATGACTCTAGATTCCAATCCCATAATAAATGATCTGAATTCGATGGGATGAAATCCACTAGAAGGAGGGCATTAAGGCATCCCCCATCACCTAACATGAGGTATTCAACAAAATTGTCTAATGTGGAAGGAATTGATCATAAGGTGCACAAACCAGTCACTGTACCAAAAATGGCCAACATGCAAAGTCAAGATAACTAAGGAATGGCCAACTTAGGTTTAAAATTCCTTTGAACAAGAGCATAACGGTGAATGGTGACTGAATAAAGGCATCATAGACTCGATATACAAAACTGGGACATATCTGCGACACAGGAGGCATCGACAGAGGCTCCGTGGGGACTAGAAGCTTAACTAGTCAGTGGAGATAAACTTAGATAAACGAGTACAACTCCTAAATTCAAACTATAAACCCAACCAATGGATGTGATATACAGTGCTCTGTTTAAAGATGACACGACTCGATAGCTACCAAAAGATAACATCTTTCCTTGTCCGAATTTTTGGTTTTGTAATTTTTTTGGACTTTTTTAAATATTTAAAAAGCTTGAAAAAGAATAAAACTGCTTTATAGTTATAGACTAGGAGGAGACGAGTGTCATATAGGCAAACAAACTAGTTCCAAGTAGTGGAACATACCTATGCTCAATGCAAGGATACATGTGTAGGTTAGCAGCACTCAGGGGAAAATCCCCTCCCAGTAAAAATAAGGAATCAAGCTGCGAAGGATATATAAAATGGCTCTGCATGGCTAGACATGAGACAAGCTCGGGCTATATGGCTGAAACTCAATGTCAGGGAAGCTGGCATAAATCTCAATAAGGTAGGTAAATCTCATGATAATGCAATTACAACTTGACATAAGGGAGTCCTGATGGAAATAGGCCAAGAAAAGATCAAGAGGAGAATGAGGCTCTTGTTAAATGTCATGGAAATGCTATACAATGGACTCCCACACCCTAAGGGACAAAATGTCAGCATGGGCACCAAATGCAAATAAGGCGCTAACTAGGGTACCCATGTAAGTTCAAGCTCTACCACTCATATCATGCCACTTCTAAAACAGCAAGAAGGTTCTGTGACATAATAGAGTGGGTTCATACCTAAGGCTATAATGAAATGGTCATAAGGTCATGAAAAATGCAAATGGTGATGAAACCTAACCTATATGTCATTTTAGACATGATACCTAAGATCTGCACGAACAGGTCAATCCAATGGCTGAAACGGCACTCAAAAAGGTCTCCTCCATCATAAATTAGTCCAAAAACGGCCCAAAAGGATTAGAAACGGTCCAAACTATAGGAAAGGGGGTAAAAATTTTCAAAAATTTGAAAAATTTCTATAAATAGTAAATAATTCAAAACATTATAAAACATTTGAAACTTTTACCCATTTGAGCTCAGAATTTCAACAGCAAATTCCAGGAGATCCAGCTGGCGGAATCCACTACCGTTTCTTCTAGGTACTTACCCATGCTCTACTCTTCCATTTTGATGCATTTTTTGTCAAATTCCATGGTGATTTTGGATTTCTATGCCAGTTCAAAATAGGTGCTGCGGTGCACGCATAAATCAAGGGTTTTTCCACATATAGGGATGGATATACGCAGAAAATGCCGTCACAGTCGCGTACATATGCGGCTGTTTGGAAAACAGTCGCGTATGCGGTTGTGCATGAGGTTTTTTAAGTGTTCTAATAAGACAAATTCAAATTTTTTGTGCAGGATGGTCCTAGAATGGAGAGAATGTGAACATGGTGATGTAGAAGAGGCAGTAAGGGCCGATCTAATGGCTCAACAAGCACTACGTGCATGTGAGCTCTACAAATTTTTGTGTCTTGGTGCCTTAAGGGCCAAACTAGGACTATTGCAAATGCTAGTAGATTACTAGGATCTAGACTCAAAGTCATTCCAGATAGATGGGATGTCCCTCACCATAGAGGTGGAGGACATATACTTTATTACTGGACTTTCTCGAAGGGGGGAAGTAGTGAACCTACGTTCTCACAGACCCGGAGGTGGCCTGAATATAGATGAGTACATTGCGGTGTACTGCTATCTGGCCACAGAGAAGGTGGGGAGTCATATCCCAACTAACTCCATACAGGTGATGGGCCTAAAGGCCATCCTACTGACACTAGGCAAGATAGCAGGCTTGTTGACGGGCCGAAATGGCACAAGTGTCAACCAAGGGACAACCCGATCCAAGAGTTTTCTAGATGCTCTCAGTCCTTTAGGTGGTTGTCCCTGACGGGATTAAGGCCCTGTTGCCTTTCCTAAATTACTCCTAGCTACAGGATAAGACTTCCAAAAGGAAAACCTAAACTACTGTTTGTTAATTAGATCTACGTTATACCTACGAGTGTACAAATAAAAATAATTGATCTGATTGCTAATTAATTAATATATTACAAAATTAACCACTGAAAATTAATCTACTCAATCAGTTAATTCATAATACAAGAATAAATAGTTAACTGATATTAACATGCTCAATGGATTACAAAAAGGAATAAATTATCAACACATGTACACTAATCACAAAATCAGAAAATAATTTTAACAGTGGTATAAATATAGAAATTTGATTCAATGGATTTTCAATAAAATACTTAAAAGAAAACTCTTAACCTATTCTAAATCCTATCCTGATTAGGAGCGTAAAAAGAACATTAACATGGAATCAAATTGCCAATAAGGCTACTGTGTTAATAGTCTTGGAAATATTCAGAAGAAATTCAGAATTTAAACAAGATCACACAGTAAACACGTAAATCACATATATTTATTGATGACAACACCAAATTTATAACATGACATATATCAGCAAATCAAAACCAGCATAGGTCGGCAATTATACATGATGTATTTGCATAATTCATTAAAGAAATCATGACAAACATAAATACTGTAGAAAAGTGACAAGATCAAAAGATATCATAAACACATTCGCATAGCATAAATACTGTGAATATATATATAAATATCACCAGTTAAAAGTGTTGTAGTGGCTGACAAAAAATTGTGTGAAGTCACAAGCAAAATAACAGTGATCTTTTCATGTCCCTTTTTCCCCACTATCGACCCCCCCCCCCCTTCTAGTACAAACATCTCTCTTTTAAATACCTCAAATCCACATGGAGACAGTTCTACAAAACTGGAAACTATATAATCTAAATCTCAACCAATCTCATCAAAAATGACAAATGAAATATGTCATTTTTAATATACGTAATAATGTCTTGAAATTGGAGAGATTCAACTGATAGTGCAAAATCAAAAACTACAAAAGCACTAATGATGTATTGACACCTGGGAAATAGGATTGCCAATCGATTTTTTCCCGATTATCCAGGGATCATCCTGAAGGTAAGCGATCTTCAAAATCTGAGAAAGAGCATCTACAACATTACCTCCGATACTACATAAAAAAGAAAAATAATTAAAACACACACAAAAGTAAAATAAAATAAACTAAATAATTCAAAAAACGATACACACCAATACCTGTGACAAAAATAACTTGATTATCACTTGATTACAACTTCAAACCTGAAACCAAAAATAAGTGCGCCCAAAACATTATAGATTAATAGGGGCATTAAACACCTGGATATTTACACCATTCGCTGGGTTTTGCGAATGCCCGTTGAATTGCATGAGAGTGACCTATGCATTTAATTCACGAACCTTCTCTTCGTTCTTATGACTCTCATTTTGGAGCTTCAGCACTCTACGAATCAATCTATTCTTATGCTTCTTAAGACGGAGCAGAAACTGATCACCTGAATCAACCTTCTCTTTCAGTCTCAAATTCTCAGCTCTGATAACATCATCATGTGTCCTCATATCTGTTAGTTCTATTTCCATCCTGTGTATTTTATCTAGCAGACAACTGACAAAGAGTGGGTGAACAGTTTCACCGATTTGATAAGGCCCGGGTAAATTATTTTCAACATACTTGTCCTTCATTGGGGAGTCAACCACAGGGTCAACCTAAAGATCCTTAACAGCCTCATGAGGACTATTACCTACAGGGCTTACTAAAGCCTCATGGTCAACATCAAGACCATTATCAGGTAAAACAGTTTTCTCTTCTTCATCGTCAATCACGACTATTTCAATGTCAACATTATTGGTCACAGGAGGCTTAACAACATTACACTTGGTTAACATACTCCTTGTAAACCTACCATTGACCTTAGCATTCGGCGTTTTTCCTATCTGTTTGCAGGTATCAACATTACGTTTTGGTGTAACCGACGATATATTTGAAGACTTTCTCATGCGCTTAGAAGGCACAGGAGTACCAGGGCTACTTACAGGAGCGGGAACTGACTCATTGCAAACAATGGGGCTTACACGGCTGTTAGGGTTTGACACAGGCTCACGAACAGGTGAAACTGAAACTCGACCAGGCTGTGGATGTGTTCCACATTCTTCAGGGCAGTCACTTTGACAGTGGCAGAAAGCTAAGAAACCATTCGACTCGATAAACTCGTCCCACGACCGATTATGCTTAGACAATTCCTTTTCTATTAATATCCTCACCAAGCCGTGATGAAACAAGCTGTGACTAATGTTCTTCAGACCCTTTTTAATGGCCGAGGACATTTTTATCATACTCTTAACTAGATAATGAGGAAAATTAAGAGGAGAACCAATAAACATAGCCATTAACGGGAGATGGAATACATAAGCCGAGGAGAGACGAATTTCATAGGTCACGTACCTATGGATAACATCAAGGACTGGTCGCCACTCTTTCTTAAAGTATTTCTGAGACACACCGGTTCTGAACGAAACATCTTGACAAGGATTCTTCAGCATTTTCCTCCACTCAGTCACTTCCATCTGCTTATACTTGAACCATCGTTCACCTATCAACGGCAAACTAGTAGCAAGAGCAACCGAACGTTCATCAACCGTAAACTGGAGATCAGCTATTTTAACCCTGGAATCATCCAACAACAAAGCAAACAGCCTCATGACCTCTGGGTTCGAATCCGAGAACCTGCGAATGAATGGAAACCATCCAACTGCAACCACCCTAGCTAAGAGTTCAGAGTTTGAATCAAGAATTTTCATGTCACTGGGTTCCACCTTGACCACAGGAGCCATAGCTTTATGCATAAATACACGAAGTCGCACACCGAGGAGATACCACAACTCAAAACAAGACAGTGAACTGGAGAGTGAGCACTCAGGATGCAGACTGAGGAGAAAACATAAACAATGGAACCCAACGCTCTCATAAACAAACTGCGACATGAACAAATGTAGCCAATAACCCTGAAAATTCAGCATGGATGGGAATGATCATGTAGTAAGGCAATCATAATAAGAAATGATGGCAAACAACTCCAGATTGGACTCAAGTTGCCATTATGTATTCGGTGTTATTGACACGAAACCACTCATCGTATACAACACAAGTGTTGAATGAGAAGGAATCCATGACATTGATCATGTACTCGCCATTCAATGTGATCGACAGAGTCAAGTACAAATGCCATGATACCATATCACCCTCGCAGTAGGTAGATCGGAATTGGAGGCGACGACATGAATTAATCTAACCAAAAGCAATAAATCTATGTCACTCTTACCATAGATTTGATTTAACCTTCGAAGGTGGCGAGCATGCAACATAATACAAACCATCAAACCAACACCAAACTTTGCAATATGGACCATATTATAAAAATCAACATTAAACAATTGGTAATATTGAGTATGGTTCGGAGTCGAGAGGGTGAACTTAGGATAAGGTATGTATGTATAAAATATTTGGCCTTTGATGTTCTAGGCCTTATCAAAGTTAAAACAAACCAAACATGCATACCAATTGATTAATATTCGAATGAAGACTTATGGTGAAAGGCATATAAACTAAAGCTTATCTGCTAAATCAAAACGATAAATTCACCCAAAGTAATGATTTCAAAGTAATGATTTTAATGCAATGATTTATGTCCATTTAACCATAGTTCACAAAGGTTGTAAAAAACATAGAATTTCATCGATTCAGTAGCTCGCAAAATGTCACCATTTCAGTAGCTGTCAATTCTTTAGATTTGAAATGACAAATTCAAACATTTCATCAAAACAAAATAGAATTTTGTTTGATGAAATATGTTTTTTAAGGTTGTTGGGTAGTGGCACAACAAATGGCAACTCACTAGGTGAAACAATTATCTCTGATTTGTTAACCTGAAATCATGCAGTCAAAGAAATTAGATCCTTCATGTATGCCATCATACAGAAATCAATATTTTAACATCTTAGACAGATTAATGAATTTCACATCTCTAGAAATTTACCAGAAATTTACCTTTGATTATTTATTTAATAGAAAATTTAGTCTCTCACAAAAATAAGCCCAAATGAAGTAAAACAGTAAATGGCTTGGTTTAAAAGAATAAAACCTCAATACCACAAGCATGGCACTGCTGCCAGCAGACGTCTATAGTCTCGATAGGGTTGCTTCAAAGCCCAAGGAATGCTAGTATCCCATCTGTTAGTTATAGATATACAATTTCGGTTAGGTTGAACTGTTATCATCAATTTCTCTTCTTTTTTTTTGCATAAATCTGAAGGCCATGATTATGGCTTGGTAACCAGATAGTAACCATGTCAGTCACCAATCTGCACCATAGTAAATAAACCGGCTCGTAATGAGACCTTTTATCCCTCAAAGTTTTCTATTCAAGGGCCATTGTCCAGGATTGGTGACCAAAAATGACAATGTTACTGAATGCAAACCTATGATCCTAAAAAAACTGGCTCGTAATGAGACCTTTTGTCCTTCAGATTATTTTGAAAATATTCAAACCCAACCATGGCCAGAATGTAGTTATATTTAATATGCAGTGAGATTGTCTTAGCAGATGGGGAGGCAAATCCAATTCTCTTTATGAGAAGGGATGGCGTAAAAGACTTAAATAGATAACCTCGACAAAAAATGCCCTAATTCCTTTGGAAAAACCTTTTTCGAGACTCATATTATTGATTTATATTAACATGATTTAAGAATTTCTCGTAAAATCTAGAAAGATGAAATCCTGTTCACTGTTTAAGACGTAAAACAGTATGACAATTTTTCAGGATAGTAAGATCTTTGTGCATGATTTGTAGATTAATTACAGAACCCAATAAAAATCATCAGCTTGAAGTTTGACAAATTAATCAGAATCAAATATATGCAAATCAAACAACAAATAAATATGAAACAAAAACAACCAAAGCAAACAAATCAAATAAAATCACTAACAAAATCCACAAACCAAGCACACCACACAAGGTATGTACAGGATAATCCCTTGAGGGGGATCAGCAGAAATATTTCTTAATCAGATGACCATTTACTGGAAGGTTCTCAATGTCACCCTCCAGTGTCTGCAACCTGAAAGTTCTAGGACCAAGATTTTCTGTAATAATAAATGGTCCCAGCCACAGGCATTGGAACTTAGTATGTTTTCCTTTGTCTTCGTGCTCCTTGTCCCGTTTCAGAACTAGGTCACCTACTTCCAAATCCCTACTGACTGATTTTCTATGATCAAACCAGCGTTTCATGGTCTGTTGGTGTTTTTCAAACTTTTTTCTAGCCAACTCTTTATCTTCCTCCAGTTTAAGGAAGGTGTTAATTCGATGCTCCATGGCAGAACATGGTGTCGCCTGTACTGACTGGGAGAGCTGTAGAGATGGTAAAAATAAATGAGGAGGCAAGATGGCTTCTTTACCATATACCAGAAAAAAGGGAGAGTTTCCTATGGAAGCTTTGGGAGTCACTCTGTTAGCCCACAAGGCATTCGATAAGGCGTTGTGCCAATTCCTAAGATGATTTACCACCGTGCGTTTCAGAATTTTGATTAAATTTTTATTGGAAGATTCAGCTAATCCGTTACCCTGAGGATAATAATTAGCAGAATATTTTAGCTTTATGCCCTTTTCGAATGCATATTCTATTAAGTTTACAGAAGAAAAATAGGTTGCATTGTCAAAAATCAAAGATTCAGGAACACCAAATCTGGTGATAATAAAGGAGTCAAGGAAAGATATCACCTGTTCTGAGTTAACTACCTGCAAGGGGATGGATTCAACCCATCTCGTGAAATAATCTGTGGCTGTCAAAATGTATTTATGCTGCTGTGAAGAAGCTGGTGTGATTGGGCCAACAATATCCAGACCCCATTGTTGAAATGAGACTTCAATAATAACCGGTTGGAGGGGTAAAGCTACTTTCTTCAACCTGTTTCCTCCTCTCTGACACTCCTCACATTTCCTAGCAAAGGAAAATGCATCCTTGAACAATGTAGGCCAGTAGTAACCATATTTGAGTACTTTATGTGCAGTGGTTTCTCCGCCAAAGTTTCCCCTGGCTGGTCCTGCATGTAATTGGGACAACACATTATCAGCTTCATTTCTTTCTAAACAACGAGGGAGAACTCCTTCAAAATTCTTTCTAAACAAAATTTTATCAATCAGCTCATAAGGGTCAGATCTCAATCTCAAAGCCCTTTTTCTACGTGAATCTAAATGTTCAGGAGCATTCCCATGCAATAGAAAAAATTTAATATCATTATACCAAGAATCAGAGGGAGCTGAGATCGAAAAAAATTCCCTTTCAAATAGATAATGTTCGTCAAAGAAGTGTAGATCAGATTCAGAAACATCTGAAGATCCAGCTTCCAACTTACAGATTCCTTGTCCTCTGACAATCTTTAAAGGCTTGATATCTAGGTCATATTCCTGAAGTGTTGTAACCCAATGGGCTCGTTTTTCACCCAGGTCCTTTTGTACCAAAAGATTTTTGACTGCAGAATATGGCACAATGACCTTGGTATGAGACTTCAGCAAATAGGGCCGGAAATGTTTCATTGACTTAAAAATGACAAACACTTGTTTCTCCACCTCTGGGTAATTGAGCTCTGCACCATTCAAACCAGAACTCGTAAAAGCAATGGGAGCTTCATTATTTTCCTGATTTTTCTGCGTTATAACAGCGGCATATGAAGAGTCAGAAGCAAACGTGTACAAAATAAATGGATTAGAAAAATATGGGCTTGTTAAGGTAGGAGCTTCAGCGATAGATTTTAAGATATCATGAAAAGATTGCTTCTCTTCAGCAAACCATTTAAACTCATCATCTTTCTTAATCATTTTCTGAAGCGGCCTGACAATTTCAGTGAAACCAGGAATAAATCTAGAAACAAAGTTTATCTTCCCAAGAAATGATTGCATAGTTTTCTTTGAGTGAGGCATAGAAATTTGAGATATAGCCTGGGTACGTTCAGGGTCAATATTGAAACCTTGTCTAGAAACCACAAAACCCAGTAACTTACCTTCTGTAACTGCAAAGATGGATTTCTTGGGGTTCAGGGAGATCCCATATTTTCTGCAACGCTCAAAGACCCTCCTGAGATGAGTTAAATGATTAGCTCTGTTTTTTGAAAAGACAGTTATATCATCAAGGTAAATGACAACAAATTTACCGATCATACCTCTAAATGCAATATCCATTGCCCTTTGAAATGTTGCTCCGGCATTAATTAAACCAAATGGCATTTTTCTATAAGCGTAAGTTACCCAAGGAGTTCTAAAGGTTGTTTTCAATTGATCTGTCTTAGACACTAACACTTGGTTGTATCCCGAAAAGCCATCTAAAAGTGAAAACATTTCAGATCCAGAGACCTGTTGTAAGATTTTTTCCATTGGAGGGACATGATAATTATCTTTTTCTGAAACCTTGTTTAGATTTCAGAAATCGGCGCATAACCTGATATCACCATTTTTCTTTCTGATGGGAACAAGATTTGCCACCCACTGGGAATGCCGTACTGGAAAAATTATTCTGGCAGTAAGGATTTTATTAAGTTCCGTTTTAACAGTCGGTTCTAGGCTAGGATGCATTTTCCACCTATTTTCCACTCAATTTCTGTTGGAAAGGTTTAGCCTCTTGTTTCATGGGAATGACATGTTGCATTATATTTGGATCAAACGTCTTGAGATCGTCATACGTCCATGCAAAAATGTCTTTGAACTCATTGAAGATTCGTATGAAGGCTGTTTTTTCTTGGGGAGTACACGCATTGCCCAGATTGACACGTTGAGGATTGTGTTCAGTGCCTAGATTTATAATTTCAGATTGCATAATGGAGCTGTTGGTTTTACAATTCCTTGTAGCTTTAAATTTATCCTTCAAGTCATAGAATTTCTCAAGTTTGATTACAAATCTGGGAAGGGTACTAACCTGATTGAGAGATTCCTGAATTGAACAAGGCTTATAAATTACAACAAAATTATACAGATCTTCATCGTGAGTCATTTCATCGATGATCACATCTTTAAAAGTATCCTTCAAAGTCAGAAAGTCGATCAACTGTTCGTCATGGTCGAAAACTCTCCAATTGATAATGTTATCAGGTATAGAGGGTCTGAAAAGCAATTCAATAGAGAAAGCATCAGCAAGCATCCTTTCAGACAAAATTAACCTTGAAGCAACATTAGATAAAAGATCTTCTTCCTGATTTAAATAACGAGGAATAGAACTTATGTTAAAGGCTTCAAATGATAGTAATAAATTCCATACCTCTGTCTGGTAATTTCTCAGATGCCCAGCAATGCAATGTATAGTGTTACGTACCTGTCTAACAATAATCTCAGAGTCTCCTAACACTACCAAAGCTTTGGCTCCTAGTTCAATTTCCTTTTTCAGCCCTTGTATAAGAGCTTCGTACTCAGAAATATTGTTGGTGCATTCGAATTCCAACCTACAAGCAAAAAAGTACATTTTCCCGAGGGTATCTATCAACAAGCACCCGGCTCCAGCTCCTTTCTTTGACTTAGATCCGTCAAAGTATAAAGACCAAAGACCATCATTCAGGTCTAGATGCATAGTGTTAAGAATTGGGATTTCACCTAGGACTTGTGTAAGATGGAAAATTTTAGACTGTTGTTCTGCGTTTTGGAATGGTGAAATTTCAACCTCAAAATTCCCAAAGAAGGAATAAGCCACGTAATTGCCCATTATGGTATCAGTGAATAGCACCAGCTCATTAGAATCATCCAATTCGGTGACTGTGTGATTCATATAACATTCTCGATCAATTCTGATCTTGTTTGGATGACCATTATGAGATATCCACAAATGTGACCAGTCAATTGCAAAATATCCTTTCAATTTTTTAGACCAATCTCTGCTGAGAAATAGGCCATATGCTTCAGGGATATTTTCAACAATAATGTCAATGATGAAATGGACCTGAGGGTTTGAAGCAAATATTATCAATACTTCATTCAACTTCCCTATTACTTTTACGTTAGACCAGTCAAGTTGCACAATGCTTGTATCACATGGTGCTGGGACTGCATTAAGTTTTTTACATACAGAGTATGGCATGACATTTTTTGAAGCCCCTGAGTCTATCATACAGTTGTGCACTTTACGATTGTAGATTTCAAACGTAAGTAGAAAATGAGGAGTTGAGGAATCTGATTTCTTACCTATGGACGAGGCATTGACAAAAGATTTTGTTGGGTTGTCTTTTGTATCAGCAGAACTGTTTTGAGTGGAGGCAGTTTTGCCATTTTTACTTAGAGACACCCCCTGCATCATCTTATCTTGAGTCATAGGCAGTTTGAGGAGTTCATAGATAGAAATGTTGGCTTTGATTTTTTTTAAGCCCTCAATCAAGTCATACTCTAAATCAAAAGATGGTGCTGACTTAGTATTTGAAGGTTGGGTTTTCATCTTGATAGTTGAATTATTATCCGTAGTAGTTGTTGAAGGTTCCCTTGAGGGCTGATCTTTCTTGCTTCTAGTGTTGTATTGATGCTGATTTATATTGACAACCCCCACATCTTCATCATCGGTCAATTCTGATGTATCTCAGAAGTGACTGATAACTTGAGGAGGTTTTTCTTCATTGTCATTGTCTTTTTCTTGGGTATCTTCAGAATTATGTCCTGAAGATTGAGTTTCATTTTCAGCTGATGCTTCTAAGCCAGAGACTAATAATTTCAGGAAAGTATTAATTTCATCCACATTATTTGCCTCAGAGGGTGGGATCTGTCTAGGAGCTGCATTTTGGAAAGGTCTTCTAAAAGGCTGTCTAGGTGGTTCTTTATTCGGGGTGCTTTCAGAAGTACCTTTCTTTAAATCAATGATTTCATTAGACAGTTTTTTAATAACTCTTTGGAGGATGTCTAGGTCTAATGAATCCTGACTCTTTTTCTCAGGAGTTGTGGTTTTGGAAGAGCTGTCAGTATTTTTACCAGAAGAAGATGCAGCATTAGTGTCTACTCCAGGATTGGTATTAATAGCAGACATGTCTTTCTCAACCTTAATTGCTTCCTCAAAGGTTTCAACAAGAGTGGGTTTGGCCGCTCTCCTGACAAACATGGCCATTAACATAGGCAAGGCTGAAGTATAAAATTCAATAGTGACATCTTCAGCCGGCCTTGAGGTGGCAGGGATTTTGTTTCTAAGAGTCAAGAACCGCTGGTTAAAATCTTTAACCTTCTACTTATTTTCCATACGGATCCTAGACAATTCTAACACCAGGGCAGCTGGAGTCTTATCATCTCTGAACTTGTTCATGAAAGCCAACTTGAACTCATTCCAGTTGGTAATAGAACCAGTGGTGAGTGAAAAATACCAAGTTGAAGCTTTTCCCTCAAATGTGTAAGGGAAAAGTCAACATACTACATCTTCGTGTTCAACATCCAAAAGCCGAACTGCCAGCATAAATTTTTTAACATGATCTTCTGCGGGCTCTTTCAGCTCGGGATTGAATTTGGGCAATAATTTCTCAGGATGCTTTGGCAAACGATGTTGATTTCCTAGCACAGCAACTGCATCCTGAGCTAACCATGGCATATTTGTATTAGGGTTCTGGTTTAAACCTGCCATGTTCCTTGGTGTTGGAGGTGGTGAACGTGGAGTTTGGGAAACGTGAGGCAGTGATGGCGGTCGACCAGACCCTCCTATAGTATGTGGTCCTGAAGAAGATGAAGGTTGATTGGTGCCTATTAGGATATTTAGACACTTAGGAGTTAGTTAAGATCAACTTGTGTAATATATCCGTTAGGTGAAAGTGTGTTTCTTTAGTATGCATTAGTATGCATTTGTAAATATTCTAATCTGACGGTCACGATATGTTCTAGACATAGAGTGATCCGACGGTTCAACTTCTCTTAGATCATACCTACCATTGATCCGTGGCTTAAAACCCGATTGGTCTATGATCTCTATTTAAAAAGCATAGAGGGTCCTTGGCTAGTTGATCGATTATGAGAAGCTCATGTAACTTTCTTTCTTTTGCATAATAAAT
>LPNX010155786.1:134984-237728 GCA_001517045.1 Pseudotsuga menziesii
ATACCAACCATTGATCCATGGCTTAACACCCGATTGGTCTATGATCTCTATTTAAAGAGAATAGAGGGTCCTTGGCTAGTTGATCAATTATGAGAAGCTCATGTAACTTTCTTTCTTTTGCATAATAAATTGCTTCGAGTAGCTATTTGGCCGGGGCCGTGGACTGTTTCCCTCTCGAGGGTTTTAACCACGTGACAAACATTGGTGTATTGATCTATGATCTGTTTGTGTGAAGCGGCTATTCTTGGTGTTCGGTCCTTTGGGAGTACCCTGTGTACCCTAACAGTGCCTATCAGGGACTGTTGTAATTGATGGTCAGGGAGGACACCTAAAGGTTGCTCATGTTCTTCAGGTGCAGACTCAGTATGGTGAGTGTGTGGACGTCTGATCTGTGGGAGAGGAATTTCAGTGGGCTGGATTCCAATAATATTTGAATAGGCTCTTGTCAAAATCCTGTGGGATTCATTGATGGCCTGCTCAAACTGATCAAGTTCTTCAGGTGGATGAGCACCACTAGCATTGAACTGATGAATGAGATTTCAAACAGTATCATTCAACAGAGTCTCATCTAGTGATTGGAATGTTTGTGGTTGAGATGATTGTATTTGAGGGGTAATGGTCTGATTAATTTTGTGAATAGGATTGTTTTCATCATCCATTATCTTAAGCTCGCCCTCCTTCTAGCGCCATTGTTGACGAGCCGAAATGGCACAAGTGTCAACCAAGAGACAACCCGATCCAAGAGTTTTCTAGATGCTCTCAGTCATTTAGGTGGCTATCCCTTACAGGATTAAGGCCCTGTTTCCTTTCCTAAATTACTCCTAGCTAAAAGAGAATACTTCCAGAAGGAAAACCTAAACTACTGTTTGTTAATTAGATCTACGTTATACCTACGAGTGTACAAATAAAACTAATTGATCTGATTGCTAATTAATTAATATATTATAAAATTAACCACTGAAAATTAATCTACTCAATCAGTTAATTCATAATACAAGAATAAATAGTTAACTGATATTAACATGCTCAATGGATTACAAAAAGGAATACATTATCAACACATGTACACTAATCACAAAATGAGAAAATAATTTTAACAGTGGTATAAATATAGAAATCTGATTCAATGGATTTTCAATAAAATACTTAAAAGAAAACTCTTAACCTATTCTAAATCCTATCCTGATCAGGAGCGTAAAAAGAACATTAACCTGGAATCAAATTTCCAATAAGGCTACTGTGTTAATAGTATTGGAAATATTCAGAAGAAATTCAGAATTTAAACAAGATCACATAGTAAACACGTAAATCACATATATTTATTGATGACAACACCAAATTTATAACATGACATATATCAGTAAATCAAAACCAGCATAGGTCAGCAATTATACATGATGTATTCACATAATTCATTAAAGAAATCGTGAAAAACATAAATACTATAGAAAAAGTGACAAGATCAAAAGATATCATAAACACATTCGCATAGCATAAATACTGTGAATATATATATAAATATCACCAGTTAAAAGTGCTATAGTGGCTGACAAAAAATTGTCTGAAGTCACAGGAAAAATAACAGTGATCTTGTCATGTCCCTTTTTCCCCACTATTGACCCCCCCCTCCTCCTTCTAATACAAACATGTCTCTTTTTAAATACCTCAAATCCACATGGAGACAGTTCTACAAAACTGGAAACTATCTAATCTAAATGTCAACCAATCTCATCAAAAATGACAAATGAAATATGTCATTTTTAATATACGTAATAATGTCTTGAAATTGGAGATATTCAACTGATAGTGCAAAATTGAAAACTACAAAAGCACTAATGATATATTGACACCTGGGAAATAGGATTGCCAATCGATTTGTTCTCGATTATCCAGGGATCATCCTGAAGGTAAGCGATCTTCAAAATCAGAGAAAGAGCATCTACAACATTACCTTCAATACTACATAAAAAAAAGAAAAATAATTAAAACACACACAAAAGTAAAATAAACTAAACTAAATAATGCAAAAAACGATACACACCAATACTTGTGACAAAAATAACATGATTATCACTTGATTACAACTTCAAACCTGAAATCAAAAATAAGTGCGCCCAAAACATTATAGACTAACAGGGGCATTAAACACCTGGATATTTACACCATTCGTTGGGTTTTGCGAATGCCCTTTGAATTGCATGAGAGTGACCTGTGCATTTAATTCACAGACCTTCTCTTCATTCTTATGACTCTCATTTTGGAGCTTCAGCACTCTATGAATCAATCTATTCTTATGCTTCTTAAGACGGAGCGGACACTTATCACCTTAATCAACCTTCTCTTTCAGTCTCAAATTCTTAGCTCTTATAACATCATCACGTGTCATCATCTCTGTCAGTTCTATTTCCATCCTATGTATTTTATCTAACAGACAACTGACAAAGAGTGGGTGAACAGTTTCACCGATTTGATAAGGCCAAGGTAAATTATTTTCAACATACTTGCCCTTCATTGGGGATTCGACCAAAGGGTCAATCTGAAGATCCTTAACAGCCTCATGAGGACTATTACCTGCAGGTCTTACGAAAGGCTCATGATCAACATCAAGACCATTATCAGGTAAAATAGTTTTCTCTTCTTCATCATCAATCATGACTATTTCAATGTCAACATTATTGGTCATAGGAGGCTTAACAGCATTACCCTTGGTTAACATACTCCTTGTAAACCTACCATTGACCTTAGCATTCGGCGTTTTTCCTATCTGTTTGCAGGTATCAACATTACATTTTGGTGTAACCGACGATATATTTGAAGACTTTCTCATGCGCTTAGAAGGAACAAGAGTACTGGGGCTACTTACAGGAGCAGGAACTGACTCATTGCAAACACTAGGGCTTACACGGCCGTTAGGGTTTGACACAGGCTCGTGAACAGGTGAAACTAAAACTCGACCAGGCTGTGGATGTCTTCCACATTCTTCAGGGTAGTCAAATTGACAATGACAGAAAGCTAAGAAACCATTCGACTCGATAAACTCCTCCCACAACCGATTATCCTTAGACAATTCCTTTTCTATTAATATCCTCACCAAGACGTGATGAAATAGGCTGTGACTAATGTTCTTCGGACCCTTTTTAATGGCCGAGGACATTTTTATCATAATATTAACTAGATAATGAGGCAAATTAAGAGGAAAACCAATAAACACAACCATTAACCAGAGATGGTATACATAAGCCGAGGAGAGACGACCTTCACAGGTCACGTACCTGTGGATAACATCAAGGACTGGTCGCTACTCTTTCTTAAAGTATTTCCGGGACACACCGGTTTTGAACGAAACATCTTCACAAGGATTCTTCAGCATTTGCCTCCACTCGGTCACTTCCATCTGCTTATACTTGAACCATCGTTGGCCTGTCAACGGCAAACCAGTAGCAAGAGCAACCAAACGTTCATGAACCCTAAACTGGAGATCAACTATTTTAACCCTGGAATCGTCCAACGACAAAGCAAACAGTCTCTTCACCTCCGGGTTCGAATCTGAAAACCTGCGAATGAATGGAAACCATCCGAGTGCTTCCACCCTAGCTAAGAGTTCGGTGTTTGAATCAAGAAGTTTCATGTCATTGTGTTTCACCCTGACCACGGGAGCCATAGCTTCATGCACAAATACATGAAGCCGCACACCGAGGAGATACCACAACTCAAAACAAGACAGTGAACTGGAGAGTGATCACTCGGGATGCAGACCGAGGAGAAAACATAAACAATGGAACCCAACACTCTCATAAACAAACTGCGACATGAACAAATGCCGCCAATAACCCTGAAAATTTGGCATGGAGGGGAATGATCACGCAGCAAGGCAATCACAATACAAAATGACAGCAAACAACTCCAGATTGGACTCAAGTTGCCATTATGTATTGGGTAATATTGACATGAAACCACTCATCATATACAACACAGGTGTTGAATGAGAAGGAAGGCACAACATTGATCACGTACTGGCCATTCAATGTGATCGACAGAGTCGAGTAAAAATGCCATGATACCATATCACGCTTGCAGTAGGTAGATCGGAATTGGAGGCGACGACATGAATTAATTTGACCAAAATCAATAAATCTATTTCACTCTTACCGTAGATTTGATTTAACCTTCGAAGGTGGTGAGCATGCGACATAATACAAACCATCAAACCAACACCAAACTTTGCAATATGGACCATATTATAAAAATCAACATTAAACAATTAGTAATATTGAGTATGGTTCGGAGTCAAGAGGGTGAACTTAGGATAAGGTATGTATGTATAAAATATTTGGCCTTTGATGTTCTAGGCCTTATCAAAGTTAAAACAAACCAAACATGCATACCAATTGATTAATATTCGAATGAAGACTTATGGTGAAAGGCATAAAAACTAAAGCTTATCTGCTAAATCAAAACGAAAAATTCACCCAAAGTAATGATTTCAAAGTAATGATTTTAATGCAATGATTTATGTCCATTTAGCCATAGTTCACAAAGGTTGTAAAAAACATAGAATTTCATCGATTCAGTAGCTCGCAAAATGTCACCATTTCAGTAGATGTCAATTCTTTAGATTTGAAATGAGAAATTCAAACATTTCATCAAAACAAAATAGAATTTTGTTTGATGAAATATGTTTTTAAAGGCTGTTGGGTAGTGGCACAACAAGGCTTGGATTCACTCCACCATGTCTCGTGGCCTTTGATGTTCTATGAAATGGAGTGCATAAGATCCATGGTATATGATTGGAGCACTGCACTATTGGGCAATGTGAAACACGAGCTCAATGAGTGTAATATGGGTACAGTGTGAAAATTCGGTTTCAGCAGCATACTGAGCATGTTTTTCTTCGAGCGTGTTTTAGGATTGAGCCCCATAGTTGGCGTTCCTCTACACGGGGTTCAAGATCTGGCCCAATGGAATTGGGCGGATGCGATGTTTAGACTGGGTGGAGGTAGGGTGTCCAACCCCTATCCAGCTGATTTCTTTCCATGGTGGTAACGACAGATAGTTTCCATGGATGACTACCCCTATCCGGGGATAGATTTCCAAGGGTACCCAGACATTTCTCTACGACAAGGATCAACATACGGTAACATAGGTAATGAATCTCAACCCTCTCTTTAAATTTTTGACTTTTTTTTTTTTTATGTTTTCTGATTATATGGAATCAAAAGACATGTTTTTGGGTGACAATACATAGTGACATCTACCATTTGCATGCAGATGTGGGACCATGGCGGCCTGAAGGCTTCCCTCATCATAGACGGAGGGGAAGAGGAGATGATATCATGGGTGTGTATGCAGAGCAGATGCTCCAAAGCATTCATACCAACTTTGTGAGGCTGACACATAGAGTTCCCATGGCGCAAGTCGAGGACTTGCCTGAGGATATCCAGCCCCGGGTGGTGGGTGTACCGCAAGCATGGGTGTGATTATTTTGACAGCTATCTAGATCCGTGGTACATTCCATGATCACAAACCCCTCCTCCTCCACAGGCTTTGATACCTAGGAGTGATACATTTTGTATTATCGTGTATTATATTTTGGTGGCTCGAGAGCCCCATTTTTTTATCATGACACTATGTATTACCACATTTTGGATGTTTATAAAACTTTTATGATGATGGGTTTATTTATTTACATGTGTAAAAAATTGTGTTTGTGATGAATTTATTGTGTTTGAAACAAATGCCAATCTAACACGTAGTTAGCATATGAGTCAACAACTTGATTATTAATTCTTGGAATATGTATGTATGTTATAATGTCAAATTGTCGTTCTAATAATCTCACACGTAAGAATATTCTTAATAATGTCGAATCTCTAACATGGTACAAACCATTAAGTTGTGACACTACTAACTCCGAATCAAGACATACCTCAAGAGAGAGAACACCATGTAAAATGACATCCCATAGAAGCTCAATAACGGCACTATATTCAACAACATTATTTGAAGATGGCCATAAACATAAGCCTCCTGAAGACAATACCTGACCCATAGGAGTATAAATCACCCAAGCAATAGAAGCTGAGTGTTGAGTGTGATGGCTTGCACCATCCATGAATCCTATGTAGGTGGAAGATTCCATTCACATCTGCTAAAAGAAACAGAAACTAATCACAAATCCGATCACTATAAGAAAAAGACCTACCTATACAACATTGTATAATAATATACAATAACCAGCCTTGGCTGAAAATCATGCATAGTACTTTTTGAGATAGAGCCCATTCCTAGGCTCCTCCAAGGTCATTCCCTCGTAATACAATAACTCATAAGAGCCCTTCTCTAACACATGTTTGACGACGTAAGGCCCACGCTACATGGGGTTAAACTTTCCTACCCCCAAGAGTTCTTTTGGTTGATCCCACAAAAGGACCAATTCTCCCTCACTAAACCTCCTTGGATGGACAGACTTATCGTATTGGACCTTTCTGCAATGTTTATTTACTTCTAGAGCCACCAAGGCATCTCGACGCTGCTCATCAAGTTTCTCAAGGTGGACCAAACGCTCCTCCAATGGTGAAGTGTCTGGTAAGAGCTCTATGGCTAGATTCAAAGAAGGAATCTCCCATTCAACTGACAATATCATCTCCACTAAATGTACAAGTTGATATGGAGAAAAACCTGTGGTAGTCTTAATAGCGGTTCTATACGCCCACAAAGAAGGATCTAACATAATGTGCCAATTATTCTTGCTTTGTGTGATGGTTCGTTGGAGAATAGATTTGAGTGATTTTTTCACTGCTTCTACCTGTCCATTCACTTGAGGTTAGTAAGAGGAGGAATGCTCTTGCTTGTACCCTAACTTTGATGCCAACTCTTCCATCATACGATTCTGAAAGTGTGAGCCATGGTCAGTGACAAGATCTTTCAGAATCCTGAACTGAGTAATAATCTGGTTGAATACAAAGTTCATGGCTATCTCACCGTTGGATTTAATTGTAGGCATAGCCTCATCCCATTTCGTGAAGTAATCAACAGCCACTATGATATGATGATGCCCCCCAGCTGAATCTAGGTTGCAATCCATAAAATCTAACCCCCACTTAGTGAAGGGACCGACGGTGATGATGGGATGTAATGGGGTAGGTTTAGAGTGAATATTATGTGCAAACACCTGGCAAGGGTGGCACCTCTTGATGGCATATACACAATCCTTAAAGATCGACAACCAAAAATAACCCGCTCTTAAGATTTTTTGGGCTGTAGAAATCCCAGATAAATGTATACCACACACCCCTCCATGGAAATCATTCAACACTACCTCAGCCTCCTCATGAGTTAAACAACGTAGTAAAATGGAATCTACCCGATGGCGATACAAAGTGTTATCCACTATGCGGTAATTCTTAGACATGTGACGTAATCGTCGTCATTCATCTCGTGAGAGGTGAGTAGGGACCTTCAATGTTTGTAAATATATAATGATATCCCCATACGATGGGTCTAAAGTTGAGATTAAGAACATGTGTTCATCGATAAATGTATCTTCACCAACGAACTGCTCGGCCTCGCTTGGGAAATCTGATATAAGCTTTGCAAAAATTAACGATTTCTTCGATTTTTCCAAAACAAACTCAAGATCGAATTCTTGCAGGATGACAATCCATTTATTATATTTTCCCCCAATCATCCTTCGAGTGAGGATGAATTGAAATGGATTAACATGGGCTACAACCAAGGTTTGGCGAAGGAGAATATAATGTCTCAACCATTGAACTGCATGAACGGTAGCTAAAGAAAGCTTATCAACATGAGAATAACAGATCTCCGCGTCAACAAGATTCTAGCTCAAATAGTATATGACATGCTCTTGGAGCTCCTCATCCTCTTGAACCAAAACCATACCAATCGTCTCCATGGACGCGGCCACATAAAGTATAAAATCATGGCTATAGTCTGGGGGACTAATCATTGCGGCCAACGCTAGGGCTCGCTTGAGCGCATCAAAGGACTCCTAGGCTCGCTCATCCCAATAAAAGGTGGTGTATTTCTTCAAAAGACACATGAAGCCTCTAGTCAAATAAGAAAAATTGACAACGAATCTCCGTAAGAAGTTTTCCATGCCTTGCAAACATTGAAGATGATGAATATTTTTCGGGGGAGACAACTGAACTATTGCGTCTACCTTCAAAGGGTCAACTCTTATACCCTCTCTAGAAATGATGAATCCTAACAAGGGACTTGACTTCACACAAAATATGGACTTGTGAGGATTTAACTTGACCAAATAATGGTGGCATATTTCAAACACCAATCTCAAATGATAGGAATGATGCATTCTTATACGAGAATGAGCAGCAAGGTCATCCAAAAATACTTCAATAATTGATTTGAGATCGTGGAAGATCAAGGTCATGGCCCGCTAAAAAGTAGCTTCAGAGTTCTTAAGGCCAAAAGGAATTTTTCAATATGCAAAATTTCCCCAAGGACAAATAAATGCAGTCTTATGTTGGTCCTTAGGTTTAATTTGTATCTGATTATATCCGAAAAATCCATCCATGAAGGAAAAAACCTCGCTACCCGCACACTCATCCAAAATCTGATCAATAAATGGTGTGGGGAAATTGTCCTTAGGATAGGCACGATTAAAATCATAGAAATCAGTACATATGCAGATCATTCCCTACTTCTTATCCACCAGAAGAGAGTTTGAAACCCACTCCTTCAAGGGAATGGGATAGATAAAATTGGCTTTCAACAGTTTCTCTATCTCTGGCTTAATTGTGGGTTCTTTCCTAGGATTCATTGCGCGCAAGCATTGTTGAATAGGATTAGCATTGGGATAAGTCTTAATCTCATGTTAGACAATGCGAGGGTCAATACCTAGCATTTCATCGTAATACCAAGCAAAGGTATCACGGAATTCTTTAAACAGCTCAGTGTATTCTTGAATCTCAGCATGGGAACATTCCACCCCAATATAGACATTCTCTATCCTATAAGGATTGTGAGAGATATTGATAGGAATCGTTGGAGATATATATTCCATGTTTCCATCAGGCATCGAACCTGGAGAGCTTAATGGTACCATAGGACTACCAATTCTCTCACTAAGAACCTCCCTAAATTCCTCACGCTCCAAGTGGTAAAGCTCAGGAAGAAAGTAATATCTATGATGGAGCTCTTCCTATTGTGGCTCAACTCCCAACATGGCCTCAATAATCACTTCATATGAAGGGAAAACACTATCAAGGTAGTACTGTACTGCCCATGCAGGTAGCACATAAGGGTATTCCTCCTCCTTCCATGAAGAGGAAGGACTGGGATCTGCAACACACTCAATATTATCTTGATAAGCTACCATGGTTACAGGCAACGACACGTTCATAACAATGGGCTCACTCGAAGTATTCGGTGTAGGAAGAATCCAAGGATCTTCCATATAACTTGTGCGAAAAGAAACAGGTCTTATAGATGTCGAAGCCTCATTGGAACTAAACCCTATCATAAGGATCGGTGCAGGACAACTAAAACTTCCCATGAGGGATGGATACATGCCCACACCCACACTCCCAGTTGCCGGCTGAGAGTGATCAACGATCAAAATTGAAGCTCCCAAAGATACAGTAACTGACTGATTTTTGAATGACGTTTGATCAATCGTGACTATCTTCCCGTTAAATGGAAAGCATACAACGTAAAATAGGGAAGAAGCTATGGCTTGCATATTGTACATCCAATTCCTACCCAGCAAGAGATTGTAGTCAAGGGGCGCATTGACCACCTCGACCTCTATCACAACGGTCTTCCCTCCCAAATGAACCTTAAGGGAAGGAAGGATCCTGTGCGGCCTAAATGATCTCCCATCAAATGTAGTTAAGATGGTCACTGATTTAGACAACTCAGGGGAACCTAAACCCTTCCAACATGATAAAGACATCACAGAAGCAGCAGTGTCTTTGTCAATCACGGTGCGATTGATGGTCATGCTAAGACATTCTATGTGAATCAAAAGAGACACATAGTAAGGCAAGTGAGGATGAAGTCCTGTGGTTTCAATGTTAATCATGGAGGAAGAATAATCATCATTCACACCAAGGGAAAAAAGAAAAGCCTTCCTTTGTGAAGGACAACTCTGATGTACTTCTAGTGCAGACATTGCATAAGGAGTGTGGCCCAAATCCTCGACAATAGAATAGTTATGGGCGGCTCGTGCATTAGGATTGTGCCCCAACGCTTAAGGACTCCCTTAGGAATGAGAGGTGTATATTTAGGTTTATCCATAGGTTATTCAATATGCAAAGGAGTCATTGGTGGATCAGGTTCCTTTCCTAGGCTAGGTTGTGACGAACCATAGTCCTTCACATGAGTCACAACTTTCGCAGCACGTACCATGTCAATGCAACCACGACCACTACCCTCCAATGGATCTTAATCACCACCAGACTGATCATGGGTCCTCATGTTAATATTTGTATTGTGAGGTAAAGGGTCAGCACAGCTGGGCCCTGTGCCAAGAATCTCGAGGCTTCATGGATACAAGGGCACAAGTAAGTGAGGTGATCGTCCTTACACAACTTGCAAGGGGATTTAACCTTACATTTAGCTTTCTTGTCCCCCCCAGCATTACGGGCATTCTTGTCATTATTATTATCATTTTCATTCCTATTCCCACCCTTATGATTATTCTTACCCTTATTTTTATTCTGTCCAGGCTGTTGGTTACCCTTTTGGTCTGACGATTGCACTGAAAGCACACTCGCCGTTTGGGCGGGTTGAGATGAAGTCGTGGCTTGTCCCGAAGTAGATTGGTTGATTGACAATTGACTAAATTCTTTTGCAACCGAATCCATAGGTTTAGCACTCACACAACCAAAAATGCCATCGTCATGTGGTCCAGGTTTAACTTTGGGGTCGAAACTAGAACGCGGAGCATTGGGAATAATCTCATATAACAAACCCGACTGAGCATAAATCAAATCCAACTCCTGCATCGTAAAAATGGCTTGTTCCTCATTTTTCACTCTAGATGTAGAAACATCCTTCGCTATATACAGCAATAATGACTTAAGGAACCATTTTAGGAGGAATTCCGGCGGTATAAAGGCTTTAATCAACCTCTTCCGTCTACGCCACTCTTGGATATGATCCGAGATATGTGTGGCTTTATCCTATCAAAATGTTGACCAGAGTTCAATACCAACATCATAACACACTAGTAGCTGGAAGTGGTTAACAAAATTCATCGCTAGGTCATCGAACAAAGCGAATGCCCCCCTAGGTAGCTCTATATACCATTTCGCGGCATGCCCTGTAAGGGTGCATTGAAACAGCCTTAAACGGATGAGTCCTGATGTAAGGAATTTGAAGAGCACCATAGGTGAAAGGTAGTAACATGTTTTCCTCATATCCTCTCCCAGTTTTCCCTCGAATTTGGGTATGTCCAAGGGAAGCTTAGTAGGGACAGTCTGCCAAGCCAGGTCATGAGCTACAGGATCATTTGTCAATCTCGATAAGTCAGGAAGATTCAACATCATGAGGAAAGGGAGCCTAGGATGATTATGTCGATGGACCACTCCTTGATAGTTCTGATTCACATAGGTCTGATTACCATAACCACCATGGCCTTAGCCATAGTGCCCTCCTCCCGTTTGACCCGTATAGGGTGGCATGGAAGCACCATAGTGTGGTGTACCTTCACTATTTAGAGCTACAAAGTTGTAATTTGGAGAGTAAGTGGGTTGTTGATACCCGCACCCATAAGGTGAAGAACCCTGTCCATACTGTGTCCCATAATAGGGTCCACAAGTCATCGCATGAGATGTCCCATGAGACACTCAGTAAGTAGGAATATACATTCTGGAAGTAGGAATATGACCTATAGAAGTATGAACATGACCTCCTGAAACAACAGACGGTGCATGAACCTGAGACATAACTGGTCAAGTAACCATAGTACGGACATGACTCGTAGCAACATTCCAGCCCGAAGGACCATGTGAATGAGATGGAGGGTGGACATTCAAAGAACTAGGGACAGAGGACGAAGGGACCTATGTAATTATGTATGTGCTATTCCCTATAGTCACTCGTCTCGGATCTGGTATCCTAATAAGATCACTAACTCTAGACCTAGGAGGAATATGTGATGTGGCTTCCACCATCGGGATGGAAGGTGCAATGTGACTTGTGCTCCCAAACCTCTCCGCATGGTAAGGAATGAGAGTGCCCCCAGGCATAGTGTTAGTCTCAAACTCAGATTCGACATAGAATGCCAAATCATGTGTGGGAAAACTAGACAGACCATAACCACCATAACTAGTGCTTGCGGGTTCAAAATGAGTCTCATCATCCTCCGGCATTCCATATCGGTGATGCGTCAATGGGGAATAAACCCTAGAGTAAGTAGGTCTATCATGAAAAGTTCCTATCTCAGAAATCACAGGACCTAACTCAGTCAAATCAGGTGAAGGATCATAGTTAGGAGTAAACTCCCCATCTTCCACATGAATGGGAAAAGGTGGTTCAGGAATACCTTCTATATGGTCTCCCATGGTGTGTGAATCAAATGTGTGAAGTAGTCCACCTGGACTGTCTATTTCTCTCTCCCAGAGGAGGAGATGTAGAAGGAAAAATTTCTACTAAATGACTAGAACGACAAGGAGCAACACCCAAATCAACAATGTCTCAAAAAATATAAAAGACTCGCTATCTACGCAAACCCTAGGCAAGCTAACGTGCACAGAGCAATCATCAATAAAATCTAAAGCCAATGACAAGAAATCAAGGGTAGAATAAGTGAGCTCCCAAATGAAGCAGGTATGTCTTTCCTAGGAGAGGCTTGAGACTCCCATACACAATAATCGAAGGTACGTAACCAATTATTGTGGGCCTCGGCTTGAACGCATAAAGTGAATGTGATATCCAACCCCAACCTTTCCAGGACACCCGCAAAATAACCCCTGCAAAGTACCCCCTCGATATCCTAGGTAAGGCCACTAAGGTAACCTCAATATAATCAATGCTCAGGTGGAAAGTCGCAGGCGGGATTGACCGTATGGGCAGGGTAGCAAAGCCAGAAACTCTTGAAAGAGCCCCCAGATATGAATACAATCCTAGAAATATCTTTGGTGCTACTCGGTTATGAATAGGAGTCATCCCAATCAATAATCGCTCACACTGCCTTGTTCTTAACTTCCTTTTGAGAGGAGGATCCTAAGAAACACTGGTTATACCAAGGAATTTCACACACTCACCTGGACAGACAAATACATGTTGTTGTTTAGTGGTCTTGGAGAATTACTCACAATGAACTATTCCAAGACCCTAAAACCTAATCTTGTTGGTGAACCCTATCAAATAAAATAGTGTAGTTCATTTTAATTAAGCATTGATTTTAATTGGATTTATTACTCAAAAGAGGTATATGGTCATGCAACTAATGGTGTTATGACACAACATGAAACAAAATGCACACCTAACAATCAATGTAAATGCACTGTGTCCATGAAAAATAGGGTATGCTACTACGTGAAATGCATAATTTTCTTCAAATGATAAATGCAAGCTTTCCTATATGAAATCCTGACTAATACTCCAAAGCAAATCTAGTGCAAGTACTATGCACAATGCAAGATGCAATGCATGATGATAAGAAAATATTTTGGATTTTTTGAAAATAAAAAAGAGATATAAAAGCAAAAGAATGGCTCTTCAACCCCCAGACTCTGCAAGCACACTCAAACAGCACTCAAGCAAAGTACTAAGGTAAAAGAAATCTAATGCACTAATCCCAAAGAAAAAATTAAAATGCAATGACAAGAACATTCTTCAAAAATAAATTTGACCCTAAAAAAAACGTCTCTGGTCAGAAATAGAGGTGTATACAGACTCTAGCAGTATCAAAGGAGACTCAGCAATCATCAAAATTCACCCAGCAACCATCCAACTTCCTCTAGAAGGCAAAACTAAGGGAATACATGATTGTTCGTAGTAAACCCGTGTGTGTACATGGAAATAGAAGTGAAACCCACATATATATGCGACTGTGAGTTAAAAACTCATGTATAGTAAGAAAGGTGCATAAGAATAAAGGAAAACAGACAAGCTGAGACAAACTTCACACCAGTCAGACACTACCAGGAAAAAATGCCCCCAAACCCGACACAGAAACAAGAGAAAAAGAGCAATTCAAAGTCATTGAATGCCGATAGAAAACCCCCAAAGGACAACTAATAGGAACTCCCTAGCGGAGTCACCAATTCTATTATAGAGTGAAATTCCTATGGCTTGGGGTACCACAACAGACAGCTTGAATCCATAGATCAATCCCTTCCAATATGAAATATAAATTAAATATCTAACACTAAAGGATCAGACCTCGTACCTTATTCCAGACGGTTGAAGTAGATCCCCGTTGAGCTTTCCAACTTCATCTTGAATTGATCATTCACTTCCTCAACAATAAGCAAACAAGATAAGCATACTATAGATATAGGTGTTAGATCTATTCTAGCATATATAATCAACAATGTATAAGTATTTGAAATCATCCATGGATAAAATATTCATTCAAACATACATTATTGGATAGGAAAAGATATTTCTATTAATATAAAATCAGAGATTACAATAGATACAACCTCTGTCGGCATGTCTGCAAATTGGAGAAACTGAATCCCCCACTTGGGCCTCCACCACCTCAATCCTCCATCTCTCGATAGAAAGCTCACAAGCAAAAGGCAAGCTTGGGAAGAACACAAAAGTGCTCCAAGGGACAAAGGGATGTAGACTCAAGCAAAAGTCCCGCCAACAATGGACTATAGTTTCTTTGCTCTCAATTCTTTCATATGCCTTCAATGTACCAAAGAGTTCCTTATATAGCTTTTCAGACGGGTAATGAAAGGTTGAATCCAAGCGATATCAAGGCATATGGAAGCCCAGGAGTCAAGTGAGTCAAATCCATGTCAAGGAAAACTCCAAAAGGATTTGGATTTTGCACACATCCCGATGTACATGGTTTTAGTGGTTAAACCCACGTATATATGTGATTAGGGGTTTGAAATTTGCATGTATTAATTTTCACATGTTTGTAGGGATGGTCAAGGACACATCAAAGGACAAAAAATGGTCCAAGTGGTCTAAGGATTCTGCAGAGGGACAGGGGAAGGCCATACAAGTGTGATTCACCTGGAGCGGTAAAATCAGCTATAACAATAGGGTGACTATAGAAACTGAGGCAGATCCCAACCTGTAGAGAAAATTAAATGGAAAAACAAGAGGGATGAGGCCTATGGTCTTTTGTGTCTGAGCATTTCAAGAGACCTACTCTTCCATCTTAATGGATTGACATCACCTAATGAAGTGTGGGAAAAGATAGATGAGATTTTTTGAAATAAAAATAAGATGAGAGGAAATAAAATCGAGAATGAGCTGATCTCCTTGAGTCCCAGTAGCTTTGAATCATTGCAAATATACTTTTCCAATTTTAAGGCCCTTGTTTTGTAGTTGAAACAGTGTGGGATCAAAAAGAAGGAAGAGCAACTAGTCTTGGCCATAATCTCTGAGATTGGTCTTGACTATTCACTATTTGTTTCTATCTTCCATGCCACCAAGTTGATAGCTCGAGCCCGGAAGATGCCTAATATTGCAGATTTCATGGAATCCCTCACACAGGAGCAAGATAAGTTGGTGATGATGGGAACCATCAAACCTTCCAAAGACAAAGATTTAGTTGTTGGATATTCAAGGGTGGACTTAAAAAGAAAAAACAAAATCTAAAAATACACTTGAGCAAAAGAGATACAAGTCTAAGTCTAAAGAGGATCCCCAATTCCCAGAATAAGAACAAAAAAGGAGAAATGAAAAAGTTCACATACTGTAGTAAGGGATATCATCCTGACAACTCTTGTATGAAGAAGCAAATCGGCATGTTGACCCAACTCCTAGAGAAGAATAACATCTCCCTTCCTAATTGCTCAAAGAAGAAGGAAGGAGGATCAAATTTAGAAGACAGAGAGAGAGTGCATGCCTTGGTGTTGGAAAAATACCAACAAAACCTCGTCGAAGAGGGTTCTCACTCCGTCAACGCTCGACCAGCGTGATATCCCTAAGCATCGGCCCAAAAAGGTTTTACCCTGCCTAGCAACATCCGTAGAGCGGATGAAGTCTCACTCGAGATGTTCAAGGGAGAGCTATCGGAACCTAGTTTCTGATAGTGAGGATGGAGGATATGGGGATCCAACGAGAAAACAACATGACTAATAGGATCTAGAACTATGCAGTCGACACTAACTCATTTTTAGGACTACATATTGCATCATACATTTTTCACAGTAGCATCATTCATAAAATATCCAATCTCATAATGCAACAACACCATCATAGAATTAAAACAAATCACATCAACATAAGTATAGCAAGAATAGAATAGACCACAACGAAATCATACCAAATCACAACATCATAATAGATCTAGATCATCACAACATCATAATAAGATAGATCATAGTAGAGAGAACAATAAAACAAAAGACAAGATTTATGCACCAACTGTCATATATATATTAACTCTGAGCAAAAGATCCAAAAACTGACAATTATTCTCCAAAATCGGAGGCTCAATACATTAGAAACACAACCCATATAGGTTGCAGATACAACAGGAAATTCTCCAAGATCAGATCACACTATATATCATGCAATACTCATAGGTTTTTCGATCAAAACCGATCTATCCTCCCGATATCTCAATATGTCTCCAAAAACTTTTCTCAATATGTCTATTTAATTTCAAAACTAGATCTATAAATAGGATTGCACCTTTACATTGAAGGTCCACTTCTAAATAACTTATAACCGCTAATGACCTATTGTGACAAAACTTGGTCGAATAATATATAAAATATTCAAAACAGTTATTTTGCCACCCATCGCACTGATCTAGCCTTGTGCGGTACCGCATAACCTTGCACAACTACTACAATGTTGCGCAACTCACTTAGCAAAACCCCTACCAATAGGCCCCCAACATAGTCCTGTGGCTTGTCCCTGAGCCATGTTAGATTGACAAGGTGTATTTCGACGTTCATGATTTAAAATATTCAAATTGTTGGGCGATCTCATGAACCTGAAGCTAAACTTTGTTTCCAATACTCTGATAATTAGTCAAAGTCTACTACACTGGGTGCTCTTCTCTGGCCTTACCAGTGACCATATGCTCATTCTCTTGCACTTCCTATAGCGTGGCGACTACTTTAACCACCAACTATCCACCGATTTCTTGAAATTAATTTAGCTGAGTGCGACGCTTTTGTTCGCGTTCCTGTGCACGGGTGTCTCTCTATTGTAGTTCCTTCAGTTCCTCGACCCTTGTGATCTATACCATCAGTGGCATGGTGCTCAGTGATGTCTTCAAGGTCGTTAGTTGACCTTTGGCTTCTTGCACTTGCATAGTCAACTGATCAAGCTGCTTGTCCAGGACAATGCTCTACCAAAACTAAGTTGTCGCCTCCATAATGGTCTTGGTCTCTTGCTCCATGCTTTTGAACTGAGTTGTGATTTCTTCAATGGAGGCCTTCCTTTCCGTCATCTGCTCTGGCACCATCATAGGTTGTACTAGGGCATTGAGCATCAGGTTGGTATCTTGAAGCTGGACAATACTTTGCCCCAATTGCTTGGCCTTTTCGATTGAGGTGAGCTCGGCTTTGTTCTCAAAAATGTGAGGGTAGGCCTTAGAAATAGCTTGCTCGAATTTGCCACACCTGGCACATATTTATGCTTGTTCAACAATCATGCGGTCTTACACCTTCTTCAACTTAGTAATTTTTTTAACAACCTTTCACTACATCTTAGCCTATGTCACCTTCAAGGCATCGATCTCCCATGATTTTTCTTCCACCAGCTACACCCGGACTTGATGTAGCTCTTCTTCCTCTTTCTGCAGCTTCTTAGTTGCACTCTGTGACTGGACAAACCCCTCAGTCAGTTCTCTCTTCTGGTTCGCCAATTCTAGGGAAAAAATGTGCTACAATTCCACTAATGTCGCAGTAGATAATTTGTTTAGATCCAAAGCCACACTTTGGATCAGTCGTAACACCTGGTCTACTTCCTCATTTTCCATGTCAATTGCAGTCGAAGGAACTTGCACATTCTTCGCCTAGGGCTTAGTGTTGTTTGATGGGATGTCCTGCATCATAGGTCTCGCAGATGTATTCCTGGAAACAATACCAAAAATGGAATTTAATCTATCTCTTACTGCACCGAATTCTTTATGGTTCGACTCTCAAATTACCTGTGTCAAGGACTCAGAAGAGTCAGTGACTAGTTTAATGAGCCACTGCAGTTGGTCCTCCATCTTTGACCGAATAACACTACTTGCATCATATTCTTGGTGCCATTTGGTGTGAGTCTCCTCCTACATTTGCTATGCATCATCCTTAGGGTCTGTCGATGACTCATTGTTAGCGTCGCGAATGCTCAACTCCTTCTAGGTAGGCTCTTCAGGGGTATTAGTGGAGGATCCTTAGACAATTCCTCTTGACTCACTGAGATGTGCCATTCCGCTGGCCAATCATGAACAATAGCATCTAACTCTTCCCTTGTGACTTTGTGTGCCAAAGGTAGCCACTGTCGATTGGGGTCCCTCCGCGCATGAATGTAGATAGAGTGGGGCCCGATGGTGAACCGAATAAGCCGCTAGTACTTGGCTGCTGCATAAGGAGATACTCAGGGAACGGTGACGACTGTAATTTGTAGTGCTTCCCAATTAACCCAAAAATGAATGGCATAGTCAACCTTTTGATTGGGCTCTTCAACCCACCATAAGTTTTGATATCTTGCACCTTGGCACACCTTTGTTGTATCAACTGTCATTCGTTGATAGTCTTCTAGTTCCATCCAGGAAACTAGTGCAAAAGGATCAACAACCAACTATGGGAAAATGGCCACCCAGTCTAAGCAGCAAGTGCGTCTTCTAGAAATTGGTTCAGAAAGAAAAGAGACCAATTCATGTGCACCCCCTCGACACACTTCTAGGCACATATGACAATACCCAAGTTACATTGGACTGGTTGATTTCCTCAAACAACCTTACTTGCTAGAATCCTTGCATTGATGTACATCACTTGTGAGTTAATGCTATTGATTCGATAAGCATGACCATCACACTATAATTGAAAGCGCTCCTTCATATGCTTGGCAATATTTTTGTCAGTACCCTTCCCATGGATATACTGCGCCAGATCTTCCTCAGCCTTCGACAAGCCTATGATTCTTGTGATCAAATCTAATGTAATAGGGATCGATGTATTCAACCAAGTGTCCCCCTATGAATACAAGCCAACAGTTTCTTAAGACATGCATGGGATTCATTCAGTTGCCCAAAATGAGGCATATTGATGAGCCCCAACATTCCATATTGGTCTAACCCACTTGCCCAAGGTTGAGTAATCTGCCAAATTGGGGCACTAGGCACTATCGAGACTGACTCATAGGGCTCATCCCTGACATATTTGAGTAATGGCAAGTCATGGTCTTCGAATCTCAACCTGATCAAGGAAAGGATGATGTCTATCGAGCACATCATCCCTTCTGGCAATGGCAACAATTTTGGTGTATACTTCTGACTTTTCATCGGCTACCTCAATGTTGCTCCTAGACGTGTAGGAGTGACACATCTCAAAATGCCATGAACAGAGATTCCTTGAGGCATTGTATACTTGACAGGTCCCAATCTTGATGGCCTAGATTGTGCAATTCCTTCTCCTTGCACCCTCGTTGACGTGCAGGTTTTCCTCATTTGCAGTAGTGTGGAATTGGGATTCTGAGCCTGCCACTTCTGCTTAGGGATATATGATGAGCCAACCGACATGCTCATGACTTATTTTTCGATAGCTATGGGATGAATAGGGGACTCTAACTCACTTGAAATATCAATGGAGTCGAGGTCGCTCAACATGAATCAAGCCCAAACCCTTAAAATGCACTCGACAACTCTAACCTTCAATGCTGCAACTTACTCAACAACTTACAACCCACTACATAATTCACACTATGTTTTAACATGCTGCTCGCTCAACTGAAAAATGTCATCCTCCCGCATCCAACACACTTTTTATAGCCACTTCCAATTAAAACTTATCATTGCCAAATCTACTATTACCATTATTACTAAATCTAGTAGTAATGACGCCAAATCCATCGACAATCTTACTCCTCTAACAATCAAATCAACCATTAATGCATGTCACGTCTACAAGCACTGATAGCCAACCATTTTAAATATCTACATTTATTACTTGATTTGATCTACACAAAGCCCTGCAACTATCACAAGTGGTCATCCATTCATCACTACAAACTCTAACCTTGCACAGCCTCTTCCCCTGGGTGCATCTTTCTGTTTTGAAACAAAATATTCATCATTTTTTTTACAGCGCTTCAAGCAGTGCGCATCTTTGGCACCGTCCTATAGGGATTCAAGTGACTCCCATTGACCAGCATCAACAATACCCCGCCATCTAATTGTTGTAACTGAACTGCACCTCTGGAAGTAATAGAATGAATAAGATATGAACCTAACCAGTGCATTGATAACTTACCTCGATGCTTGATGAACTTACTGTCGTATAATAGCTCTATATCACATTATACAAACTATTTTTTCTTAATTTGGTGATCATGCTACGCCTTCTGTTGATCCTTCATAACTTGTTGGTGGAAGCGAGCAATAGATCGGTCTTCTTCAAGATGGATCAACTGCGCAATGTGCTCTTCTAATGCGTCTGCATCATCCATGCCCGTCACCATAGAAATGCGCAAATTAGGAACAATATACTCCATGGGCATGAACCCCTCTTGCCCATAGATGAGGTTAAATGGTGTATGGCCGGTTAGCCATTTGCAAGTAGTGTGATAGGCCCATAGCACTGAGGGAATTTTCAGGTCCTAGTCATCATGGTTAGCATTATATACCTTAGTTAGCGCTATTTCCAAAATTTTGTTGAATGCTTCAACAATACCATTCACCTGTGGGTGGTATGGTGTACTCCTCTTATGTTTCACTTGCAGTTCCTCAGTTAGCACTTTCATCGTCCGGTTGAAAAAGTGACTTCCCTGGTCACTCATCAAGATCCCAGGACACCCAAACCATGTCACGATGTTCTAAAAAATGAACCACGTTGCTGTCGCAGTAGTACAATCTACCACTGGTGTAGATTCTGCTCACCTAGTCAGATAGTTAGTTGCAGTAATAATGTATCATGCACCAGTCTGCTTCCCTAGTGGATTAATAGGACTCACAAAATCCACAACCCATTTATCAAATGGTTGCAAATTCACCTATGGTACCAGTGGCATCTCATCCCATCGCGATGGTTTACCGGCACGTTGGCAGACATAACATCTCCTCACATAGTCTATGAAATCATTATGCAATGTAGGCTACCATAGCCCATTTCCCAACACCTTCCGTGTAGTAGCCCGTCCTTCATAGTGGCCTCCCGCAATTCCTGCATGTGCTTCTTAGAGAATGGGACCCTACTCATGCGGTAAGATACACCGTCGCAAGATTTCATTTAGTCCAAGATTATATAATTGTCCAGCAATTAGTTGAAAATTAGAATCCTTCATGACCAACTGCTTCTTTTGGATAGTTGACATGTCCTCTGGGGTGACACCAATGGCAAAAAACTAAATAATTGGTGCATAGTGATCATTTGTGATGTCAATGGGAAACAATTGGGAATTTGGAAAACTGTCATCAATATTAGTCGGTTCTTCACCATTCTCAACATGAGACAGATGATCCGGACCAGCGTTCAACCATCTTGGCTTTACAACTATTTCAAAATCAAACTCCTGGAAGAGTAACAGCCTTCGACAGATCTTCCCCCCCAACATAGGCTTATTGACCAGTTATTGCAGAGCAGAATGATCGGTGAACATCTTGAAATTTCTGCCCAACAAATAGTTCCTGAACTTATGCAAAGCATAAACCATCGCCAGGCCTTCCTTTTTCATCATTGTATAATTTCGTTTAGCAAATGACAATTTTCTACTGGCATAGGCTATTGGGTGATCTAGGTCACCCTCACCTGGTTGTGCAAGAACAACCCCCAGTGCAATAAAATAAGTGTCGATGTGCACATGGAATTCTTTATTCCAATTAGGAAAAACCAGTACTGGTGCAGAGGCCATCTTGGCCTTTAAGGTGTCAAAACTTCCTTAACATTATTGAGTCCATTCATAAGCTGCATCGTTTTTCAGTAGTTTCTCCATGGGGGAAGTAATCGCAGTGTGTTCTTTGATAAATTTGCGATAGTATCCGGTATGCCCCAGTGTCTCCCAAAGCATATTGACATTCCTCAGTGGTGGTAAACTAAGGATTAGTGCGATATTCCTTGGATCGACCAACATACCTTCTTTGCATACTATGTGCATGAGTAGCATGCCAAATGGCGCATAGAAAATGCACTTTTTAGAGTTTAATGCAATCTGATGCTATCCACACCTTTCTAGCATTAGTCACAAGTTGTCAAGATGGTCCCTAATTAGTTCATAGACAATCCAATCATCCATATACACTTGAAGAAACTTTTGGATGAAGTATTTAATCACAGCGACAACTACGTGAGAAAATACAGCTGGTGCATTCTTCATCCCAAATGACATGACTGTATATTGAAAACAGCCCCATTCCATGACAAATGTGGTCTTGTGGTGATCTTCCTTCTTAATCCGGATCTGGTGGTATCCCAAAAATCCATTTGTGAATGAATACATCTCCTAGCCGCCTACGCCTTCAAGCACTTCATCTATAAGAGGGCTCGGGAATGGGTCATGTACAGATGCATCATCCAACTTCCTAAGATTGACGCAAATGCGGATTTCTCTCGTCTTTTTTATCATGAACCACCATAGGGATTATCCACTTGGATTCTTCTATAGGCTCAGTGATCCCAACATCGAGCATCCAGTCTATCTCAGCCTTCACCCGATCCTTGTATCATGGGTTTAGTCGATATGGCCTCTATCGTGCAGGTTTGGAATATGCTTTCAACAATATTTTCATTTCACCCAGGTATCCTTAAATCCCCTTCATTTCTGAGAACCGTGTCGAAGAAAGGTCCTGGAATTCATGTAGCAAGTCTGCGGTCTTGACCATGGTCCCCTCATCTTAGTATTCCCTGACATTAGTAAATTTGGGGTTCTCTTCTGACCCAATATTGACTTTCCAAATCTTCAACGGCTGACTCAATGAATCCATCAAGTTGTCTGGGGCTACAACATTGCGGCTTCCTTTGGACTCTGGAATGGCTTCCTTCGGACTCTGGAATATTAACATTCTACAACTCATCGTCATCTTTAGGCTCCCCTGATAACTTGTAGCAGGTCATCATGGATTGGATGGAGCAATGCACATGTGGATCAAGCAGATAGGCAACAGTGATGACCTTTAGTATGACGTCGCAGATGATTTGTAAATCATTACATACCTCTGGGTTGGAATCCTAGAAATTAAACGTCTGTATGAAGCAAATAGATAGCTACTAAAATGTGGTGATAGTTCGGCGCAACTCTACTACTACATACCAGGATCTCGACATCTATTCTAGAGTATGAACAAAAGCGTGGACCCATTCATCTTTGGGTCGCAATGCTTGCAAAGTCTTACATTCAATTAAATGTTTTGTGGGGTCATGTTGTCCATCATATCTCCTCACATGGTAGACCTCTGAATCGCCAAAGTGCACCATCATCAGTCTCCGACATTGTTCCCAGTTGTGGATCATTGGTTTATATGTCACCCACCATCGAGCCAGGCTACCCTTCAGGGAAACCTCTAGGGCCAATATCCTTTCTGGTTCAAAAAATTTCTCTTCGAATTCTTGAAAGAACTCTAATAGTACTAACAGTCCTTCATAAATGGGCAACATGACAGTCTTAGTGGCTACACGACGGAGAGACTGTGTGATCAACCCACACTTCCTGAATGATGCTTCATGCAATCGATTATGCCAATTTTCCATACCATCTTCTAAGTCAGAGGACATAGAACTAGCACTGCGCCATCCAAGTTCACCATCAACAGTCAAGTGAATATAATCCTTAGAGATAATGTAGGCATGGTTCCAACTCCTACAAACTTCATCCTTTACAGGTTCAATATACCGACATCCTTCTTGAGGGTCCATCAGAGCAATGAACCTAACATCCTGGTTTTCAAATGTCATAACTCATTTCTCAAAGTTGATAACCACCATGCTATCATTAGCCCACCCAATCCCTAGCAGAGTGGGATAGGAACCACCATATTTGACTACTTCTATCACATCAAAGTTAGCATGCATTCTCATACCTTCAATTTCAACAACCAGATTAGAGATGCAACCAATTATTAGCACCTTAGCCTGATTTACTAGTCGCGGCTGTACCAGAGACTATCCTAGTGTTGGTGTTGGCCCAGGAAAGGGGCACAAAAAGGAATTTCATGCACACAACCAATGAAAATGCACCACACGCACAATAGAGGTAAAGGAATATCATGAAGGATGAAAGGGCCTATGAAGGCAGACCAGAGAGGTGCACGAAAAAAGAAAGGCAAGCGTGGAAGCACACACGGGGAAAATGGCCAGAAAGCGGCAGGGCGGTCGTGGGTGAAAAGGATGGCTTAAGTCGGTGGATGCCACATGATTGAAATCACATTATAAGTAAGGTCATTATTGCCTCATGTCGAGTCATGATCACCACAGCTGTAGCTTGGGGGGTGACTGATGGTGACAGTTGACAAACTGCCTATAAGTAGTCAACCTAGTGTGGTCATGAAAAATGTTATAAATAGGAGAGATTTAATAGTTAAAAGGTTGCTTTTGGTTAGTCATAATTATAGAATGGATTTGATAGACAAGAGCTGTATATAGTTGCAAAGAGCAGATCTAAGATAAAGGTAATTAGAATAGTGGAAGGAGAAAGCTCTACTAGAGCGGTGCAGACGCTAGGAGAGTTAATCCAGGCTGTGTGCATATCTATAGGTAGTAGCAATAGATTAGGAGAAATAAGACAAAGAGCATCAAAACTATGAGTCTGCACTTAAAGACATATCTCAATATCAGTTTGCATCCAGCCGACTACAAGGTGCTATATCCTTTCTCATGCTAGATGAAGAGCACCTTGGTGGTTTTTCCCAGATGGGTTTCCATGTTATTTCTTGTGTCCAAATGAATGATTGATGTGGTGAATGTTTATGTGATTGATTAATAGTTGCTTCGTATATAATGTTAAATGTGGTTCAGTTTCTGTTAGTTTCTTTCAATTGGTAGATGGATGAACAAAATATCTTGATGAACTGAAACTGTATAAATATATATCATTCTGTATAAGTCCTGTTATGAACCCCAACTTAAGTCATAGAGCTGATTGATGTGATTCAGTTGCACCGCACAATTTGCACTAGCTGCAAGGGGGAAATGAAAGTCAGGTCGCACGTGATGAAATATAGTTGTGCTCATTCGCGTAGAATCGACTCCTTCGTCCAGCTACCCTACTACCTTCGTTGAGCTCCTTGGTTGCGAGCCAAGGGACTATACTTCCCCGACAATCACGGAAACATGGTTCTGGTGGTTACCCATCTATGAGATATCTCAGGTGAGATACGCTTGCTTCGCACATGTTGCTGATGGGGCTTCCTCTATCAGGCTAGTATCTCGGGTAGTTGTTGGATCGACGGGCTGCATAGATTCTGGGTCGCCCAAGTGGGGAAAAGTGGCCAACAAATGGTTCCATTGCTGGGACCCATTGATTAAATAGGGGAGATGTTATGGCACTCAATGAAGGAGGAGATAAAAGATCATCTAGATGCTAAAATGTTGGTGTTCGTACGAGAAGAAACCGACAAAAGATAGGAAAATGCAAGAAAATGGAAAGGGGAACTGTCATAGTGAATGAGTAGGACAGTTTGTGGAGCGGATATCACGCGGATATGCTCTGTAAGAGCTAGAAGTAATATGGAAGGTAGTAAGAAGATATGTTCCTAGGAAGTTCTGAGGATGAGTTAGGAACTAGATTCTTGAGAAGCAAAAGGAGGTTCTGGTCAAGAAAGAGGAGAAATGGAATAGGAGGAAGGAGGGCCTATAGCTTGCCGAGGGAGGGTGATTATGGATGTCAGTCATACCTAGGCGAAGGATCCTGTGATGAAGAGGAGGATTATAGCTCAATTTTTGGGAGATCAGAATCGGGAGGGTCTACCGAATCACCAAGAATAGGACATTACTACAGTATTCCAGAGAGATCACCAAGAGCAAGACCTAGAAGTCCATCACCTGAAACCCCTTATGAACACTAGAAGTCCCAGTGGTAGGACTGGTGAGTAAGAAATCCCATCAATGATCCTCGTAAATCCTATAGACTCAAGAGGTCTAGTGAATAATTCCAGTGCCACCCTAATGGCGGGGACAGATGTTAGATTACCCACCTTTAATGGGAATGGAACAGAAGAACCAGAACAACATTGGTTTCTTTATGAAGCTGTTAGGATGGTTTTATTAGTACATAATGATGATATAAAGAAGGCACAAATGATCTTGTGCCCTGTATTGGTTCATGAAATTTTGTGCTGCACCAGTAGGAACCCCGCATAAGACTCTAGAAGAGATTCGGCGAGAAATGATCTCGGAGTCCCAATGTATTACCGAAATCAAGGAAATTATGCAGGCTCTAATAGAAATGGCATGGGACTTCGACCAGTGGTTTAAAACAATGATGGCCTAGGTCAATTTCTAGATGTCGGATGTACATCATAAAGAGTGGTTTATTTCTACGCTACTACCACATATAAGAGGGGTGCTCATGCAGCAGAAGATCACAACACAGATGGAGGCATTGGAGTTATAAATGAATCTAGAGGCTTCACCCATAGGGGATAGTGCCACAAGACTGATACAGATTCAATCTCAGTTGGATAATCTGACTATCCAACTCCAAGATATGAAAAGGAGAAAAGAAGCACACAAAGACCTCTGTTGTACCCGATCTCCGACCAACGTACACACCAAAGATGAATGCTCGACATATATGAACTAAATTTCTTCTGGTGGGCCAAGCCTGTTGAATAGCCCAGGATTACCTTGGTGCAATATATTCCAAACAAGAGGACACCGGGACACTGATTGTCTATTTATGCACAAGACGGTATGTACTTCCACTAGTCTATATTGTAAATTTTGTAAATTTGTAGGCCATGATGAAAAAGATTGTAGGGCCTACCAACTCATGAGGTAGAAAATGGTAGATGCATATTTTATGAATATGGAAGAGCAAGTAAATCTTGAACAGACCCCACCTCAGTTCCGGGCTCCTCCCTAGTTTCAGGATACACCCCAATTCCCATCTCCATAGAAATTTCATATGGCACCCAAGTTTCAGAATACGGCCCCGTATAACTTATACCAATAGCAGTACTAGCAACTGCAATACATGTTACAACCACCTCAAAGGGGGGGTGGCAATTTTAGGGGCCAGGGAGGAGGAGGATTTGGCCAGGGAAGAGGGCCAGTTGTATGTTACAATTGTGGAGTACCAGGGAATTATGCTAGGGACTTACCAGAACCTACAAGGAATATTTTGTACTGTAGACAAGATCACAATGTGGACCAATTCCCACATCTCATTTCTCTATGGCAATCCCGGACGCTTGGAGCAGCCAACCCAGTAACCCTGCACCAAATCTTGCACCGAATGCTCCCAATCTGAATGCCAATATCAATATACATATGATAGTCATCGAACCACGAGAACCAAATGTGGCAGTGGTCACAAGGGTAGGTGCTACGACAGGTGTATACCAAGCCACGCAAATAAACCCTGCAATGCACGCGTAACCCCAGGTGCGACCTGCTGCAAAGAAGAAAGCACCAATTGAAATGCAAGAACAAAAGCACATATTCATGGATGTGTGTCCATAATTCATCGGTGCAGAACAACTATCTACCTCAAGCCAAGTGAAATATATCCCTAAAAGATTCCATAAGATATTTGAACAATGAAGTATGAACAAAACTGTAGATAAGGTTAGTAAACTTAAACCTTTCTTGTCAAATTGTTTAGCGCTAATCAAGGATAAGGAAGCAATTGCAGAACTGGAAGCACTCATCAAAACACTTCTGGAGGGAGACCTTCTACCAAAGAAGGTTAATAGTATCAAGACCAAGCTTAGGACATGACACAAACTCAAGATGACCGCGCAAATTGGTGATTATGATATGGACTATATCATCCTCTACTTGGGATCCGATGTCAACATTTTAATGTGCCAAACATGGGAAATAATTGGCAATCCACCATTAGAATGGTCCCCCATTCAATTAAGGATTGTAAATCAAGCAAAGGTCCTCCCTGTCGGTAGGATGGGTCAAGCTAAAGTGCATATTGAAGGATTATGCACTTTTGCAGACTTCGAAGACATAGACATAGTAGACGATACCACCTTATACCCTACACTGCTTGGTATTGGTTGGGAAATGGAAAACCAAATGATCATATATTTCAAAAGAAGGATCCTATGATTTGAAGATGATGACATGCGGTTCGTTGCACCCCTTGACCTGCTAGATGGACTGAGGTATGTTTAACTGGTATTCAATGAAGGGCATGGCGACCACCTTGACACCATCTACAATATAACCACCCTTCGAGAAGACTATATTAATCCTACTACAGATGGTAATCTAAGTTGGAAATGTGAGAGTTCATGTACATCAGACTTAGGAGAGGCACTGGAGAAGTGGCAGAATCGACTACATGAGGTCTCGTCATGAAAATGTGCCAGGATAACCAAGTATGTAAAATGAGTAGGAACTCAGTTGCAACCACTACCCACATATGAAGGTCTGCCTAACTTGGCAGCATTGTTGATTGAATTTGAAGAACTAGTAACAGATCCACAACGACTATCTGCACTAGAATTTGCATTAAAATATACGCCTGCACGATGGTGGGGTACGCATAAGAGCACCATAACTAAATGGCCATAATGTAGAAGGCTGCTAGAAGTAAGGTTTGGAGAAGAAATTAAAATTGTAACCCAAAGATATATAGTGTTATCCAATCTTGATGAACACTTGGAACAATGTTCCACAACATTCTCAAACTACCCTCACTAGGAATGGGTTCACCATTTCATCCATACTCTTGAGACGACACCACGAGGATGGTATGCATCTATGGAGCTGCACCAAGAGACAAGGGAATGGGAAGAAGTTGCGCCAAAATTCACTTACAGATTCCATTTTGTAGATGAACAATCTGCAGTTGATATTGCATTGAAAACTATTAAGGAAAATTTTTTATCGAGATCCCACTGGAGATTGTGTATTCTCAACCTTGTGCTGCGCATTCCCACCAATGCTGTGAGATAGTCTAGCATTGTATGACATGCTATAATCTCTCTGGGGACCCAAACGATGATCCTACCAACATCAAAATTCCATAATCAGAAGGATCACATGAGGTAGAAGGAAGAGACATTTCCATTTTATAGTTCATTAAGCTGCTAAAGGTTAAAAAGGTTAACATTGTATCAGAGGACAATCTGAAATTTGCCAACATTGGAGACTACTAGGATGAAGAAACATTAGCCAAAATCAACGATCTATTACATGAATTTCAGGACCTATTCTTGACAAATTTCAGGGAGATAAAGCGAATAGTAGGAGATTTGGGTGAAATGAAAATTCCACTCAAACCCGATGCAAGGCTAGTGAAACAGTGGCCATACAGGTTAAACCCATGTTATAAGGAAAAAGTAAAAGAAGAACTGAATCGCATGTTGGAGGCAGGAATTATTGAACCCCAGTTGAAGAATCAGAATGGATAAGTCCCATAGTTATCCAAGACAAAAAGGCGACAGGTGAAGTTAGAATCTGTGTCGATCTGAGAAAACTAAACGATGCTTGCTTGCATGATCCATTTCCTACACCCTTCATGGATGAGGTTTTGGAAAGCGTTGGTGGATAGGAAATGTACTCATTCATAGATGGGTTCTTAGGATACCATCAGGTCCAAATTGTGGAATAATATAGACACAAGACAACCTTTGTAATAGAATGGGGATGCTACCAATACACGGTAATGCCCTTTGGCCTTAAAAATGCCCCCACTATTTTTTCTAGAATAGTAGTATCTACTTGCAAAGATTTCATTCATAAGTTTCTTGAAGTATACATTGATGATTGGATGGTCTTTGGTATGGTACGAGACCATATTGAAAATTTGTGCATGATGCTGGAGAGGTGTTGCCGGTATCAATTTGCACTAAACTTGAGAAAATGTATCTTCTGTGCACCTTTCGGTGTACTACTGGGCCATGTAGTATGTCGCAATGGAATCTTGGTCAACCCCGTGAAGGTAGCATTTATCCTAGACTTTCCTCCACCCACATTAGTCATGCAACTCAGGTCTATGTTGGGACACACTGGGTATTATAAGAAATTCATAAGAGGGTATGTGGAGATAACTGCCCTAATGGAGAAGCTGTTAAAAAAAGATGCCAAGTTTGAATGGAATGAAAACTGCCAGAAGAGTCTAGATAAACTAAAGGGTAAAATGGCTACTACACCAATATTAATATTTCCATATTGGAAAAAATAATTTCATTACATGTTGATGCCTCATCGATTGCGCTTGGCATAGTGTTAACCCAACTAGGAGATGGTGCAATTGACCACTCGATCGCATTTGATAGTAGGAAACTATCAACGACAGAGAAAACTTATACCACAACTGAAAGAGATGAGCTTGCAATGGTCTATGCACTACAAAAATTCAGACATTATCTATTCGATTGACTCTTCAAAATGTTCATTGATCATTCTGCACTAAAATACCTGGTCAATAAGCCAGTGTTGGGGGGGGGGAATCTGCCAGTGTCTCCTCCTATTTCAAGAATTTGACTTTGAAGTCATTGTGAAGCTAGGATGAATAAATGTTGGGCCTAACCACTTATCACAAATTGAAAGTGGGGAGGAATCCACCAGCCTAGAGGGCAATTTACCAGATGCACAGCTATTTGCTATAGATGCTGTTGATAAAGAATTCAATACAATTATACACTTACTTAATATAGGGTATACAGTTGAATATTATTCAACATGGAAAAAGAAACAGCTAGTTGTCAAGGCCTCAGAGTACATGCTCATAGCGGGACAACTCTATAATTTGGGACCAGATGAGATAATGTGAAGATGTGTCTTTGAGCATGAAAGACAATGGGTAATGACGGAAGCACATGCAGGTGTCTCAGGAGGACACTATGCCAGGAAAGAAACAGTGCGCAAAATTTTTCAAGATGGACTTTGGTGGCCAATGGTACATATGGACACAAGAAAATACTATCGTAATTGTGATAAGTGTCAAAGAATGGAGAAACCATCGTGACGTGATGAAATGCTACTTGCACCACAAATTACACTACTGGCCTTTGATAAATGGGTAATGGATTTTGTTGGCCCTATTAGTCCACTGGGAAAATGAATTGGTGCCCATTATATCATCACTGCCAAAGATTACTTGACAAGATGGGTAGAGGCCACACCTATAAAAGATTGTACTACTGCAACTGCGGCCCACTTCCTCTTTGAGAACATCGTCACAATATTTCATTGTCCCAAAATCCTAATCAACATCCAAGGTACGCATTTTGTAAATAAGCTAATTGTTGAACTGACTGCAGAATTCCAAATCCAACACAAGAAAACAACACCCTACCATCCTCAAGAAAATGGAACTGTTGAGGCATTCAACAAGGTACTTGAGAATGCGTTGACTAAAGTATGCAATGTGCGCAGAGATGATTGGGGCAAAAAATTCTCAGCAGTATTATGGGCCTATAGAACAACATGCAAATGACTAACTGGATACACCCCTTTCCATTTAGTCTATGGACAAGAAGCAGTCGTGCCCATGGAGTATATTGTCCTGAGCATAAGAATAGTTGCAATAACGAAGATGAAAGATATCGGTGCTATAGAGAGAGAGTAGGGTAGCTAGTTCAAATGGAGGAAGACCATTTTATTGTAGGCTTCCATCAAAATGTGGAAAAGCAACGACAGAAATACTGGCATGATCGCCACATCACAATAAAGTAGTTTAAGGTTGGTGGACTTATTCTGATGTATGATAGTATGTTTCTCAAGCATCCAGGTAAGCTCAAAACACATTGGTTAGGTCCATACGTAGTTGTATATATTACTAAAGCAGGCATAGTAAAACTACATAAGCTAGATGGAACACCGATAGCGGGCATGATCAATGGAACTCAATTAAAACCCTATCGCAGCAACTGTGACACGGTCCCATAACGCCATGATGCACAAAAAAAAAAGTGAGATTTTTCACAAGACAGCTGGCCAAAAGTGACAAATAGCTGGCAGGAATTGACAGTCAGAAAGGGTAATGGAAATTTGAAACATATCCGACAGCACTAAACATTCAGTAGCACTAATGTGGCAGGCCTGAGGAAAAAGGCGACGGACATTTTAGTCCCATCTGGTAGAGTGCCTTAACTTCCCTGAAAAATGCATAATGGAACTTAAGCATGCAAAGGATGAGCCCATGTGATCCGCCAGAGGGTCCTTCACTCCATCAAGTCAGCATAAAGACTCGTCACCTATAAGTCGTCCTTGTCTTCCATCGTAAACTTCTACAGTCCTTTAACGAACCAGCAATACAAAGAGTTGAGCCTACTGCACAGAATGAGCCATCCTTCAAAGCCAAAGAACTTACTCAGTAAAATATTCCAGCCATAGTGAGCACTCTCGTAAGGACACATTTAACCGGTTTGACCACCCAAGAAGATGAAGAAGACTCAGGAAAAGTTGAAGGTAGTACCAAAGTTGAGGATAGTCAAAAAGCCACTGCAAAGTCTACCGCATCCATCACAAGAAAGAAGTTAGCTCCTACAAGTAATTGCCTCCCGATCGTTGCTGCAACCAGCGGGAGTACAAGTGTTTCTCCCTATGCAATCCTTGAATACTGACCCTCGAGGTTCCTCCGGCCATGGGGAAAAAATAGCTAAAGCTCGTAGAGCTGACCCAGTTCAACCATCATCACCAGAAGCAAAGCTCACTGAAGAGGAGAAGAAATTACTGCCGCCCTATGTATCGCCCAGGAAGCCTGGTGTTGTAGCATTAACGATGAAAATGCTAGAGATACTAGAAGAACCCACTATCCCAGAGGGCATCACAAAACCCCAGGATTCCATCTTTCCCAAGCTTGAGGTATTAAAGTTTGAATAATATGATACTCAGAAGCTAGACATCTCCAGAGATCAACTCATGAAAGTAAAAGTCAACACTAGAGTATGCACGCGGATTGAAGCAGTCCAGTATATTAAACCTGCTCCTTATTCCCCACTTTGGCCACTCTGGACTAGTCGGCATGTATGTTAAGCAGCTGCTTGTGTGCTTCCATGGTGACTACATTTGGCTGAACAAACCATATGAGGTGACGGTGGACTTGATTTCAGACATTACAATTCTGTTGACAAGAACTATATGAAAGCTAAGTATCAGCTCCTCCATGGCGAAAAGGGTTTTCTCATCAGCTCTCTTCAGGATAGTGCGATATAAGTAGCAACAAAGATCTTGTGTAGCAGGGTCCTGCACAAAATGAGGTCGGCTGAATGCATGGCTGCAACAGTAGAACTCATAGAAAAATGTGCACAAGGGGTGCACATTAACTGGTCCCAGTTCCTCTTAAATGAACTACTGGATGATGCACGAGAAGCACAGGAACAACCCATAGCTAAGTTTCACTTCTCTTGGCTCTTAATTTAAATTTCTTCTGTATTATGGGATTCGCCACCAGACTATCAACCTATAAATATCCCTGTACAGTTTCTTGGTAGTCCTTATCAAAACCTCTGGGACCATAAAAATAGCAAGCGCAAGAATGATGCCAGAAGTATATTTTTCTTACAGGGAGAAATGTTCCGACAAATAGTTCGCACATAGTACCGGTTGAATATTGCAACAATTGTAAAGTACCTATTCATTCAGTTCCATGCAATGCACCACAACATCATCTTGTAACCACGAGGGGACCCCAATAAGAAATCCCTTCCAACATTCTTCATCCTCACGGATGTGGACATTGAGTGAGAAATCAAATATTGGCCTATGGAATGGCTTACCCATCAGGAAAAGGTACCTACATGACAACAAGTACCAAAGGAGAATCCACCAGAGAACCCAAGCCAGCTTGGAGCCAATACCAATATGCAGGAGCCCCAAGATGACTCGCAAGAAGATGAAGCAGAAGATGAGCGTGATCTACCCAATGACAACCTAGAATACCCTACTATAAGTGAAGAATTGAGCACTGAGCAAGACCGAAAAAAGTGGGACAAGTAACCCATGCAAGAGGAGGAAGATGAAGACACACTGAGCTTCCCATATAGCAAGAGGCAGAAGTTTAACCGACCCTATGTCAGAGACATACTAGACATGGACTTGACCCTTCTGCGCAACGTTGTTGCTGAAGTCACAAAGAAAACTTTGGGATAGCTCACGACTAGGAGAACCAATTGGACAATGGCCATCACCACAAAATTTAAACAACTCATGCGAACTATTACCGAAGTGCAAGACAACATGCAGGCTAGAACCCATGGTGTCACCCAATCAGACGCCTTAGAGGCACCAATCATGATCCCACCCCTAAAAATAGAAATTCCTATGGAGGCATTGTCTAAGAAAGGTGAACAAAACCAAGCAAGTTTCCATTACTTGGACACATTGATTTTAAATTTTCCAAAGTTAACTTTGCCACAAATATATTCTATTCAACAGGCCACTGCAAAAAAAATTAGAATCTGTGAAACTACAGCTGCCTCTCAAGAAGCTAAGGCAATGAGGAAAGCAAGGGAGCAAAAGAAATTTATCAACTGTGAGTGTGCAGATCTGGCAACCCAAGCCCAAAGGCAAACTTCTCTAGAACAGGCAATAAAGGAAGTAGCGGTGCAACTCTTCGACGAGGAAGAAGACTTTGAGGTTGAATCGGTGCATCAATTGAGACGTCTATCCAAGCTGGACGCAGACCTCTAGAAAGAGATCCAAGAGATGAAACTCAAACCGCAGTGTGGCACACCCCCGAAAGTACTACAACAAAGGCAAAAATCGACAACTAAAGCGGTTTCCCAGCTGAGGTAAGCTAGGAGCAGCTGTGCAGAAGCATTTGAAACGATTGCTACAGCATGGGAGTAGCTCATTAATGATGTCGTGGCAGAGAAACTTACAGAGCAAGCATGGCAAGCATATCTACAAATCTTGGCACTGAAAGCCGAGATTAAGAAGTTACCAATAAAGGATAAAATCGCTCGAGGCATTGAGGTTACACTAGTATAAAATGAGAAATTAATGACTAAAAAATGACTAAAATTAGGCTATAAACGACTATTTTTGAGTCGGTGACTAATAGTAGCAAATTTCCACTATCTTATAGCTAGTCGTATTTCACTAGTCATTAATAGATTGACTTAGTAGTCATTGATTTAGTCATTGATTTAATCACTAAGTTAGTCATTTATTTAGTCGCTGATTTAGTCACTGATTGTAACCATTAATGACCAAATATACGACTAAATAAAATACTAGATGTTAACATATTAATGACTAAGCTAAATACGACTAAGATACGGGAAATTAGCTACTAATAGTGGTATATATGTGAATTTAGTCATTTTTGTAGTCACAAATTTATGATAGGGCACGAAGGAATCGAACCACCAACCTCCTGCCTATAATTAGGCAGGCGCTCTACCATTGAGCTAACACGCTTTAAGAAGTTGTTATTGCTTGACAATGATGATATTCAAACAAATTTATGATAGATATCAATCTACAAACTACATAATTATTACTATTACAACTTACCAGTAACTAGTATTTATGATAAACTAATTCCTGAGAGCTATGTACAATTTTCCCTTTAACTAAAGCTAATAAAAATTTAAGCAATCACCAAGTGTCACCCACGACCAGAATTTCAAAAATCACATCACTTGAATAGTTACATGAAGATCAAACAACTTATCAAATGATAGGATTCAACTTTCCTATATCAAAAGACCAAATTTGCTGATGAAATAAAAAAGGTCCAATATCATGTTTGTAATCAGCAATATTTTTTAGACATAATCACAATACATCCATCATCCTACCTTTGTATTCCGCTGATTTTTTTTTCCTTGTTAGCTATTTGTACATATTGACTTTTACAGTTTTCTTGAACAGACCATATAGGTGCTTTGTGGATTCCTTGGAAGCTTCATGTAAAGGAAGGTAGTTAACATTATTTCGGTAGGGAGTCCATGCTTTAACTAGTGCATTTCCAAGTCTACACAAATTAAAGTCTATGCTTTTGAAAATGAGATGAGCATAATCATAACAGATATAGCTTCCATCTATAGAATGTCTTAATGAAAGTATATCTAAGGAACTACTCTAGAAAAAAAATTAATTTAGTTTAGTTTCTCACAATATATTCATTTGAAAACATCGTTAAGGGAATTCATATTCAAAGTTTTCAGGAGAATTGACTGTATGGAGTTCATTCCTAGCACAAATCTCTCAGATTAATGCAATTCCCATATCCATGTCCATACTAGGCTAGTCCATAATGAGGTGAAGATCCTTATTTATATTCAGTATCCAAGTTCATTACAACCTGGCGACTATAAATACACAGTCTTAAGGATGCTAGTTTCTCCTTTTCTCATCATTTTGATGTGTGTTTGGATCAATTTTGTAACAAAAAGTAGAGATGAAGATGTAGATGGACTGCCTATAAACAATCAAGTTACAGGCCTCAACCAATAGCAAAGTACCTAATCCTCGATTACTTTGGTAACAAATAGCAAGGAGGAAAATGTAGCTTGACTACCAAAAATATATTAAGTTATAGGCCTCGACCAATAAAAAGTACCTAATCCTCACTACTGCAACAACAATTCAAAGATCCAACACCAATAGAGAAAATTCTTCAATAAATAAGGCAATAGATTAGATCATTTAATGGTTAAAAGGTTTTAATTTCAAATAGGCTGTAAAAAGTCCAATTGCATAGAGCACATGCACAAAACATATACACCTGGAATCTAACTATGCAATTTTTCTGACAATGAACACCAGAGGCTATCTTTAGTAGAGAAGCTTGGTTTTTATGTTTATAAGTTAATTCGCATTGTGGTCAAACTTGCAGGAAACAACACTACATCACATCAATATTAGTTTGATTCCCATGAAATCACATCAATGAGTGCAACACAACATTGGAGGCCCCAAAATCATGGACAGACACAACTGAACTTCAATGGATAGACACAACTGAACTTCAAAATCATTCCTTCTTAGCTATTTGTACATATTTACTTTTACAGTTTTCTTGAACAGACCATATAGGTGCTTTGTGGCTTCCTTGGAAGCTTCATGTAAAGGAAGCTAGTTAACAGTATTTCGATAGGGAATCCATGCTTTAACCAGTAAATTTCCAAGTCTGCACAAATTAAAGTCTATTCTTTTGAAAATGAGATACACATAATCATAACAGATACAGGTTCCATCTATGGAATGTCTTAACGAAATTCTATCTAAGGAACTACTCTAGAAAACAGTTTAATTTAGTTTAGATTCTCACAATATATTCATTTAAAAACATCTCTAAGGAAATTCATATTCAAAGTTGTCAGGAGAATTGACTGTTTGGAGTTCATGCCTGGCACAACTCTCTCATATTAATGCAATTCCCATATTTATGTCCATACTAGGCTAGTCCATAATGAGGTGAAGATCCATATTTATCTTCAGTCTCCAAGTTCATTACAAGTTGGCGACTATAAATACACAGTCTTGAGGATGATATTTTCTCCTTTTCTCATCATTTTCCTATGTGTTTGGATCACTTTTGTAACAAATAGCAGAGACGAAGATGTAGATGGACTGCCTATAAAATATCAAGTTACAGGCCTTAACCAATAGCAAAGTACCTAATCCTCTATTACTTTGGTAACAAATAGCAAGGACGAAAATGTAGCTTGACTACCAAAAATATATTACGTTACACGCCTTGACCAATTAAAAGTACCTAATTCTCATTGATGCAACAACAATTCAAAGCTCCAACACCAATAGAGAAAATTCTTCAATAAGTAAGGCAGCAGATTAGATTGTTTAATGGATAAAAGGTTTTAATTTCAAATAGGTTGTAAAAAGTCCAATTGCATAGAGCACATGCACAAAACATATGAAGTATTACATATGTCCACAGATATTCCATTCTTCAAAAATAACTACATGATAATGATACAAAATGTTCTTTCTATGTTATGGAAAAAATATGTGACCTAGGCAGCATGATTCTGAATAGTGTCGAGTATATATTTCTCATGACTAGCTTCTAAATGGCGTCTTTCTCCACTGATCATGGCCATTTTTATCGACACATTTCTCGATGCTTCTTTATCTTCCCCCAACAATGTCTGCATAAAAACATTTAATTGCAGAACACGAATTTTATCTCAGACTCACAGCACATCTAAAACGACAATCATCACAATGCAGCAATCTAGGAAAATACTGAAACAATTGCAGCAAGTTATTCATGCCATTATGATATTTCATTCACACAAACAACAATCTAGAATATATCTTACCAATTGAACTTCAAAGCATAAAATAAGTTCTTAGGTATATCAAAGAGATGACCTGAATCAAGTGCCATATCTTCTGAATGCTAACAGACTTTGGGCTAGACGTCTCACTGGCTAATGACTCATAAGCACCTTTGAAAGCTGTTGCAACCTGACACAAACTTAAGGTAAGGAACAAACTTCAGAAAGAAAATCCTAAAGTACAAGACCAATTTCCATGCCAATATATTTTACACTTTTAAATATGACTTCATTACTAAGACATGCTTAGATTTCATAAGCATACCAGTAAAGATAATCGCAACATCAAGGATAGAAAACAGAGACATGATAATCCATACAGTTACCTCTCCTTCTCTATAGCATTCAATATATTAAAATATACATGCAACAATAAAAGCAAGCCTAAACCTGATTTAAATACACATTAGTCAATTTAAATTTCGAACATTTTAAGAACCTTAAGGATGAAACACAGAAAAAGTTTACAGAAATAAAATTTATTGATAGAACTCCCTCAAATATTCAGCTCAGTTAGTTTCAAATCAATAAACTTCAGGGAAATAAGTGATAGTAAACAAAGAGGAATGTTGCAGCAGTTTGACCTATCATAAATCCCATACATGAACGATGTAACCCTTTTGAATTCTCCCAGTAGAATTCAGCATTAAAGCATTCAACATCTATGAAAATTAAGTATTCCCACATCCAAATATAACTAACAGCTGAGTCACCTTGAAGGGTAGTCCACCGTCCATGTTCCCTTGCAGAATTAAGGTTCCTCACCACGTCTGCATATGTTGAAGCCCAAATGCCTCGAAAGAGGAATGCTTAGTTGTAGGAGTCTTTAAAGGCTTAACTCTTTGAAAATCGCAACGTCCATACCCTCTCAAGAAAGTTATTTATTGTCTTGTGTACTATTAAAGAGTCCTTTTATTGTTAAATTTGTGTTTCAGAAGAGTTTTTCAACTTTCTCTACTGCATTTATTTTCCTAGTTTCTAGAATAGTAGTTCTGGCATTTTGCTTAGGTACTTTTGGTTGATTAGAAATTAGTTAATTTTCCTACATTTTCCTCGCTTATCAGCTGTGATCAAGTTAAAACTTAAGGTTAAAACATGATGAACCAATCGTTTTTAAAACTCTTTTCGGTACACAATGAGTAGAAATGTCTATAAACTTAACAAGGCCTATCATCACAGCAGACATCCATATTTTTAGGAGACGTTATTTTATATGTAAAAAGAGCTAATTTTGGTCAACATTTTACTATGTTTATGAAATCCTCATTTTCTCATCTTCACCAATGAGCATGAACAATGAACCTACTATTTTGATCTAGAATAGAAAATCTCCCTAAAGGTCAAAAGACTTGGCTGGACATATGAACAAGTGTAGCTTGCATCCTCTTATTGAGCTATTATAATTTATGTCTATTCCCCTTTCATTCATTTCATCCTCTTCACCCTTCCCCAAAATCGACATTCTACAAAATACCATCCGAGCCAACTTGGTTGATTAATCTACACATGCACTAACTCATCCCATACACCAAATATTTAAACTTTTTATATAATAACCTCTAAAAATGACAAACTCATGCAAAGAATTGACTGTTTTTCCCAAGCCTTTCAAAGCATGAATTTTGAGTCCAATTCCAATTAAATTTGAAAAATCTAAATAAAAAATGTAACAAAAATTGTTGGGTGTCCAAATGTACTAACAAAAAGGTAAATGACATAAATGGATGATAATGTTTCAAATGTTATGGGACTAGGTTTAGAAATCAAAACTGATAAAACTACTAAAAATGCACAAGGCAAATAATCCTTATAGAAATTAAAGCCTTGCAAAAATTAAAAGAGAAATGAAGGGTAACCATACCAGTAATGATAAATTCCATCAAGGCCTCTTTCATATATCACACCAAGTGTATTCTTTTTTGCAATGGTTGGGACAACATTCATAAACCAAACTTTGTCGGATGTAAGTGCTGCTGCAAAGCCACCAAGACCTACATTCATGTCCATAACATTGCGATATCTACTTTCCCCAATATATTTGTTCATTCTTTTGTAGCCTTTCACGTGCTTTCTCCACAACTGTGTATCAACATTATATGTCTCAGCAGTAACATGTGATAATGAACCACTAAGAACTCTAGGACAAACAACATTCAGGCACTTTGGGAACTTCTCCAAAATCCCTACACACATCATTAGCATCACTGAATTTAGGCATTTACGTAGTGCATATTTGCATTCTCTTATGCCTGGGGGGTCAGCATATTTTATAGACATTATCAGATAAGCATAAAATTTAAATCATCTGAGTAAAAGTAGGCCATTTGAGTAATACTAGGCCACTGTCAAAGCAGATCGGGAGAAAAACAGACTCTTCTTGAACTATAATGAAATATGAAGCCAATTATGCAAACATGCTTGAATTTTTTTAAGATTTAGACAGTTAAACTTAAACCTGTCTGTAGCACAAGATCAATTCATGCATCGCCATTAAAATGTAAAAGTAGATAGGAAAATTCAAAACTCACGTAAAAATGATGAATTCAAAATGTATCTCTGACTTGTATTCAAGATATAAAGTTGATTCACGATATAAAGTTGCTAATCCCTTGAATCTTGTAGCATTTACAATTAAAATCACAAATTATAATAGGTCAACGGCCATTCTATCAATTGTTACAAAGAAGTTCTCCAAATTTCTACATGTCAGAAAATTATGACAAACAATCAGACCATGTACTTCAGCTTAATAGCAGTGCAAATTTAAATTTTTCATAGTCAACCACACTGACATTTTAGTTCAGGAATCCTACAACCACAATGCACTTTGTAACATATCCATTGCAAGATTAATATCCAATTTAGAATTTGGCATGATATTAGTCTTCTAAAGGAAAAAAGGCCAATAGAAGAATACCTACAAGGGTAGGTGTTAAATGCTCGTTTAATAGAATAACAAATGTAGCCAATACCTAGAATCTAAAAGCACATTCTAGGAAGGAAAAAATAGGTTTTAACTGTCAAACCCCAGGAATGTATTGGAGCCTAGATTTAAACCTAAGAATACCTACAGCACTGAGCTTATGGTCTTGCTTAAGCACAAAAAATGTCTGGGTTACAAACATTACTCATAAATATAATCACTTTGTTCACCAGCAATGAATTTTTAAAAATAGATTTTAGCACACTATCGATCTGATTATGTTTTGTTATAAAATTATCCTACATAAACTGTCTTCAACTTTGAGCTATGAAGTTCAGGAACTTACCAAGAATCATCTGGATTTCCTGATTCACAGGCAGGAGGTGGGTCAATAGTATTCAGGCTTCTAGGACAAGAACGAGTATTAATTCTCTTTTGCCAAATGGCAAGATCACCTTTTTCATACTTCTTTTACCAGCACAAAAGTTCTGCTTTTTCTTCAATTTTCTCTTGTTCCTGCTGGAGCTCCTCTTTTGATCTCTACCAAGATTGTTAATATTGCTTCCAATTGATGGGAGGACTAGAGAGAATCCAATATCCACCTAGTCTTAGGACTCTATCCACTTCTATCAAATACATACCATCTGCAAACAAATGAAGCTACACAAATCAATTTGAGAATCAAATCAATAAATTCAAGGCTCTTCTATAGCTCAGAATTTTAACTTTAACAAAAGCATTAATACTATAAAAGTCCCCAGTACCATTTTTAGTCCAAGGTATCAAACACCATGCACATTGAGACATGTCAAAATCCCTCGAAGGGTAAGGAAGCTGATGTGTCCCCATTACACCAATCACAGTAGACACACCTCGCTCCAAAGCAAACTGCACTTGGCCTTCATGTGAATCCCTTGGTGCAAATGACATGGTCAAAACATTTCTCTTCAAAAGATATGCACCCCTGCTTGTACCTAAGAATGACATAAGGATTTTAGATAAGGGCATATCCTCAAACTCCATAAATCATTGCAAAAACAAAATACAGGAATCTCTTCAAAATTGAAGAACACTTGTAAGCATATATCAGTCAGTCACAAATTAAACATACTAGTTGCCACAAAAAGAGCAACAGTATGGACAAGAGTGTTGCAGAATCAAGACTCGCAAGGTATATGCTTCAAACATACCCCACAACCAGTGTCCAATGCAGTCCTGACAGTACCATAAGAAATAGGTATCACTTCAGTATGTTCATCAATATACTTATCCGCACCTTGAGGAAACATCGTTCCTCCTCCAGGAAACTTGAACACGTCGCCTTCAAATTGAACCCAATTCTGAACAACCTTCTCTACTGTGAGACTCTTGTAGGGAACATTAGCATATAGCACATAGTCATGACTCTTTGGCCATAGAAATGGATTTTTGTATCCTTTTGGAGCAGGAATGAGGCAGTGCAGCTTCTCATCCTCTGGCGGGCAATGCCTCTCTTTGTATATCATATTATCTCTAGGAAATGTAATATCTCGCTTTTGGTCATGGAAAGGGGTGTAATCAATGTATTTGGCACTGCAAGGTTCAAATACTTTTGCTTTGGATTCAGAAAGTTCAACGTTATCTCCTTCATTGTGGTGAGTCTCAAAATTTAGAGTGGACAAAGTTCCACAGTCTGTCAGCTTATTGACTTCCAATGCAATGCTATCACCCTTTCCAAAACCACTCTTCTTCCAAGCACCCAATATATAAAAAAAACAACATAATCCCACAACAATAAAGATAGAAATAGAACTCTTGGTCTTGTTGTCTGCTGAATTTATTTTCGACCTCATTTTTGTATCTGTTAGAGGACAAGAAAATGAAGGAATTATTCCAAAATCTATGAAGTCAAAAGCTCCTACTGTATCATAATGTAAATAATAATTTTGGAGATGCCCCTTATGGCAACTCAAATGTAACGAATGTTTCACAATATAGCACTGTGTCTTATAGTTGTGATGATTATGATGAGTTTAAGGCCCCTATTGAAGTTTCAGAATTAGTATTGTGACTAAAACCACAATGTTATTTCATATTCAACTTTCCTACATGTTCATCTAAAAGTGTTCTTTGAAAATTTTGAGGAAAACAAGAAAATAGAGAGCAAAAGGAAAACCCTGCCCAAATGGCTCTGTCATTCCCAATATACAGTCTCACTCTTAGCCCCGGGTAAATAATGCCTAAAAGTGCTCTTGGAGATGCACTGGGGCCACTGGTTTTCAAGTTTCACCAGTTTTTTCTTTACAGGCTAGAACCTATCAAAAGTAGAGTAATAACCTAAAGTGATCTATCCTGATTCCTCTCCAATAACCCAGATATATTTGAATTGTAAATTGTAGATCTAAATTGCAAACTCCATTGAAGAAATTACAACTATTGGGCCATACACAAATAAGGGACACGTTCTACAGATGGATAATGGAAGATGAGGGTAGTAAAAGAGACAACTAATATGCAGTTTTGCACTACTAAAATGGAATTTACAATCTAAACGGTAGGAAAATAGTTATCGTAACCAAGATTTAGAGAGATGGAAAACGACACCTAGAAGGAGTATCTGAGCTAAACAATAAACAGATGCACAATCCTTGTCAGAATGTCCTTTACAGCTTTTGTGTATTCAGCATGATTCTTTTCCATAATTCTATCTTTCCTCATAACTTTCATAGCATAAATATCTGGTGTTCCATTTCTTTTAACCTAGAACACCTTGCCAAATGCACCTTGTCCATCCACCTTAAGTAGCTCAAAATCATCAACCCCAAATTTTTGAGTGACCTTGACTTGGCAGGACTGAGGTTCTTTTGATCTTCCCAATGAGAAAAGCAATAATATGTTGTCAGATGCAACTTGAGATCCTACATCAACACTCTCAGGTTTTTCCAATATATTCCCTTCCCCACCTTGCTCTTTGTTATTCAAAGCAAGCTTGCTCAGATGCCCTTCAAGATTGAGTTCAAGAGATGGACCAACTAAGGAGTGAGACTGCCTATTAATGGTTTGAGGATCCTTCAGGGAAAGAATCCGTTGGAAAGTTTGTGTTGAATCCATAGTAGCACCAAATATATCTGAAAATTCAATCTCCTCATATCTCAATTTCCCATTGGATTGAGAATCCAATGGGAGTCTTAAAATGAAAGACTTGCTCTTGTCAAATGTCAGAACACCAAACAACCCTGCAAAAACCATTGCTATGGATACACCACAGGAGGCACTCTAAGAACAGACTTGAGCAAATGGGCACTAGCATACACCAATGCAAACTTAGGAATTCATGGGAAAAGGTAGGTCAATATCAAAAAATAGAACTTGTCCTTCTTTCCCTGATACAGGAAATACCATATACTACAGTGCAGCTTGAATTCATGTAGGATACTTCGAATTAAACCTGCATCACAGCCAAATCAAGCAGTTCAGTTTCAAATTATAAACTACAAAAGGACAAGATAAAGAACATCATATCATTTCTTTCAAGAAAAACTCCATGGAGAAACCCTTGGGCACTTCTTCTTATTTGTGGATATATTGTTGCTCAAGAGTCAAAATGTTGTTGAAAAACAACATTATTATGAAGAAAATCTAGACAGTGAAGAGCAAATTTGTTTTTTTAGAATGTACTAAACCTTACAGTTGTCCTACGTTGTTTGATGACTATGATGAAAGTGATTCTAAAATTCATGAGCAGCAAATTATATCAATTTCTTTAGAAGGATTTTTTCAGCAAGAAACTTATCAATAGCCTTGTGAAAACAATGAGCCTGTGTATGACAGTTATGCATCCGAGTCTTTGGAAGGAAGTGAAAGAGAGGTTGATGAGTTACAAAATATGTTGACCATTTTTTCTTCCTCACCAACTGGTGAGAAGCCATGTTCATATATTAACAAGCTTACATCTGCCATTCTTGAACCTGGATTTGCGTAAAATATCAAACAAAATGTGATCAGTAATGGTAGTAATTCGCATCCTTTGTCTCTTCCTTTCTCAATCTTCAAGAATGAAGATATCAACATAATCAAAGGAGCAGGCTATTCATAAGAGAAGAATGTTCAATTAGAGCAGAAAGATCATGAGTTTTCTGTCAATTTAAAGGTAACTTGTCATGATTTTTATGATCCAATGGTTTCCTATATGGATTCAATTTTTTCAGGGGTCCCAAGTGTTGCAGCATTTCGCATGCAATCAAATTGCAATAGTAAGTATAAGCTATCCATTATATTTTTGTTGCAAAACTTTCATTCTTTCACCATTTTCTCAATCAGTTGCAAACAATATGATCATTTCATCAGTGAAATGCTTGAATGAGTGCATTGGAAATATTATATTGCTTGATCAAACAGTGGAATAATTTTTGTAGAGAGTTGTACATAAATAAGCTTGCTTCTTTGAGTATTTGTTTTTCAGTTTGATGAAGTGTGTGGTAGATTAACAGTAATAAGACTCCGTAGCCCAATGGAGGCACTGGTACAAAGCAACTTTAGTTTGGTTTTTGGTTTGCTGAGCAGTTTGAGTTTGCAGTATGTGATGATCATGGATGCTTTTAGAATATGATGAAAGTTTTAGATTACAAATTCATGAAATGGTTGAAGGCATAGGTCTACACATTCTTAGCACTTCACAAGGAAGTGCTATAACCCTAGTTGGAGACACTGTTAGTGCTAAAACCTACCTTTTAAATTTGTTCGCATCTTTGGCTCAGTTTCATGATTCTGGAATGAAATACAGAAGTTTCACATGTGTCGGCACTACAGAATGAACTATTATTCTTCAGCACACTACATAATGAGCTGCAATTTTGTAGCAAAGGGTTATTTTGGTAATGTTTTAGCGCTAAAGAATTATATTCTATTCTGCAGCAAAAGTGCAGTTTCGTTAGCATTAAGTTGCTACAGAATCATATTGGCTTTACAAGACACATGTTGTAATGAAATCTGCCACCGCCTTATTTTTCTTAATTCAGTTATTACAAGCTATTAATCATCTATGCAAATAATTTTTGTTTTATCATTAAGCAGAATCGTTGGAAGTGGATTTGGCTCGAGTATGACGATTTCTTTTGCTTTATTGTTATAAAATCAGATTTGCAGGTAACCATTAGCCTAGTTCCTATGCTGAAGTTCTCAATGGTTATGAGGATTAGATGTTAAAGCATTTGAAGAATCAATAGCTCAAATTTGTCTTCCATCTACAGCAGGGAAAAGGTGGTTCAAACATCTTACAAGTTAAAAACATGTTGACTGTTCCCATAATTTCCTGAGTAGCAAATTTTGGGCTTCATTTCTGGAAAAATTGTAAGGAATCTGTCAAAACGGTTGAAAACCCACTTCTAGAATGGGTCGATTTAGTCTGAATTGCAAGTGGTTTTCAAAATTTTGCAATGGTCTAGGAGAAAACCATCTCTATTCAAGACATAATTTCCAAAAATTTCCTACAGTTGGTTTTCAAACGCTGAGTCATCACTCCATGTGGATGCCCAGCTATCTTCAACGTGGATCTAATAAAAGGATCAATCCCATATTTTGAGCGATCTAATTAATCCAAAACTTCTCAAATGGCATAGAATTATTTTCAGATTTGGGATTTTAATCCAATAGATCCAAGGTTTTAATTATTGTTTGATCATCTCCAACAATTCCACATTTTCTGTGAACAAATCAAAAACTATTTTATTTTTAGATTAATAAGATATTTTGTCTCCAAAAAGCATTTTTGTACTTTCTATAATCGTGTCATCTAGTATTGTAAAGGGAGAGGTCCTTCCTTCGGGAATATGAGGGGTTTGAAAGGGGAAATTATAGGGAGACTTTGATCTATGTACATTCTGCACAGCATTTTACACAACAGTGAAGTTTCTTTTTCATGTTATATGATCACTTTCTCATCCAGCAAATTATATGTCTTCAATTATGTTTTCGTTCTCTTATTTAGATGCAGTATAGTTGCTTACATGCAATTGGTTTTCTCTTGTTTTGGACAACTTTGCAGTGATAATTTATTTGTTAATTCTCCAAGTACATGAGACTATTTAAATGTTTGCTCTAAATCTGTGACATTTTTAGGGATTTAGTTTCCTTTGCATGAGTACATGGCTGCCTCACTATGTGTTAATGAGTATATGGCTGCCTTACCTATGTGTTCATGAGTACGTAGTTTCCCTACCTATGTATTCATCTATTTTATTCATATTTTGAAGTCATAACTTATTTGTATGATTAAAGTACCTATAATCATGAAGATTTTCCCCTATGTATTGTGCACCTTTCAAATCTGATTTGATAAACTCTAAATTCTTGTAACTCTTTCCCTCAAGTCCTTCTTAATGAGTTCAACCTTTATATCAACCAAAACTATCCCAAATCTTTAAGATGAGCTAAATTTGCCCTTCAAGTAGATAAAGGACAACTTTTAGCGCTAACAGCTCCATTTCCTATTGTGACTCTTTTGAATTATGCACCATACATAAAATAGTATGTAGATACTAGAGAGAATAGAACGTGACATATAATAAGTTATGTGCAAAAGGGAACATGCTGGAAATGGGTGAAATCAAAATGGCTAGTGAAATGACATGATATGAGAAACGTCCAGGTAAAATGTTGTAAATGACATGAAATGGGGGTCACACTTACTTAAATCCATAGGGAAACACCTAACCCACAAGGTCATACACTTAATTCAATGAAGAATTATAACCACGGCATGATGCTCCCTAAACTATTGAAACAAAAATGTAGGATACATGAGGAATTATAAAGTAACACCATAGACCCCCTATGGTCATGTCCAAACATAAGAAAGCATTTATCATAGGTCAAGTAAAGAGGATATGTCATAACACTGGTGTCAATTGAATGTGCCCATTTGTATCTGGCACATGGCACATATAATGGTGAATTGAGCAAGTTGGACATGTCTTTGTCAAATATCCATGGGTAAACCATAGATCTCATCAGTGGAATTGTTCGTGTTATGGAAGATCAGAAAGAAATGATGATCAAGTCACCCCTTCATGATATGGGGTAACAATTCCTGTTTTTATTTACTCTATATGGGCATCACCCTTGAGAATTTTGAGAGTGATTATTCGTAGGTTCTTATAGCAAGGAAGGGAATAATCTAATAGAATTTTTATTTACTCTATATGGGCATCACCATTGATCAGTTTAAGAGTGATTATTTGTACGTTCTTATAGCAAGGAAGGAAATAATCTAATAGGAAAATTTTATTTACACTAGTAGATTGGGACAAAGTATTACTTTAAGCCTCTATTGGATGTCTCAAGATTAGGGAAGCAATAGTCATGAACAATGACTTGGTAGCTAAAATTGTGTGGAATCTGATCACAAGTAGATCCTCTCGGTGGACCATGGAAGGAGGTACTTAAGAAATACTACAATTCAATAGACAATAAGAGGTTTTTATACCACTAGCCTCAATCCTCATGGGGGTTCCATAATAAAAAATTTGATTGACCTCTCTATCCCTATAATTAAATACAACCTCTTGCAGAACCCTATAAGCAATAAGAAAATACTCCAATGGGAAGATAAAATACTAACACAATTAGCTTTAGTAGAAAAAACATACATCTCTAATGTTAGACAATGGTTGAATGAAAGAAGAATGAATTACTTGGCAGAGATGTCCATCTAGGACTCGGAAATTCCCTTTCAATTGTTGCAATGGAAAAGCACATAAACCTTCCAATTTTACCCCTAGAACTAAATACAAATTTCTCCTTTGACAATAATCCCTTGAGGGCTCTACTCTTCTTCAATCAAATTTGGAATACATGATAATTTGGGGAAACTAGAAGTGTTCTAACATCTACCCAGTGAAGGAGGATTATAGAAATTAGGTGAAGCATACAACTTGAAAAGATTAAAACGATGCGACTGGAATATGATAATGGCAAATGAATCACTACCAAAAGAAAATGATTTTTTTGCTTCTTGCCAACAATAAACTATTAACAGCAAAGATATTTCATAAAAGAGGCATCCATGGCCCATCATGGTGTGCTATTTGTAAATAGTGAGTAAACAAGTAATTATTTATTGTTGGGATGAGAAGTAACCTCTGAAATTCAACTTTTTTTTCTTTGCAAAATAACGCCTTCCACTTTCTCAAGGTCTCTCCTGGGATTCAATTTTCAATTCCTACAATGAAAAATACTAGGATCTCCTGAGCAGTAGTCTCTCCTCCCAAGATATTGTCCTCTTAAGAAAATGATGTGAGGTAAGACTTATTGAGCTTAAGAACGTAAAAGAGAGTTGAAGAATTGAGAACTTTTGGACTTGCTCAAGGGAAACCGAACACCTAGGGAAATTTCAAATATCTTAGATACTTGATCATATCCAAATTAATCCCCTAAATGGGGATATTGCAAAGTCGATAAGAGCCAACCCACCTTTCAGATATCTCATAGACTCGATATTAGATCCAAATTAATCCCCCAAAAGGGGTATTACATATTCAATAAGAGCCAACCCACCCTTCATCATATTCTTCTATGGAGCCTCCAACATCAATACTTTGTTGGTGCAGGAGGGATCCTTCTAGATCCCTTAGGTGTCCTCCTCATCAAATTCATCTGGAACCTAGGAGTGACAACAAACAATATCATGAAAGTTACTTTAGTGCTTAAGGGTCTGCAAATAACATCTGAATTCACCTCGAGAGATTTGACATATAATTTCACAAGAACTATAGATCAACATTGGGGTCCTTATATCAGCACCCCACCCATACTCTGAATCTTATAGGAAATCCCTTAATCAGATCACATATCGCTCCAAACTTTGCTAATTATGCCACATTTACTTTGCTTTGGGAAGGGGAGTTTGACTCTCCTCTCTCCCCTTACTATAAACAATGTGCTTTAGTCCTTTTTCCCCACTTTTTAAGCTTGTCCAGGAAATTTAGAGTGTTGGGATTTCTTTCCAGTATGGATAGCATGGTTGGCACAGTTAAAAGAATGGTGACAAAACTACTTCAAGGATAATCACCTGCAAGGAATGTCTAAAATTTAAATTCAGAGAATACATGACGAGACTGAGCGAAGTAGAAGCCATATTGTGGGATTTTGAAGAACAAATGTAGTATTGGGAACATCGTGATGAAGAATTCCAATAAACAAAGGAATTCACTCTTTGAGCTATCTCTTCCCTTCCAGTTTTGACAGCCCAGTTTAGTAGAATCCAACTATATGATGCAAATTATGGCAACAACTAATCCAGTTAAAGAAACCAATAACAATGATATTTATAACCAAATTCTTTCTAAACAAAGATAGAAACCACATCAAGCGCACTTCATTTCCCCTTAGGGACATGTTTTTGGAGTTAAAATATAATTAAAAATCTCATAGCAAGAACGCTACAAAGTTACAAGTTACGCTAACTTGGCAATTAGATACTAGCATGCATTCACTTTGCCCCAAACATATGCACAACATTCTCGTTACTTATTATTGATTGTATTTCTAACTATTAATGCAGAGAACTAAAATTTGGATAAAATGATCCATACCATAAACTATTAACCAAAGAAATCAAATCCATGGGTTTCAGGTCAACGTCCAGGTCAAGTTGCAAGTGTTTGGTTGGATCGACACGACTTGAGACCCACAAGCTAGTAACCTACCACATAGACGAGAGAGCACATAAGACGAGGTGATGTCAGGATTTTATTTGATGCCAAGGGTCAGTATCAATGCTTGGGCTAAAAGATAAAAATTCACACTTACCAGCGATTTTAACCTAGCTACCTACGCTTCAGTTTTATAATTAGACAACATTTATCAATTCACACTAAACCAAGAAACTTCTAGTATTATAATTAGGTAATTTATCAATTCACACTGAACCAAGAAACTTACCAGGGATTTTGTAAGGGAAGAAGGTGATGTTGACTCTAGAGCTGTAGAATTTGTGGCCCATCTCTTCACTAGCCTCCAGGTTCTCCCCAATATTGTTTTATCTTGGCAGCGATGGTAATAATGAAATTGTAAACCCTAAACTGTGGTAAATATCCATACCAATATCCTCAATGATATCATGGGTGGCCTCATAAATGACCAAAAATGCCACCCAATTCTGTCCTCATAACCCACCAAACCCTCCTAGCCTCGATCCAACCCAAAATATTTGGCACCAACGATCTGTTTGGACAGGATATTTTGTGCTAACGAGCTGGTTGAGTAGTCATTAATGAAATTAGAGGATCAAATCTCCACATGGTTCAGGCAAATATGCCTTTCTTCCATGTGATTAACTTGTTATCATAAGAGTTACAAGCAAATCTTCCTTACTTCCATGTGATTAACTTGTTCTCTCATAGGAATTACAAGCAGAGAAGGGTTTGGGGAGACAAATTGGGTTTCCCCAGCAATTTTATTGCCAAATGATTTTGGCCCTCGAAATCCTAGTTATCCTCAAGAACCCTCTTTTCTACACTCTCAGAAATAATTTTTTACCAACACTTGAGGAGGAGGCCATATTTACAAATGGAGTTGCCAAAATAAGTTTATTGGAGTCTCCTTTCTCTCCTCATTAGATCTATGTCTTCCTCTTGGTAAAGGGCTTGCCGGGTATGCTCAAGACCAGCCTGATTCCTGGACATTTCTAGGGACAAATTATATAACTGGCTTGTGATAATTCTTTTATTATTTAAACCAATAGGTAATAGAGGTGGGTGGAGCATTGTTGGGTTGAAAGTTGAGTGGAGAAATCCATTTGCATAATAGATTTTTTTGTTTTTGTTATATATATTTTTTGTTTTATTTTTATTTTTTTATTATATAAATTATATAGATTTTTTTGTTCTTTTATTAATTTTTTTGTTTTATTTTTATTATTTTATTATATAAATTATATAGAATTTTTTAGTTTTTGTTAATTTTTTTATTATTATAGAAATTATGTTAATTTGTTATGTACTATAAGTTTTGAATAATTATTGTATAAGTTCTTTAGTTTTATAAATGGAGTAGTCTACGGAGTCAATGATTTGGCCTGGAAGCCGATTGTAGTTGTCACTTCTCGGCCAAATCATCGACTTCAACTGGTGCCAAAATATGATCAATGCTCTTCAAGACGACGACCTGTGATAGCCACAGATGAGGGCCCTACATCCCCTCGAGAATCGACCATTCGAATGTGCCTCCTCCACGTAGACTTACCAAATGCATCCAATGCATTGCCAAAAAAACACATCAATTTCGGATTTGTGGGTTGAAGGTATCATTCGACTCCTGCTCTACATTGACATCTGCAACAAGTAAGCCTTCTTGCAAAGTTTAATCACTTCTTCTAATGTCTGCTTCAGTTTTCCTTTGGAGCATGTGAGGAATGTTGATGTGCAAAAACCAATGGCCTTTGAAAATAGTGGCGTTGCAGGAGGGTTCTCATGCTTTTCCTAGGATGAAAGCTCAAAATGCATATGGTTATGATTACATAGGTTGGAGATGGTGATAATTGTGAATGTAAAGTGGAGGCAGTAACTCCGGTAGCATTGAGACCTGTAAAAAGCCATAACAACTAGTTATTGATTAGAGTGATGAACATGATCAGAGTGGCAAGAACCATACCTTTGAAGCACTCTGACTGGTCACTGCGAGATCCTGAATTGGCCTATCATCTGCAAAAATAGGGTATCAAGTACAAAAACAGGGGAGCAGGGGTCGAACGATACCTTTAGACCACAGATCCAAAGTGGACGTGTTTTTTCTTTCCATGCATTGGATGCATTTGGTAAGTCTATGTGTAGGAGGCGCATTCGAATGGTTAGTTCTCGAGGGGATGTATGGATATGGCTCTTCTAGCTATGTATCAATATGGTACTGGTTATAGTACCTAATTCATAATTGACATAGGAACCTAATTTTCCTTTGGAACACGCTTAGCCAGGTTTTCTTCAATGGTGCAACAGGGATAAAGATGGTCAAGAGAAAATTCGTGCAATTGGTTTTGGTGGATCTTTGAAGTTCGAGGTGCATGGCACCAATATTACTAATAGAAGGTGTTACAGTTTACAAAATTAACACTTCATTGTCAAATTTACAATTTTCCATGACACAATTAAAAATGACTAACATAAATGACTAATTCATATTCTTCTAGCTAGTCATCTTTTTATGCTGTGACTAAATTAGTCATTTATCTTAGTCATTTTTAACTCTGTCACTTATTATCTAGTCATATTTGTTAACTGGTGATTAAATTAGTCATTAATTTTAGTCATTTATAGTTGGGTCAATCAAAATTGCTCATATTTAGTAGTAAATCACTTGAAAAACATGTGGTGACTAGAATTGTTAGTCACCTAGTAGCTAATTCCTCATTTTTTACTAGTGTTAAGGAGATCCTCGATAAGGACAGAACCCTATGCAACCAAGAAAGCATGCACAATAAGGAAACAGCTAAACAATAGGCCGAAGCTGAAAGGATAGCAAAGTTACTTCTGTCAGTTCAGCAGCACATCCATAAGTTCACTCACGCACTGGCGAGTACCTCGTCAGAACACCCAAGAAGCAATACAGTTCAGGAACTTGAGCAGTAGGAAGATGAAGCTTCCTAGGAGATAGAATGAATTACACCTACTCTGGTCTAGTTCGAGGAAAACATTGGCAATGCAGCCCAACTTCTAGGGAAATATATAGCTGCAGTGGAGACTGCAGAATAGCTCTGAGAAGAAGCAAGAGAGGAAGAACGCAACAAGGCGATCGTGGGTGCATAAGTCGGCTTAATTCAGCGGATGCCAAACGAGTAAAAGCATGCTATAAGTAAGGCCTTTAGTTCCTCTTATCGAGTCATGATCACCATAACTATAGCTTGGGGGGTGGTTGATGGTGATAGTTAACAGACTCCCTGTAAGTAGTCGACCTAGTGTGGTCATGTAAAATGGTATAAATAGGAGAGATTTAATAGTTAGAAGTTTGCTTTTGGTTAGTCATAATTATGAAATGGATTTGATAGACAAGAATTGTATACAGTTGCAAAGAGCAGATCTAAGAGAAAGGTAATTAGAATAGTGGAAGTAGAAATCTCTGCTAGAGCAGTGTAGATGCTAGGAGAGTCGATCGAGGCTATGTGCGGATCTGTAGGTAGTAGCAGTATATTAGGAGAAATAAGACAGAGAGCATGAGAACTATGAGTCTGAACTTAAAGACATATCTCAAGATCATTCTGCATCCCGCAGACTGCAAGGTGCTATATCCTTTCTCATTCCAGATGAAGAGCACCTTTGTGGTTTCTCCCAGATGGGTTTCCACATTATTTCTTGTGTCCAAATGAATGATTGTTGTGGTGAATGTTTATGTGATTGATTAATAGTTTCTTCCCGTATAATGTTAAATGTGGTTCAGTTTCTATTAGTTTCTTGCAATTGGTAGATGGATGAATAGAATATCTTGCTAAATTGAAACTGTATAAATATATATCATTTTGTATAAGTCCTATTATGAACCCCAACTTAAGTCATAGAGCCGATTGATGTGAGTTAGCAGTTACAAGGGGGAAAGGAAATTCAGGTCGCGTGCGATGACATACAATTGTGCTCATTCGCGCAGAACTGACTCCTACGTCCAGTTGCCCTACTACCTTCATTGAGCTCCTTGGTTGCGAGCCAAGGGACTATACTTCCCCAACAGTCATAGAAACATGGTTCTGGTGGTTACCCATCTATGAGATATCTCGGGTGAGACTGCGCCTACTTCTCATGTGTTGCCGATGGGACTTACTCTATCGAGCCAGTATCTCGGGTAGTTGTTGGATCAGCGGGATGTGTAGAACCTGGGTTGTACAAGTGGGGAAAAGTGACCAATAGTTGGCTTCCCCATCAGCTGCTAAGTTTTTCTGGTGAGTATGTTTATTTCTAATCAAAGATCCAAAATAATAGAATCAACCTCATAATCTTTGATCTGGATATTCATCCTCATCTCCTTGCCTATCTTCTGCTTTTGCAAATACTTCACTATAGAATCTTTCACTCCCTTATCCGGATGATACAATAACATCTCAAGCTTGACAATGGAGTTAGGCTCCCTTTCTAGTGATAGACAACTTTCAAATAATTGTTGCAAGGTACCATGCTACCGCGATGGTCCTGCTTCTACAAATGGGTCAAAAGCAGATGGAATGTCAATAATTGGTAACTTACCTGGATTTCTCTCGATTGTGTGCTTCACTTCAAGGAAAGTGTCTTTCTCCGTTGCAATATCAAATGATACTTTTTTCTTTCTAGCGAGCCGAAACATGTTGATGCATTCCATCGTCTCTAGTTGTCGCACCAGCAGAAGTGACAATCCCAACATCGACATCCTTCATTCATGGTTTGGCAAGAATTGTTGCAACTATCGGTCCTTGATTCAGGTTCTGGTCTTAAGTCATCGATGGGTTCTGATTCAGTGGTTGATTCATAAACACATTCTAAGTCTAAGGTGGGTTCTAAGTCTGAGTCTATGGTGGGATCTGACCTTGCATCATCAATTGGTTTTGTGCTTGGAACATAGGATTATTTTGATTCTGTATGTTCTGCAACTGAGGAATGTTTCCAGCCTTCCATTTTGAAATAAACTAAGGACTGTTTTTGACATTATGATCTCTTTCTACATAATATGTAAACTGAGCATTAGGGCACTCCCTCTGGTAATTCCCAAATACTCCACAGGTGTAACACTGGATCGATTCACGACCTCATCCTCCCCCTCGACCTTTGAGTCCTCCACGGAATCCTCCTCGGACTCCTCCTTGCTGAAAATAAGGTTGGTCCATCTGCTATGGTAGTTTTGGTTGCTACTGGACATAGTGGATCGCTTGAACATATTGTGATTTATTATATTGTGGTTGTGCCACCATCTGTAGATGAGCTGCAAATTGCAGCTGCGCTGTAAACTATTGCTACAGTTACGCGGGGATAAACTACAATGGGGGTGGTTGTGTATATGACACCTATGTCACTGGTTGTATCATTTGTGGCTGCGCTTAGACTACCCAGGGGTTCTCACCTTTCACAAAATATAAATCATATGTCCTTTCCTAGAGAAAATCATAAGCTCATCCATTTTTGTCATCATGTCCTACTGATCGACAAAATGTATTGTACTGATTTTACACCTTGGTAACCATCTTCTGCATGTATTCGTAGATCTCATGTCGATGCCCATATACTTGACATATGTGACACCATGATATACCAACATAGCTCAACAGGTTCGGGGCTCTAGATAGCAAATAATTCCGAAATGTTGGACATGTGTCCTTGGTATGTCAATATGCATGGAAATGGGTGCACCAAAGATCATCATGATCTTCCTTGGCCTTTTTTATATCTTTCAATTGGAGCGTTAGTTTGTCCAACTATGCTTGAATCCGGTTCATTCTAACCGTGCTTTCTCCTACTGGTGATGCCTCCAATTTCATTACGATCTCTAGAGCTTCTCTTTGTGTTGCAATATTTTTCTACATTAGTGGTTATCGGATATGCGGGACAAGCACAATGATGAAGCATTCCTTTTGTTGAACATCACTCATCTAAAAACTGACCCCAGCCATCAATGTCTTAAACCGCTAATCAAAGTCCCAAATCATTTCATTGGGGAACTGTTTGATCTCTTTTAATTCAGTAATGTATTGAGCCTCAGACTTCGGCTTCTTGAATTCTCTAAATAGCTTCATTCAGATCTCATCCAATGTTTTTGCGGTACCTCCCTAAGGAACCCACATGAATCTCATGAACCATTCTAGCACACGACCCCTAAGAGTAGTTTCCAATTGGATTTTCTTTACATCATCATCTATAGTTTTTCGGGTGCTCCAGATTGCCTCACACAAGAACCAGTACTGCTCTAGATCATCAGAGCAAGTTCAATGGAATATCAGTAACTTCATTTCGTCACCCACCACTATGGGCCTTCTTCCTCCTGCTAGTGCTCTATTACTAGACTGTTGTTAACACGTCGGGAAAGTCAATGTAGAATTTGTGTTTCTTCCTTGTTGTGGAGTAGTGTGCAGAGGTGTGGACACGTTATTGCTGGGGTTTGATCCTGTCGTCCTTCTAGGCATAGCCTAGGTCTGGTTTACCTCATCATCATAGAAAGGTTGCTTCATCCCATGTGGATGTTCCTCACGGCATCGCACTTTAATCACAGTAGGACCTTCTCCTCTCCTCTGCTTCTTCTCTCTAAACCTTGATCCTCCACTTGTACAACCACTTGTTTCCTTGGTTACCTTCACATTCTCACCAGAACTCATGTCGATCTACCCCTTACATTTTCATGCATCTCCCCCCTTTCGTTTCGGTGCCTACATCTTCCACACACCAGAGTTCCACTACTCTTGGTCCATCTTCAGAATACCTTTTTCACAGACCAGCTACTTAATGGATAGCTGTAGTGATAGCAATAATATTCCTCGTGGTCCACTAAAGAAATCCCTCTTCACTTCACTAAATGACTTATTGCTGTCGACTGCAAACTCAGCGACGTATCCTTCTAAGATACTATCCAACAACACTTCAATAGCCCACAATGCCTTATTGTTGGTTTCTTGTAACTCCTGGATCATATCCAAAATCCAGGAAGTCGTCTCTCCCACTTGGAAGTTTGTTTCTTAGTAGTGAGATTTTCCAGCCACTCATGCAAGAGGACGTAAAACTCACAAAAGAACCATTTGTGAGGATCGTTATGGATATATGTATCCAACTAGTGGCTTGTCAAAAGCTTCAGATTCTGATTTTTGGCTTCAACAAACTCTCTCAACTTTAGATCAAACCATGCTTCAATATCTGGTCAAGTCGGATGCCAAAACATGTCCTCCTCTTAATCGCAACTCGGTCTCGGAAACGGAACCATTTGTTTGTGAAAACCCACCAACAAAACCTCATCGACATGGGTTCTCACTCTGTTGATGCTTGACCAGTGTGATCTCCCTAAGGACAGCCCAGATAGGTTTTATCCTACCCAGTAACATCCATAGAGAAGACGAAGTCTCACCTGAGATGTTAAAGGGAGAGCTGTCGAAACCGAGTTTTCGACAGTGAGGATGGACGATATGGGGATCCGACGAGAAAACAACATGACTAATAGGATCCAAAACTATGCAGTCGACACTAACTCATTTTCATGACTACATATTGCATCATATATTTCTCACAGTAGCATCATTCATAAAATATCCAACCTCATAATGCAACAACAACATAACAAACTAAAAGTAGATTGCATCAACATCAGTATAGTTTGAATAGAATATAGCATAGTGACATCATACAAAAACACACCATCATAAAGGATCTAGATCATCATAGCATCATAACAAGATAGATCGCAGCAGAGAGAACAGTAAAACAAAATATGAGATTTATGCACCAACTATCATATATATATTAACTCTACGTAAAATATCCAAAACCCAACAATTCTTCTCCAAAACTGGAGGATGAATACATCAGAAACACAACCCAGATAGGTCACAGATACAATAGGAAATTGTCCAAGATCATATCACACTAGATCTCATGCGATAATCGTAGGGTTGTCGATCAAAACCGATCTATCCTCCTGATCTCTCAAGATGTCTCCAAAAACATTTTTCAAGATGTCTATTTAATTACAAAACTAGATCTATAAATAGGCTTGCGCCTTTAAATTGAAGGTCCACTTCTAACTAACTTATAACCACTAATGACCTATTGTGACCAAAATTGGTCAAATAATATATAAAATATTCAAAACAGTTATTTTTCTGCCCATCGCACTGATCTGGCCTTGCACGGTACCGCGTGAGCTTGCGCAGCTATCGCTACACTGTGCAACTCACTTACCAAAACCCCTACCAACACTTGGTTGCTAGAACATCAAGCTCACCTAGCTTCATGATAGAATCTAGAGCTTCTAGACACATGGTTTCAACAAAAGAGACATTCTCCTTTCTCAAAAGGACCACCAATAGTTTTGGGAGATGACTCTCTAACTGACATTTTGGTTAAGGGTAGGATTGATCTTGACCATGGTAGTTTCAATAATGTATTGTATGTTTCAGGTCTTTCCTCTAATATCTTGTGATTGTATCATATGACTCATACTCAATCCCCAAATAAGGTCATATTCTCCTCTGATGATGTTGAAATCACTGAGATTTCAAATGGTAAAGTCATAGCAAAAGGTGTTGTTGAGCACACTTCAAAGGTATACAATTTTTCCCATTTTCTACCCTACTCAAACCCCTCTACTATTCTAGTTCATGATAATGAAGCAAGCAAGTTTTGGCATGAAATATTTGGCCATCTTAACTATAAGTATGTTTCTGATTTGAGTGAAAAGTACATGGTCATAGGGTTACCAAAGATCAAGTTTTCTAAGGGAGTCTGTCAAGGTTGTATCCTAAGAAAACACCTAGAGCACAAGTATGAGAAAGCTAGTCATCATAGAACCTTTGCACCTCTTAAGCTAATCCACAGTGACATTTCTGGTCCATTCCCTCATATGTCCATGATTCATGCCAAATATGCACTGAACTTCATATATGACTTTTGCAGGTATTGTTGGGTTCACTTCCTGAAGCATAAGTCTGAAGTTTTGACCTCTTCAAAGTATTTAGAGCCTTGGTTGAGAACTAGTCTAGGAGGAAACTCAAGATCCTCAGATATGACAATGGTGGTGACTATGTCAAGTCTGATTTCATTCAATATTGTAAATATGTAGGTATTTATATGCAGCATTTGATCCCTTACACACCACAACAAAAGGGTGTTGCTGAGAGAAAGAACAGATCACTGACGGAGATGGCAACCTGCATGATGGAGGCTAAGACTTTTCCACCAATGTTTTGTGCCAAGGCTATAAACTGTGCATCCTACATCCAAAATAGGGTTCCTGATAAGTAGCTTGATGGTATGACTCCTTTCAAATATTGGAGTGGGAACAAGCCAGATGTGACCCATTTCAGGATTTTTGGCTCAAAGGCTTGGGCTAGTATTCCAACTGAAAAGAGGAAGGCTTTGCAACCCCAAAGCCAAGAGTGCCTATTTGTTGGGTATTATGAATATTCAAAAGGGTACAAGATGATCAACTTGAGCAATAACAAATCTTTCATTGAAAGAAGTATTATGTTCCAAGAAGAGCCTTTAGTAGTAGTTGAAGTTGGAGAGTCTTCTTCATCACCAGATCCATTGATTATAAGTGGAGAGACTAATGAGTTTGTTGATTCTGATATGTCTAATAATCATGATTTGATTGCATATGCTAATAGTCCTACAAGACAAAATGGGAATCAAAGACCATTCATGCAGCTGGGGAACTTGATGGAAATCTTAATGACACTAGGAGGACTAGATCTCAATTTGAGAGTTCCCTTTGTGTGAAAGATCCTCTATTTGCTGAGAAGTACTATATGATGGTTGAATCAGATCCACATACATATCAATATGCAACACATTATCCAAGATGGAAAACAGCCATGAAAGAATAATTCATCTCTCTCCAGAATAACAACACTTGGGAACTGGTTGATCTTCCCCAAGGGAGGAAGCTAGTTCAATGTAAGTGGGTTTTCAAGACTAAATTTTCTGCTGATGGTTCACCTTTGAAATATAAGGAAATATTGGTAGCTATGGGATACTCACAAGTAAATGGTATTGACTACAATGAAACCTTTGCACCAGTGGCAAAGATGGACTCCATAAGGCTAGCTCTAGCCATTGTAGCTTTGAAGCAGTGGGAGGTACATCGCATGGATGTGAAGTGTGCTTGCCTAAATGGAGATATCACTCAGGAGATTTATATGCAGCAACCTAAAGGGTTTTTTCCTAATCCGTATTTCATGTGCAGGTTAAAGAAATCATTGTATGGGATCAAGCAAGCCCCCAGGGCTTAGTATGCCAAGATTGATGACTTTCTAATGTCACTGAGTTTTGTTCAATGCAAGTATCATCCTAATGTCTGTTTGAAGCCGATTCATGGTTCTTTGATGATTACTGTTTTGTATGTGGATGACCTACTGATGACAGGAATTTCAAAGAAAGATATTTCCTCCTTGAAGGATGAAATGAACCATGCATTTTCTATGACAGATTTGGGATTCTTGAGCCATTCCGTGGGTCTCAAAATTGCTCAATCCCCACATGTAATCAAAGTACATCAGTCCAAGTATGCTCTATATTTTTCTCAACAAGTTCAAAATGAAATATTGCAAGCCAAGCAAGACTCCCTTCCTTTCAGGAGTTAATCTTGAAGAAGCAGTTAGTGTGGCTTCAAGATACATGGATCAGCCTCATGAGATCCACTATGGAGAAGCCAAAAGGATCCTAAACTTTGTTCAAGGAACAAGAAGTCATGGGATCTTCTACAAAGAAAAATATGATCTTGATTTGATTGGGTTTACGGACAGCGATTGGGCAGGTGACAACACAAGTCGAAAGTCTACATCAAGATATTTGTTCATGATTGTCGAAGGACCAATTAGCTGGTCGAGAAAGAAGCAGAGTTCCATAGCACTCTCATCTACAGAAGCAGAGTATAGAGGAGTTGTAAATGAAACAAATCAATGTTTGTGGTTGCAGGGGATACTTGGAGAATGTGGCTTCTAATTAGAGTTTTCAACTATTATCTACTGTGATAATAAGAGCACCATTCAGATATGCAATGATTCAGTTCATAGATACTGAACGAAGAACATTGAGATCCATATGCACTACATCAAACAGCTTGTGCATGATGGTACCATTGATATACTCTTCTGTGCATCTTCAGAATAGGTAGCAGACATATTCACCAAATTTTTTTGTGAGAATACCTTCAGCAATCTTGAATCACTCTTGAGAATTGTTGATCATGATGTCAAGCATGATTGAAAATTTTGTTTTTCCTGTCCATGTTTAAGGGAGGATTTTCCCATTGGGTTTTTGCCTCTTTCCTTGGTTGTATGGATAAGCAGTATGTAAAGTGTGACTAAGAATTGTTTCTAGGCCCTATAGTTTTCTGACATTTACTCATAAATTTAGGCATAAGGGGGGTGTTAGAATAATCAACCCATAGTTACCTACATTAGACATTAATTTAATTATTTTTGTCTTATTACCTAGTTTCCTAGATTCCATTCTATGTTAGTTTCCTTCTACATGTCCTGGAAGTCAACACATGCTAAAACTGAGGCATGGAGTGCATGGGAAACATCCTGGAAACCCAATTTAGCATGTCTTATTTATTCCAGATTCTCTAAAGCACATATTTGCTTTTTCTGAAAAGCTGCTTTATTTTATTTTCTATTTAAGGCAAAAGGAAAAGCTAGACTAGGTGTAGTTGACTTGTTTTTTTCCCACATTATCCTCCATCCTTTTCTCCAAATAAAACCACTTATGAGTTGTATTTCCATCCCTCTTTAGATTTCCCACTTGACTTAGCAAATTCATGAGCATCTACTTAGATTTGGAAACTGCTTTATGCACATATGGGGGATTTGACTAGATTTGGTAAGCCTGCTTTTTTACTATTTTGAATGGAATATTTATGCATTCAATTCTCTCATGTAATTATATATTATAGTAGCCTATTACTTCATAAGTTTGGCTATTGCACACTTACTCAATACAAATTAGTGTTATGCTTTAATTTCAGTCTCCTTTGGTGTTAATTTTGCATGTTTGATTAGCAATTTTGTGAGTATAATTTTTCTATCCCTTGGGTTAAATTTCCACACTTTATTCATTAGCATGAGTAATAAGAGTGTTGGCCTAGGAAATGAGCACAAGGGAGAATTCACGTGCAAGCAAAAGAAGTTGTGTCAGGCGCGCGACAGAAAGAAAGGAAGGTTGCAAAGGAAGCAAATTACCAATGCAGGAAAAATGGAGAGGAATGCGACAAAGGAAAGGAGAGCACATGAGTGTGTAGGTGATAATTATTGGAAAGCGATAGGTACAAATTTTGGCCATTTAAGGCGGTGTAATCTTGCAGCAACACATGTACGAGGGAATATTTGTAAGTTAGGCTGATAGTGTCTCGTGTCAAGTCAGAATCACCACAGCTGTAGCATGAGTGGCAGCTGATGGTGACAGTTAACAGACTACCTATATGTACTCAGCCCTACGTGGTCATGTAAAATAATATAAATAGGAGGAATTCAAGCGTTAGAGGGTTCGCCTTAATTTATTTTAAGTTGGGTTTTTCAACAGTTAGAGGGTTGGTCCTTAGTTCGGTACTAGTTGATCAATGGTTGGAAATAGTTGTTGTTTTGGCTATTCCTTGGAGGTCCATATTGAAGGATTCCATTTTGCTGTAATTTTCTAGAGATTAAAGGAAGAGAAGCCTCAGGAAGGGTCTAGAAGCGATAGGAGGTTTTTGAGTTGCGGGTCTGGCTGTTGTGTGCGCAGACCGCTAGGTGTAGAACTAGGGTAGAAGAACAAACCAGAGAGTATGAGAACCATAATTATGAATCATAAATACATATTATAAGATCAGTATGAATCCTGTAGACTGCAAGGTTCTATATCCTTTTCTCATGCCAGATGAATATCACCTTGGTGGTTTTTCCCATATGGGTTTCCATGTTATCCCTTGTGTTGGAATGGATGATTAATGTTGTGAATGTTTATGTGAATTGTTGTTATTTTCTTCTTGTATGATGATGAAATATTGATTAAATGCTTGATATTATACTGTAATCAATAGATGAATGTTAGGGAATCTTTGTTGAAATATATGTATATATTATCCTGTGTGGTTATTCCTTAAGTCACAATGTAACTCGTAGACGGTTTGTTAGTATGATTCAGCTATGCCACACAAGTCGCACCTACTGTGAGGTTAGGAACAAGGATAGGTTGCGTGAACTGACATATTGTTGTGCCTAGTCATACAAGACTAACTCCACCATCTAGCCATCCCGTTTCCTTCATCAAGAACCTTGGCCATGCTCCAAGGGACTATAATTCCTCGACAATCGCAGAAACATGGTTATGGTGGTTACCCATCGAAGAGATATCTCGAGTGAGACTGCTCCTGCTTCGCAAGCATTACCAATGGGGCTTGCTCTATTAGGCTGGCATCTTGAGTGTTTGTTGGGTTGATGGATTGCACAGAACCTGGTTCATGCAGGCTAGAAAAAGTGGCCTATAGTAAGGATTTCTCCCTGCTATAGGGGCAGGAATGGATCCCTTCTTCCTATAGGGTAGAAGGGTAGGTTCTTGCTGGTTGGGAAATATAGAAAAATGAAACGAAAATGTAAATAACAGTATAGTAAACTAAAGCTAATCTAATCTAAGCAAGGAGAAGAAGCAAATGGAAAGATTGAACCCATCTGCACACAATGGGTTAGGGTTCCGCCTCCATAACCTGCAAATAAATCCTAAGCTACAATGGAAAAACTTGCAACGCAATGTTAAGCAAAACCTGCAAATAGAAAAAATGGTTAGAAATCAAAGCAAACTAAATAACTAAGAAGAAAAACATGAAAGCACAAGTATACCTTATCTAGTGGGAATGGGCCACCATGCCCTAGCTTGTGGAAGCCCCTCTCTTGGTTGGGGAGCAATGGCCCAATGGAACTAGAGATGAAGGAGAGGGAGTGTGGGTGGTTTGAGAGGCAAAGGTCTCAAAGCATCCACGGGCATCATAACAATAGGCAATGGGATAAGTGTTTTGAGAGTGACCCCCCACCCTCATTTTATAGCTTTTCCAAGGGGTTTTAGGGTTTTAAGCCCTTGGTTAGGGATTTAGCCCCCTTTTTGGGCTTTTAGCCCCTTCTTCCCTAACTTTAGCCCCTTTTAGGGTTTTAGACCCTTTTTTAGGGCTTTAGCTCCTAGGAGGCTATGTTGGGATCCTTTTGGTGGTTTTTATCCCTTTTTCTTCATCCTTAGGCTATTTTGAGGGTGTGGGGGTCTAATGGAGGGATATGAGGGTCGTGATATGGTGTCCTTGGGTGGTGTAGGCCATTGAGAGCTTAATAGGGGATTTTTGGGTTAACATGGCCAACAAATGGTTTTGTTGCTAGGACTGTCTTATCAAAATTGAGGGAAATGTTGTCGCACCTGACGAAGAACGAAATAGAAGACTAGTTGGATTCTAAAAAACTAGAATTCATGCAAGAAGAGAGTGCAGGGACACGATTGAGTGTAGAGAACTGTATAGACAAATATATATATTCTGATATTCACAAGATATTCTTTGCTAAGTTCCCCATTTTACTGCATGAATGGTTTTCAATATTGGCGACTAAGCAGACAAACTTTCAAAGAAGAGAGATTGTTGAGTGGAGCGATTAGTTGGTTCGTGAGGTAACTAGTGTATGTAACACCATTTCTAGAGCTGTTGATTTTTGGGTTGACAGCATATTGCAAGGATATATTACTGAGTTTGTAGTAGATACTATAACCTCATATAGTGAAGCTAAAATAAATATTTTCCAAGTACCCCGAAGAATATACTTGTTACGTATCAGTACATGGATAAAATTGCTTTCCTATGAGAAGGGTATTTTGCAGCTGAGTAGTTGATTTGCATGCCTATGAAGGAAGCTATGTTTTAGATGACCTATTGAGAATATGTGAAAGGGTGAGTTGAAATGTTCCCAAGAAGCACATAACCTAAATTAGAAGTTGGAGTCCTAAGGAGTGGAAGAATATTCAGATCACGAAAGAGAAGGAAAACCCAAAGGGGATGACAAAATCCTATCTTGTTTGAAGACAGCCACCATGAACTTTGATCATACTTAGATGAAGGGTCTTGTGATGAAGAGGAGGACTATAGACCAATTTTGCAAGGACTAGAATATTCTGAGGATTTTGAGGAGACGTCAAGATCAGGATGCAACTACATAACACCAACAATATCACCAGGGGTAAGATCTAGAGTTTCCTCCTAGAAAGGACTGCTAATATGGATAGCACTAATCATGTAACTAGTGTGTGAGAAGGTACACCCCCTTTGAATCATGTACTAGGAAACCTTGATGCCAAATCAATGGCGGCAGCAGATGTCTAGTTACCCACATTCAATGGAAATGGAACAAAATACCCAGAGCAACATTGGTTCCTCTATGAAGCTATTTGGAAGGTGTGTTTATTCCATAATACAGATATAAAGAAGGTGCAGATGATCAGGACCTTTAGGGGTTGCACACTGGATTGGTTCATGAAGTCCTATGCCACACCAATTAGAACACCATAGAAGACCATGGAAGATATCCGAGCCACAATGATCTCTAAATTTAGGAAACCTAAATCAGAGTCGCGGTGTATTAATGAGATCAAAGAAATCAAACAAGCATTGAAGGAGATAGTATGGGATTTTAACCAGTGGTTTAAAACACTGATGGCCAAGGTAATATTCCAAATGTCAGATGTGTAGCATAAAGAGTGGTTTATTACTGCGCTATTACCACACATTCATGGACCGTCAATGCAGCAGAAGATTGAATCACAAACATAAACACTAGAACTGGAAATGAAGTTAGAGGCCTCACCCATTGGAAATGGTGCCATAGGGATGGTGCAAATTCAGTTGCAACTGTCCAATATGACAATAAAACTTCAATACATTGAGAAGGGTAAAGAAGAACAAGAAGATTTATGGTGCACAAAATGTAGGACGGACGGACAGACTAAGGATAACTGTCCGACCTTCCTAAACTACATCGCATCAAGTGCACCCAACCCATTAAATGGCAATGGGATACCGTGGTGTTGCATATGCCAGTCAGGATTCCATCGGGATGAAGAATGTTTATATTTTCAAAACATTGTAAGTACCCCTGCAAACCTATTCTATAAATTTTTTAAATCAATAGGACATGATGAGAAAGAATGTAGAGAATATTAAATCTTGAAAGAAAATATTGTTGACACCTACTTAATGAAAAATGAAGGGTTTGCTTAGGATGAACAGGTGCAATCCTCATATCATCCTACCTAGTTCCTACCTAATCAATACCAACTACAATACGCACCTCAACAGTCATACATGCAACAAAATCCTTATTAGCCACACTACCAACAGAACGAGTACTCACCAAAGCAACCACACCCACAGGGAAGGGTTGGCAGAAACTTCAAAGGAAGAGGTGGAGGAGGAGGATTTGGTAGAAGAAGAGGTCAAGTTACATGCTATAACTGTAGACAACTAGGTCACTATGCCTAAGATTTTTTAGAGCCTGCGAAGACATGTTCATACTGTAAGGGACAGGACCATAACATCGAACAATGTCCTTAGCTGATCACAAAATGGCAAGCAAGCACCATCGCAAGACCTAACCCTACATAGAACCTAAAACTAAATCTGAATGTGAATGTTCAGATGATTGTGGTTGAACCATGAGACTAAACATCACTGTTTAAACTCAAGGAGGTGCAATGACTGGACTAGACCAGGATAAACCGAAATAACAACCGCAACCACAAGTAAGGCCAGCGGCGCAGCAAAAGGAGACACTAAACGTCCAAAAATATAAAGAAGTATTTTGGGATGTACAATTAGAATTCATAAGCCCATAAATAGTGTCGACTTCCACAGAAGTCAAGGACATGCCTAAACGATTTCAACGCATATTCCAGAAGAAGGTTCTACCAATGGTTAGTAAGCTAAGAACCTTTCTATCAATTTGTTTGACGCTAATGAAAGATAAATATATTATTGCAAAACTACAAGTAATGATAGAAGAGATACCTGTAGAGCCATGACCTGAAAAGAAAGTTAACCAAGTATAGAAAAATTTAAAATTGGCCACGAGTTGAGGATTACTACGCAGATAGGTGACTATGACATAGATTATATCATCTTGGATCTGGGCTCATATGTCAATATTTTGACATGAAAAACCTGGGAAAGTATGGGAAACTCATGCTTGGACTGATCTCCTATCTAGTTATGACTTGCCAATTAGGCGAAGGTCCTACCTATTGTCCGTTTGAGCAATGTCTTCATCGATGTTTAAGGATTGCGCACATTTGCAGACTTTGAATTCATTAACATTGTTGATGACATGAACTCATACCCCACTCTATTGGGAATAGATTGGGCCATAGACAATTAGACCATCATAAATTTCAAGAAAATGATTCTCTGATTCGAAGATGAGGAAATGAGGGTAGTATCACCTATAGATGCATTAGAGGCATTGAGATACATCGATCCTATCTATAATGAGGGACAGGGTGACTACCTCGACCATATCTACAATGTCACAGCTATGTAGGAAGATTATACCAATCCAACAACAGATGGAAACCTGAGTTCGAGATGCATGAGTTCATGTACATCTAACTCAAGTGAGGCTTTAGAGGGTTGGAAAAATAGATTACATAAAGTCTCTATGAGAAGGTGTGAAAAATTTACAAGGTATGTACAATGTGTGGAGAGTGAGTCAAGGGAGCTACCCACCTATGAGGGTTTCATATACACATTGGAAATGACACCTAAAACTTGGTATACCTTTATGGAGATGCGAGAAGGAACCCAATATTGTGAAAGACGTGCTAAGCAGTTTACGCATACATTTGAATTTGCTGATGAGCACCCAAAAATTTATACTGTGCTTCAGATAGTAAAGGGGAAGCTATTTGTTAATATCCTTCTCAAATAGGATAATTTTCACCAATTTAGTGCAACCATTCAATAGTACAATCTAACCAGAGACCAAGATGATGATCTAACTAATATCAGCAGACCAGAATCGGAGGGCACACGAGAAGTAGAAGGAAGTATCATTTCAAGTGATCAATTCCTCCAACCCTTAAAAATCAAGGAAGTACATATCGAATCACCAAAGAACACAAATTTCACCAATATCAGAGATTATTGGGATGATGAAGTAGTTGCAAAGATCGCAGATCTACTACATGAGTATCAAAACCTATTCCCTACCAACTTCACAGAAATGAGGGGAATAGTGGGAGACTTAGGGGAGATGAAAGTACCCCTGAGACTAGATGCTAAGTCAATTAAATAATGAGAAAAGGCATGGCATGATCAACATATCAAGCTTAATCCATCTAAAGAAGGAGGACTTGTATTACTATATGAAAACAAGTTTTTCAAGCACCCTGGAAAGTTGAAAACACATTGTCTAGGGCCATATAAGATCGCACACATCACTGATGCAGGCATAGTGAAACTATAGAAGTTAGATGGTACCTATGTCACGGGTATGGTGAACGGAACTCTCCTGAAGCCGTACTATGACACGCATAACATCCTAGGTTAAAATGTGAAAAAAAAGGTGAGAGGCCAGAGGATGTAACTGTAACGTCCTTGACCCTCCAACCGGTGAAGAGGATGCTACCAAACCCTTATCTATCTGGGAAACTAACCCCATGAACATAAACACATAAAAACTGAAACGCTTTGAATTAAAACATGCATACATTGTTACCATACAACGGAATCAAAACCACACATTGAAGCATTTAGCATGTTCATCATAATTCATTAAACATCAAATATGATTGCAGAGATTGAACACAATAATACTTATCTTATGAAGAATTCATCCCACAACCAGCTACATCGATGCAATGTTCCACCCAACCATAGGCCAGTGTTATCCTTAATCTCTCAACAACACTGCCACCCCTGAGCTGGGCATCATTACCCAAGGAATAAGGAACTAAGTAGGCTCACACATAGCCAAAGATACACATATCATCCAAGACAACATAGTTGGGTTTATTAGTCCATCAGGGAGATGGGAAAAGCTGGATGCTAAGCTAGTGGGCTCATTGAAGAGCTAAGGTCACTTACACCAGAACTAGCCTGAATTCTAGGACACCCACACACACCCAACACAAGGAATCAGTCCCTTCTCTGCTACACAGGTCCTTAGGTCCTGACTTCCCTTCTAGTGCTATTCAGGGGTTGTGGAGAATAAAGCTATCCCTCTAGCTCTGTTTATGTGGCTCCTAAACACACCAGGTTTATCAAGCATACCAAGCCTTCATTCCCACTCCAACACAATCCAAAGACCAACCACTACATACACATAGTAAAACCAGCAATTCACAGCTTTGGGGAGATTATAAAACACCATAGATCAAACGAGGTGACAATTTAGGTAATACACAGCTCTGACTGGGAAATTCGATGCCTCAGTCATTCTTGTCCCTATACTGGCCAAAACGACTCAATAAGGACCCACAGCAACCCAAATCAAAAAATGGACCCACATCAAACCAAAATCATGGGGAAACCAATAGATATCTCTCAGCTGCATGAGGAAGGAAAAACAATCCATGTGGAGGTGAATTCCAAGCCTATGTGTGAGTATAAAATGGCCAGGAACCTCAATCGTCAATGAGAACCCACTGCAACCCAAAATGTGAATGGCACATGCATGCAAAAATCGTGAATGCCAGAAAACAACTCTCCCAACTCTCTGCATGATGAAACGATGAAGAATGGGGTCATCCCCTCTCTTCCTGCCCACGTGAGTGTGAACAAGTCTGTTGGTGGAGTGTGCGTGTGGGAAAGTACTGACAGTCCTACCACACACCACTACCCAGCAATAAATTCCCAACTAACATCATAGGTTTTAATGTGGTAGTTGATTGATTGAGACAAGGGAAATTTGAGTAAGGAAAAAAGGTGGGTGATAGCTAAAAGGGTTTAACAGTTGACACTTGGCTTTTCCCCATTGGCCCAAAGTTTAATAATACCCCCTCCTTATCCTTAGGAAAATCATGCTGCTTTTCATTATGGTTGCATTGACATAGATGGTTGGGGTTCATTTTAATTAAAACGCATAATTACATGATGCTAGAATTAATAAGTGCCAGATATCATGATATACCATCGGCAACGATTTTAATCAACAAAACATTAAACACTAAATCGATGGTGGGGATTTTTCCTATAGCTCTACACCATGATTAATTACAATGTATATACATCATATAAATTCAATGCAAATGGGGTCAAAACCGGGGTGTTACATTCCCCTCCCCCTTCAATAGCACTGTCTTCAGTGCTTCACAAAATTGAACAAAATGCTACACTGGTACCACCTCAGTGCTCCATAGAATTGAACAAAAATGGATGTGTTAATCACATGGAATCCTCTAGCTCCCATGTAGCATCTTCAAGCCCATAGTGCTCCCATTTCAACTTTACCTGCCCTATGGCTCGGTTTCGAAGCATTGTGACCTTCCTGTCGAGGATGTGCATTGGCTTGATTTGGAACTTTCCCTCGAGTTCCACCTGGATCACATCCCAATTTATCACATGGTTAGGATCATGTACATATTTCTTAAGAAAAGAAGCATGAAAAACATTCTGAGCTCTAGTGCTAGCAAGAAATGCAATTCTATATGCAATTGGCCCTATTCTTTCAAGCACTTCAAACGGCCCACAATATCTTGCTGACACCTTGGCACAACTTCCAAGCTTTAAGAAACTCTTATTTTCCCTCACTATGAGGTAAACATGATCCCAACACTGAACTCCATGTTCACCCTATGCTTATCTGCATAGCTTTTCTGTCTATCCTCTACTTCTTTTAGATTCTGCCTGATCTTTACAACCTCCTACTCCATATCCTTGAGCAATTCTAGACCAAGCACATCCCTGTTCACTAGATTATCCCAAGTCACTAGTGTCCTACACCTTCTTCCATACAAAGCTTCATATGGAATCATCCCCAAGGATGCCTGTTGTCCATTGTTATAAACAAACTCTACCAAGTGTAAGTAATCTTCCCACTTGGTTGGTTTGTCCATCATGTACATGCAAAGCATATCTTCAAGCACCTAATTAACTCTCTCTATCTGCCCATCTGTCTAAGGATAGTATGCATTGCAGAAGTTTAGCTTTGTACCCAAATCTTCAAACAACCCCTTCCAAAAGTTGGAAGTGAACTTGACATCTTTGTCAGAGACTATTGCCTTAAGCAATCCATGCAATTTGAAAATCTCTTTCATGAAGATCTTTGCAGTGTCATTAGTATTATGCATAGACTTAACTGGTATAAAATGTGTTTCCTTTATGAACTTGTTCACCACAACCATGATGGAATCATGTTGTCTCCAGGCCATCGGCAATCCTGTAATAAAATCCATGGAAATAACTTCCCATTTCCATTCTGGAACTGGAAAAGGCTGCAACAAACCTGCTGGTTGTTGATTCTCAACCTTTACCTGCTGACATTCCATGCACCTTGAAATGTATTCAGCCATGTCCTTTTTCATTCCTAGCCAAAAGTACTGTTTTCTGGCGGTAGCAATTGTATTCTAGTATTCTGGGTGACCGGCATATGGAGCTTGATGGATTTCATCCATAACAACTCTCCTCAACTCTGATACATTTGGAATATAAATTCTTCCTTTATAAGTAGAATTCCATCTTCTTCCAATTTATATCCCTCATACCTCTTCTCAAGACTTTACTGCTGCAATTTGTCTTTTACCAGCTCATACAATTCATCTCCAGCAGTACGGTTAACAATCTGCTACCTCAAATCTGATTGGCAAATACTAAGAGATGCCACATGCATTTCCTGCACCTTCCTATTGAGTGCATCAGCTACCTTATTCTCTTTTCCCTTTATGTGCTTGATTTCAAAATCAAACTTGCATAAAAAATCCAGCCATCTCACTTGCCTAGCATTCAGAGTAGGTTGATCAAACAAATACTTCAAACTGCAATGGTCTATCCTTAGCTCAAATCTTCCACCTGTTGCAGCTGCAACAATTTCCCAAAATTCTAAAATAATTTGGGACCCTCCCTTTGCTTGAGTTAGTTTAATTTTTCTTCTTGAAATTGGTCTAAGAACTTTCAGAACGACTTTGCTTACGCTTGGATTGAGCTACCCATTGGGTTGATTTTTTTTTTCCTTTGATGCCTGAATTTTTGATCTAGCTTTATCGCTTCCCTTAAGCACATTGGAAACGTTCTGAATCGGAAGTTAGTTAATTTGAACACTTACAGAGGAAGGAAACAGGTTAAAGCAGAAATTTGAACACTTACAAAGGGAGATGAAGACTACTGAAGTTGAATTGCAGGCCCTACATGAAGAGAGACAAGCTCAAGAGACTACACAAGAACACCTTGAGCAAATGCAAGCAGAATATCAAGAGTTGAAGAAGGAGAAGGAGCGGTTGCTGGCAAAGGTGGAGGAGCTAGAGGAGCAACAGAAGATCATATTGACAGCCAATGATATGCACTCCCAAGATCTGATAAAGGAACATCAGGAACAGATCGCTTCGTTGCTCCATCCATTCAAAGAACATATCTTAGCCCAGAAAGCTAGAATGCTCAAGATACAGATGGATCTAGAGGAGGAAAGGTGTAAGGTCCTTCAGATTGACAACCGGTTAGGGGAAATCATGGAGACCTCCTCCTACTTCATTGATAGATCCCAGGAAGTTCTTGAAGTTTTGAATTTCATAATGGCAAGGCTGAAGAACAATGCAGAGACTCCAGCAGAACTACCAGCCAAAGACCATCAAGCGCTTAAAAGAGATCATGACCTAGTATATTTCGCTGTTAGCACTGTGGAATACTTCAAGAAGACCATCAAAAGGGCGTAGGGAGCATGCTCAGAATATTTCAGGAGGCTCCTTAATACATTTAACCGGTGTCAAACAGACACTGAGCATAAACTTGATGAGCTCCCAGACCATGAAACCTTCATAGAGATATTGCAGAGTAGATATCAAGATGCAGAGGCCAGAACACAACAGATCAAGGCTATTGATGACCTAGTTTTGAAGAATGAGGTGTGCCACCCAACCATTAGTGTACAATTTTTGGAAGATCAGCTTCGCTTGAGCCCAGCAAGGATCGAGGCTATCAAGAATCAAGCCGAGAAATTTGAGATAAATATTCAGTTTTTGGAGCCTAGCACTTTTGAGGGCATCGCTAGTGAGGCTACAGCGTGGAAGAAGTTCCTAGAAAACCAAGCTGGGCCCTCTTCATAGGGGATGTGTCATCTTTATATTTTGTAATATTTTTGTAAAAGTAAAGCGTTGGGAAAATGAAAGGTTGGGAAGCCCAAAGGCTACTTTGGGCAGCCCAACCATTTCACTCTTTTTGTATAAATGTAATAGACTAAGAAGAGAAAGGGGCTTTTTCCCCCAGTAAGACTGAAGGACATATTGTAAGAAGAGCTATTTCCTTTTGCAATAAAAAATCATAGTTTTCCGGTTGGAGGAAGAGATTGTGAAATTTCCTAATGTTATACAATGGATGGCGGAAAGATGAGCTACTTTATTTTTCAGCTTGTGTCCATGAATCGTGAGATCGTTCTAACTTTATGACCTATGTCTTGTTGAATGATTTCTGATTTATTTTTGTGGAAATTTCACCAAGAGTAATGTATGTTGCTTATATAACAATTAGCTATCTGATTGTTGGAATATTTTCCTCATTCATGTGTTGTAAATATGAATATCAGCTATCTATAATTTTTATTTATTATACATGGAAATAACACATTACTCACAAATAATCATTCTTTTGGATCCCCAGGGATAGATAGATAGGTGATTAGATAGTTAGTTGATTTACTTCATGGCTGCATATGTGATTTAGATGTTTGTGAGCCTAAGACGAGAGGTAAGAACCTGCGCATCACATTGTGTAGTTCCTTGCATCTTTATCACCTTGCATTTGTTAGTTAGGCATTTGCATTGCATACATTAAGTCAAAATTACAAAAAATCGGTGGACCGGGCTGCAACCGGTAAAACCCTTTGTTTTGTTACGTTGACCTACGGTAGCTGGACCATAAACCGGATGGATTCCCTACACCAAACAATCAACGGGCTAGTTTGGAACGTTGATTGGGGAGAATCCTTTACTGTTGTCGCCTGCGAATGTCCAGGCCCCAACAGAATTGGCGCTAGAAGGAGGGTCGCCAGTGTAGGGCTGGCTGTGGAAAATTACTTTACCCAGGATTACCTTACCAGTAGATATTTGAAGTTTTTAGCCTCACCTAGGTACTCCCAGGTTCCGGTTATTCCTTGAAGCAAGAAATCCTATTCTCATCCTTCTTTTTTCTTTGCTCAAGACTCTCATTCCCGTAGCTGCGCTTATGGCTGGCATAAATGTAAATCAGCCCAACCCTTTGCCTACATGGAGAGCAAGTTCTCCTTTAAATCTCACACCTCCTTTGCATAACTTGCCTCAGGCCTTTGACAAGCTGTTTCCTAAGTTTGATCCCGAAGAAAGAATTGTTGTAGATGACGACTTGCAAAGATTTTACTTGGTTGTAGAAGGATTAATGGTCGGGGAGTATGAAGATGTTGTCTGTAGATTGTTTCCTCACACCCTTAAGGGAACAACAACATCCTGGTACTTTAGTTTACCTGCGAATTCTATTCCAGATTGGGAGACCTTTGAAAGAAGTTTCAGAAGTAAATACTCACCCCAAAAAATCATGCCTCATTAATGGAAGGTCTTGATTTGTTAAGAAAAGAGAAGAACGAAAAGGTACATAAGTTCACTCAGAGATTCTCAATATACCTAAAGAACTTCTATGAAACTGACAGACCCTCCGATAAGGTCTTAATTGAGTATTATACATCAACCCTAGGGCCTGAGTTGGCTATGTTTGCCAAGATGAAAGCCAAACCCACATTGATAGAGACTTATGAATAGGTCGAAAGAGTAGAGGCTAAGAGGGAAAGTGTAGAAGATTATCCTGATCTACCTGGAGAGAAAACTGTAGATAAAAGAGTTCTGGTGTCATCCAAACCAAGAGAGGAGCACTCACATGAACTTGAGGGAATGATGAAAACAATGCAAAAGCTTTACAACTGAATAACAGACCTGGAAAAAGAAAGGGACATTCAGAAATCTGATAGACCCTACTATTCTAAAAAAGAGGATAATAACCATTGGGAAATCCCTTCCCCAAATTCAGCCTCAATAAATATAACAGAGATAGGGGGGGATAATTTCTGTACTTTTCACCAGCAACCTCACTCTGAGAAGAAGTGCCCTCAATGGTTGAATTATGAGTCTTTGGTAATGAATAAGTTGTTGGATTCCAAATTGACTGAAGACAGTAGTAAAAAAGGAGGAAAAGAACATACCATAGAGAAGGGAGATGATGATGCCATGCTCTTATGGAATGGTGTTTCTCTTTTCAATATAGAGGAAGATGCCGTCAAATATCAATATACATCTCTGGCCACAAAAGATAAGAACCTAGAAATTAAGGGAAATGCAATATTTCCAAAAGTTAAAAATCTGTAAGAGAATGTCAAGAGACGGGTAGCTGTAAATGTTAAAGATGACACACCTGAAGCCACTAATTGCAAACAGGAAATAGAGCCTCTTGTTGTACCAGCCAAATCTATGAAATATGATGAGGAATAAAAGGATGGTAAAATTAAAGAGGAGATGCCCACAAAAAACCAACCTATGGAAGAAAAGATCGAATTGATTAGGACAAGGAAAACCAATGCCCCACCTTTCCTTTTGACCCTAGAGATGCTAAATCACAATGTGCATAACTGTTTGGTGGACTCTGGATCATCGATGAATGTTATGCCTCTGGAAGTTTGCAAAAAACTTAATGGAAAGATAAAACCTACTCTTTGGGATGTCACTCAACTAGACAAGACTAGTGTCAAAGTAGTGGGGGAATGGAAAATGTTCTGATTCGATTGTCTGCAAATGAAAGGATATGTCATTACATGGATATTATAGTAGTAGACATACCTGATGGCTATGGAATGATCCTGAACCGAGATTGAACAGCAAGACTGAATGGGTATTTTGCTTCAGATTGGTCTCACTTATGGTTACCTCAGAAGGGCAGCCCAAACCTGATTAAGATATTAAGAGAGCCCTATATGAAAGACAATGTCAATAAGCTAGGAGAGGGAAATGAATTTGCTCAGTCTGTTCTAGGAAATTATCTGATTGAGCTAGAATTAAGACATCTCACGTCAAGAGAGGCTAGTCATATGACTGACACTCAGCTTGAGCTCCTTCAAATTCCTCAGGCTGTGAAAGACGATTATAGAATTGTGAACATGTGTTCAGTTTCAAAAATAGCGCAGCTAGACCATGGTTAGATATCCCGTGTCTGTTTTCCATCCCATCCTTTGACTCTCTAGATTTAAAAAAAACAATATTTTTCAGGAGTGGGCAAATTTTCTCTTTCTTTTGCTTTGTACATAAATAAATTGTTTGTTTTCTTTGATGCTTGAGACTGTTTTCTTTTGCTAATTAATTTAATATTGTTTTCTTTTGAGTTATTGCTTGCTAGTTTTTCTTTTGGTTTTCAATAAGAGGCAAACTTTTGGTTGCAATGGAAACATCAGGGTTCTTTATTAACTGGAATCTTGAGTGAAAGATTGTGCTTTAAAAGTATAGAATGTCTTCTAGTAGTAGTTTTCCTAACTGGCAATGCATTCATTGAAGTCTTACTTAACCCTTGTAAATAACTCAGAAATAAAAGAGGTCTGGAATACTATTTCGAGGCTCCATCCATTTCTCATCTTAAAAAGCCCAAATGGGTGGCAGCAAAAGACCCACGGAGAGGAAGCAGAGTAAAACAGTATATCATATTTAAATGATCCCATGCCATAATTTCGAAAAAAAAAAAAATCAAAGCTATTAAGAGTCAAAACTCCCGGAAGAAAGAAAGCAATACCTATCAAAGCAAAATATCAAAGCATGAAGTACTAAATGGTCACAAGAACCTCTCCGTCCGTGAATTAAAATATGAAGTATATTGTTCACACAAAAGGGCAATATGGGATAGAGGATCCTGAATTAAAATTTAGTAAGAAAGGCCTGCAGGAGGACTCATATCAAAAGAACTAGAGTTCAAAAGGCACAAAAGTGCAGTTGGCATGGGAATGATGAACAAACGGATAATACTGTTTACACTCTGTTACAATCCTGTGGTGTCCAAGCTGGAAACTACCTAAGGACAAGAAAAATAAACCTCACCTATTTGGCCTCAAAAGAGTTATTCAGACTGGCAATATCTCTGTGTTACCTTTTCTCCAAAAGAATAGACTACTTTTCAATGGTTTAAATGCTTAAATTGGCCAGCCCGAGGATAAGGACAGCTAGAAGATTTCAACTTGATTCAGACGGTCTTGCACTGGAAAAGAGTTAATTCAGAAATCTGGGGTTCACCAAGTAGTCACCAATTGTTGCAGCTACAACAATTTCCCAAAATTCTAAAAAAATTTGGGATCCCCCCCCTTTGCTTGAGTTAGTTTAATTTTTTTTCTTGAAATTGGTCTAAGAACTTTCAGAATGACTTTTCTTACGCTTGGATTGAGCTACCCATTGGGTTGATTTTTTTTTCCTTTGATGCCTGAATTTTTGGTCTAGCTTTATCGTTGCCCTTAAGCACATTAGAAACATTCTGAATCGAAAGTTAGTTAATTTGATTTTCCCGCCATTGCGGAGGTTTTTTGCCTCGTCTTTTTCGGCCGTTGCAGATGGTTTTCGGTTCTGCGTCGGAAGGTACGATTATTTCCCTGTCCGCCGGTGCGAACAGATCTTCGCTGCTGGCCTCTGCCGTTGCAGATCAGTTCGGGTTTTGATTTCACGTTTGATTTTATTTCTGACTTATGTTTTGGTTTCCTTTTGGCTATGTATCGAAGCTTTTTTCCATCGCTCTCTCCGCCATTACGGACGATGTTTGTATTTGGCCTCCGCCATTGCGGATGAGTTTGGGATTTCACGTTTGATTTTCTTTTCGATTTTTTGTTTTGCCTCAGTGGGATATTGGTTTTAAATCAGAGCCTTTATCGTTCTTCCTTCCGCCATTGCGGAGAAGTGTTGGCTTTCATCTTTCGATCCTATAAGCGTCTGACGTCCGATCTTTAGTCTTTGCTTTGCTCATCACTGCGGACGGATGTATGTTATAGTTTTCTGACATTGCAGAAAGGTTTAAGGTTTTACCCTCTGATCCGGAATTTTTCCTGTCCAATCCATTAAGTCGTCACATGTGCAGTCCATTCCTATATATATGGGGACAACGTTTACTTTTTTATTATTGTTTTTTGCTGCCCAGCACTATCGCCGTTGAGCTGTCGTCTTATTGAGGTATTGAAGGACTCTTCTGTCAGTATACTTGCATCCAGGTGGAAACCATGGAAGCTTGGACATCATCAACCCGCTCATCCTCCCATTGATTGCATTGTGTTTTCCAGGTAGGCTCCTTGTCATTTTCTCCTTTTCCATTTATACTATTAGTGGTTTTCTACGGTGGTATGGTATCCCCCAGTCGTTTTTCCTCATACCGCTAGGTTTTGAGCCTTGGTATTATATTTTTTTTGCCGCGGGAGGGTAGTATAACCATCGAAATAGCCAGGTTTTTCCCATCATAGTTGTTTACAGCCCCGCGCAGAGAGGAAAAAGGGGGGTTCGGTGCGGACAGCCGTCCGCACCGAAACCCCTGTGCGAGGATGTTGAGTAGGGGCAGGTTGAAGTCCATATTTCCCTAGTAAACTTAAGCGGTTTGGTGCCTCCCAGTCATTTGACCTGCGCTGTCCCGCGCACCCTGTTCACGCCCATTTTCAAGCCGTGGCCGAGGAAAAGGGTTTACTGCGGCAGCTAGTAGTTGACCATTTTCTGCTCAGGAAGTTTCTTTGATCCACAATCTTGAGTAGCAGCCGTTTGACCTATGCTTTTCCGCATGCTGTTATTTCAAAACCCCAACCTGTGATAAGGTGTGTCGCGGCGCTCGTTCTGCGTGGTTTTTCCCCTATCTGTCTCATGCATTTATTTGCTAATGGCACCCGCAGGGAATGGAATGTGGGGTTGAGTTAATGTAATTATTTTTTTTCCTAGCCATATGGTTGAATTGTTGGTATTGGAAGCATAGGTGACTTGCACAGTCACACTGCATATAGTTACTTTCAAGCATCTCTTTCTTTTGTATACATAGACTAAACCCCTGAACTCTACACATTGCACTTTAATGGTCTAATGGTCAAAGTATTTGTTGTACATGTATACAGTTTCTTCACTAAATATTACCGTATAGGAAAATAGCACATAGCGTAGTAATGTAGTTTTAATGCTGGACTGAATATGGTTGATAAATTGTTCAGTATCATGCAGCAATAGTAGATTGCTCACTTTATTGCACAGGACTGAGTTTGCTTCATGCTAGGTATAGATAAGGTCATGTAATACTGTGCACCAGTTTCGGTAGTTTTGATATTCAGGGCATTTTTGGGTTATACATGCATGCATTTGTTTCTATACTTGCTATCACATTAAACACATGAAAATGGCACTTTGCATACGGATGTAATTTTATTGCAGTCTAGAAGATGGCTGATGTGATGTTTTAATAACATACAGAAATGTTTTGCATCATGCTGAGATATAGACAAGAGCACTAAATAGTGTGCATTTGGTCCGTCAAGTTATGTAAACTTATATCTTAGTTTCATTGACTAGTTGCTGCCATGATATACATAGAAAGAATAAAGTGTTGCACATTGTCATGTAAATGTATGCACCTTGAATGTCTCAATATTACAATGTTATATATGGCAGGAAGAAGTCGAGTTCACCATGTCCAAAAGACAAAAGAAGAAGGCCCCAGTGGTGGAAGAAGTACCAGACACGGAAGCTGAAACAAAGACTAAATACATATATGAAGACACCCAGTGTGTTTCTGGTGTTGAGCCCGAGTACAAATGGGGTGAAATATACAGATTGATTTCCCATAGGGAGGTCCCCGACACGGGCCTCGAAGAAGAATCTATCTATGCTAACATAGAGAAGTCTTCTATCATGAAAGTTGCCACAAGACCAGAGCCATTCCCATGCTCTAAGGTAATTGGCTGGATTTTGCCCCATGTAAATACAACCACAATGATCATAGGAATTGCTGAAGGACAGGGCTATGCTACGTTTAGTCCTAGATATGTGGCATTGGCCTATCACCTACCAGAACCCCAGGTTTTCTTATCTGATGATTGGCTGGACAGCATCAGAATGGACCTGGTGGAAACTCTTAAGAAAATTCTCTTGCAGGGAAAGCTATACCGATATAGACAGACCGGTGAGCATGATACAACGAGCTTGAGGGATCCCTACCGGTTTATAGCGCTGATGCTAAATAGGATCTTTGGAAGAGCTCATGGTAGACTCTTTAAGCTTGAATGGATACCTATTATCTTTCATGTAGAAACCTAAAGAACAGTCTTCAATTGGGCCAGCCTTGTGTCAAGCAGTCTGTCCTCTTGCTTGGCCACAGCCTTGGGAGGAGAAGCCCAGGAAAGGTCTGAGTTTTACATGAGTTCAATATTGATAGATTGTATATTGTGTAACCAGCCCTTCCTCGGTCTCAAATGCATCTGGGACGGGGAAAGAATGCCTGTGTATGCCGCTTATAGACCATTGTGGGCTCACCAGTACCATAGTCATTACACAGAGGTCTGTCAGCACTTCATTATGCCACTCTACATGCTCATTTTCCAGAAGGAATGTGACTATATGTCAGAAGGTACCATGCAGGTAATAGGAGAATATGCTGATTATTTCTTCACTGAAAATGGCATGTACATCCGAATGTATGGAGGATCAAAGACTCCTTTACTGCTGCCCGAATTTGCAACGGATTATATAGTCCATAAAGAGGCAGTCAGGCAGGTGTTCATTGACGGAATAGGTAGTTTCTTGTTCCAACACAAGAAGACTGCATGCCCTCCTTTACCATTCAGGCTAGGTAGCTACAAATTCACCAGGGTGAAACAAGCTGCCGAATTCATAGAGGAACTAGGAAAGTTCCATTTTGGTGAGATGCCTTTCCGGAGAAATGATACTCTTGGTAAAATAGTAGAGCACTGTAAAGAGCATAAGGTGTTTTTCGAATATACCCATCATTTAGATAAGGAAGAATCTGTCTTCTGGAATGCTCCAAACATGACGGCACTAAACAGAAGATTTAAGAAGAAAATCACCACCATAGGTGGGAAAGGTAAGGAACAGAAAAAGGCTAAAGAGAGAATTAAAAGGAGGAATGAAGAAGCTCATAGGTTGGAAATGGAGGCTGCAGAATGGCTGCAGAAGGGAGAAGAAGAGAAAAGTAAAGTTACCCAAGAAGTAGCTAAGATAGCAAAAGAGGCAGCCAAAGAAACAGAGGAAGCAGCTAGACAAGCAGCTGAAGAAGCAAAGAGAAAGCTTGAGGAGGAGTTCCAAAGGCAAGAGGCTGAAAGAATAGAGTTGACACAACAGTCAGTCTCTGAAACAGCAGCAGGGCAGACCCAGGAGGAGGAAAACCCCAAGGTACAGATCTCTCAAGTACCCGCTGCTAGCACCCTTGTGGCCCCTACGCTCCAGCTAGTGCCTTTCATCCAGAAAAAGGGTGAAGAAGTCCCCGACTTCAATACTCTCTATTATGATAGGGCCACCAAGAGAATAATGGAAAGGACGGAAAGGAAGGTAGAGGGAGAGGATATGCCTGGAAAAATGATAACAGATACTGTTGTTATGCTAGGAATTTACCTAGATCCAAGGCTTACCATAAGGGCTGGGACTGCAATACTACATACTTCAGAGGATAACATAGATAAGGTGATGACTGAACTGGAGTCATACAAGAAATATTCTACTCAGCTGAAGGATACCCTGAAGAGAGAGAGAGAGGAAGGAAACAGGTTAAAGTAGAAATTTGAACACTTACAAAGGGAGATGAAGACTGCTGAAGCTGAATTGCAGGCCCTACATGAAGAGAGAAAAGCTCAGGAGACTACACAAGAACACCTTGAGCAAATGCAAGCAGAAGATCAAGAGTTGAAGAAGGAGAAGGAGCAGTTGCTGGCAAAGGTGGAGGAGCTAGAGGAGCAACAGAAGATCATCTTGACAGCCAATGATATGCACTCCCAAGATCTGATAAAGGAGCATCAGGAACAGATCTCTTCATTGCTCCAGCCATTCAAAGAACATATCTTATCCCAGAAAGCTAGAATGCTCCAGCTACAGATGGCTCTAGAGGAGGAAAGGTGTAAGGTCCTTCAGATTGACAACCAGTTAGGGGAAATCATGGAGACCTCCTCCTACTTCGTCGACAGATCCCAGGAAGTTCTTGAAGTTTTAAATGCCAGAATGGCAAGGTTGGAGAACAATGCAAAGACTCCAACAGAACTACCAACCAAAGACCATCAAGCTCTTAAAAGAGATCATGACCTAATAGAGTTCGCTGTCAGCACTGCGAAAGACTTCAAGAAGACCATAAAAAGGGCGTAGGGAGCATGCTCAGAATATTTCAGGAGGCTCCTTAATACATTTAACCGGTGTCAAACAGACGTTGACCATAAGCTTGATGAGCTCCCAGACCATGAAACCTTCATAGAGATATTGCAGAGCAGATATCAGGATGTACAGGCCAGAACACAATAGATCAAGGTTATTGATGACCTAGTTTTGAAGAATGAGGTGGGCCACCCAGTCGTTAGTGTACAATTTTTGGAAGATCAGCTTGGCTTGAGCCCAGCAAGGATCGAGGCTATCAAGAATCAAGCCGAGAAATTTGAGATAAATATTCAGGTTTTGGAGCCTAGCACTTTTGAGGGCATCGCTAGTGAGGCTGCAGCGTGGAAGAAGTTCCTAGAAAACCAAGCTGGGCCCTCTTCATAGGGGATGTGTCATCTTTATATTTTGTAATATTTTTGTAAAAGTAAAGCGTTGGGAAAAATCAAAGCATTGGGAAAATGAAAGGTTGGGAAGCCCAAAGGCTACTTTGGGCAGCCCAACCATTTCACTCTTTTTGTATAAATGTAATAGACTAAGAAGAGAAAGGGGCTTTTTCCCCCAGTAAGACTGAAGGACATATTGTAAGAATAACTATTTCCTTTTGCAATAAAAAATCACAGTTTGCCGGTTGGAGGAAGAGATTGTGAAATTTCCTAATGTTATACAATGGATGGCGGAAAGATGAGCTACTTTATTTTTCAGCTTGTGTCCATGAATCGTGAGATCGTTCTAACTTTATCACCTATGTATTGTTGAATGATTTCTGATTTATTTTTGTGGAAAGTTCACCAAGAGTAATGTATGTTGCTTATATAACAATTAGCTATCTGATTGTTGGAATATTTTCCTCATTCATGTGTTGTAAATATGAATATCATCTATCTATAATTTGTGTTTATTATACATGGAAATAACACATTACTCACAAATAATCATTCTTTTGGCTCCCTGAGGATAGATAGATAGGTGATTAGATAGTTAGTTGATTTACTTCATGGCTGCATATGTGATTTAGATGTTCATGAGCCTAAGATGAGAGGTAAGAACCTGCGCATCAAATTGTGTAGTTCCTTGCATCTTTATCACCCTGCATTTGTTAGTTAGGCATTTGCATTGCATACATTAAGTCAAAATTACAAAAACTTGGTGGACCGGGCTGCAACTGGTAAAACCCTTTGTTTTGTTACCTTGACCTATGGTAGCCGGACCATAAACCAGACGGATTCCCTACACCAAACAGTCAACGCGCTAGTTGGGAACGTTGATTGGGGAGAATCCTTTACTGTTGTCGCCTGCGAATTTCTAGGCCCCAACACCACCCATCAGGTAATGCCTCCACATCTTGAGAGCATGTACTATGGCTGCAAGATCTAGATCATGAGTAGCATAGTTCTTCTCATGCTCCTTCATATTTCTTGACTCGTAACGTATCACGTGGTTGTCTTGCATAAGGACTCCTCCAAACCCTTGTCTGCATCCATCGGTACACACCACAAAAACTTTCGCTGGGTTTGCAACTTTCAATATTGGTGCACTGGTAAGAATATTTTTCAACTGCTGGAAGCTTTCTTCACACCTTGATGTTCATTCAAACTTTATCCCCTTCTTTTGCAAAGAATTGATGTCATGTGCAACTTTGGAGAATCCTTCAATGAATCTCTGGTAGTATCCTGCAAGTCCCATAAAAGATCTTACATCTATCACATTTCTTGGAGTAGGCCAATTCATAATGGCTTCAATCCTTTTAGGGTCCACAGATATACCCTCTTCTGAGATAATGTGACCCAAATACTGAATTCTATCTCTATAGAAGTCACACTTGCTCAACTTTGCATACAACTGATTCTCCCTGAGCAATTGCGACGTCAATCTCAAATGCTCTTCATGCTCTTCCTCATTCTTAGAATAAATAAGAATTTCATCAAGGAAAACAAGAACAAACTTGTCCAAATACCTACTAAAGACACTATTCATAAGGCACATAAATGTAGCGGGTGCATTTGTGAGACCAAATGGTACCACTACAAACTCATAATGTCCATACCTTGTTCTAACATTAGAGGAATTTTGGGTTCTAAAATGGGCCTCCTAAGGAAAATAATAAAATAATAGTTAAAATAATAAAATAATATTGATTAATTTTGGAGGAAGAAAGAAAAAAACTACTTTTTGTGTTCGTATTTTTGACATATCTCCCTGTTTTTTTACTCAAAGTTAGATCGGGAGAGCTCGTTGGATGCGTAATTTGATTCCGCATCCAACGAGTACCCACACTGCATAATTTTGATGGACCCCTCTACCCCAAAAATGAGAAATACCTGAAACAACGTGATGATGACATCATCATCACATTTTTTCAGGTATTTCTCGTTTTTGGGGTAGCGGGGTCCGTCAAAAGTATGCAGTGTGGGTACTCGTTGGATGCGGAATCAAATTCCGCATCCAATGAGCTCTCCTGATCGAAATTTGAGTAAAAACACAAGGAGATATGTCGAAAATACGAACAAAAAAAATAATTTTTTTTAATGACAAATATGTCAATTCAACCATTATGGTTGACTTATTTTATTGAAATTCTATTGGTTCTTGAATTCCAACTCACAAAACTTATTTTGGCACGTTTTCTTATAAGGCCCATTTTAGACCCCAAATTTCCTCTAATGAGGCTTCCTTATGAATGTCTTCATCCTTGATTCTCACCTGATGGTAACCAGACCTCAAGTCAATCTTGGAAAATACCTTTTCTCCTCTCATTTGGTCAAAGAGGTCATCAATTCTAGGAAAAGGATATTTATTCTTCACAGTAAGCTTGTTCAATTGTTTGTAATCAATACACAACCTGAGTGTACCATCTTTCTTCTTTACAAACAGAATTGGTGCTCCCCAAGGAGACACACTCGACCTGATATAATTCTTTTCCAAAAACTCTTACAGTTGCATATTCAGTTCTAGCATGTGTGGTGTACTCATCTTGTAGGGTGTCTTGGACACTGGTGTTGCTCCTGGCACAAGTTCAGTTGTGAAATCAATGTCCCTCTTTGGAGGAAGCCATGAAATCTCATCAGAAAACACATCCTTCAATTCCTGTAACACTTGATAGTCCTCCAACCTAGGATTTTCATCCCCTATTGCCTCCAAAATATGAGCTGCATACAACTGGAAACCTTTCCTACAGAACTTTTTCATCTGCATTGTTGAAACCTGCCTTACTGAAATCACCTTTGGAATAACTTTTACCACTACCACGTTTCCTTCTTCATCCATGCATTCGAAAGTATTATTGTAACAGTCAAGATTTACCTTGTGAGCTTCTAACCAATCCATTCCAATGAGAACATCATAGGAACCAAGTGGTAGAACATTCAAATCTACACAAGTGACCAATCCATTCATGACTAATGGAAACTTCTCTATCACTTCACTAACCTTTCTCTTAGTTCCAATGGCTAGCTGAACAAACCAATATTTTCTATGCTTTACTTTCTTAAAAGCACAAATCTCCACTACTCTAGGAGTAATGTAACTATGAGTAGAACCAGGGTCAATCAAAATAGAAACAAATTGCTCAACAATCTTACCTACAACTTCAACCATAGTTGATCGGTGATCTGGTTGGTGGTCCTCCAGTGCTGCATAAATCCTAGGGATGACCCTTGCTACTTCCTGAATGTTGAAAGTTGGCCTTGCACTCTCATTCTCGAGTGGACAACTTATATGCATGTCAGGTCCTCCAAATTTCCAACATTGGAGTGGTCCTCTATTCTGTTGTGGATCTTTAGGTTTTTCTCCTATCACTCCAACTGGCTTACTCACACGGGGACTTCACTTAGCGAACATCTCACATAGCACATGCAATCGTGGGACATTAAATAATACCCTTAATTTCTAGAGATATTGACCCAAACTCTTTTTGTTGAAACCCCTCCCAATACTTAAAACCTCCTCCCCACCCCTTTTTATACCTCAACCCTTATAAACCACCCTACCCACCCGTACCTTAAACCCCTCATCCCCCCAATACCTGCAATATATTTGTTCAATTTTTAATAATTTTAAAACCCACAATATGAACTAACGTGATAGGCTATTGGTCAACAAGTGAAGCCCCCGTGCTTACTCACAGCTTGGGATGGCTGCTTCTGCTAAAATATGAAGTTAGAAGGTTTAAAACCTTTCTTTCTTCGGTCAAACTTCTCATTCTTCTTGTCCTTCCATGCCTTATGGTAATTAGGTCTACCTTTTCTTTGCTCATAGCAATACTTAGCTTTCCTTATTGCTTCTTCAAGAGTTCCAGGTTCATAAAACTCAATTCTGTCTTTGTAAGACTGACGCAATCCACTCAGAAAACGTTGGACCTTCACTTTTTCATCTTTGATGTACCTGACATACCTCAACAACTCCAAGAACTTATTTGCATACTCTTCCATGGTCTGCTGTCCCAATCTCGGCTCATGGAACTCCTTAATCTTGTCATCATAATACCTGTCAGAGAGGTATTTCTGCTTGAAATACTTCTTGAATTGTTTCAACTTAAGTCTCCTTTCACTGATCCTCTTTACTTGCTTGAAGTGTTCCCACCAAATGGATGCTCTTCCATTTAGATTGAATTTGGAAACCCTTGCCTTCATGTTTCCTGAATAATCCTGAACTTGGAAGTACTTCTTTATCCCAAGAAGCCAAGCTTCAGCCTCTTGTCCAGTCTTTACCTCACCGTCAAATGTAGGAGGTTTATCCTTCTTAATATCTTCCTGAGAGTGTTCCCTATGGTGCTTCTTTATTTTTCTCTTACAATAAGAAGAGCTTGAATCCCCATTGGATTCTTCGAATTCAGATGATCTACTAGAAGTCCTTCTTCTTCTCCTGGGACTACTCTTACCGCCTTCTAGTTTTATTGTACCCTGTCCATAGTCTATCTTTCTTTGCAAGTCTGTCAAGATCTGCAACATAGCAGCATTCAACTGATGCTGCTCTTCCTAGGCTTTGATCAATATTCTCATGGCGGCTGCAATATCTGGAGGTGTCTCTTGGAATCTCCTTCCATTAGACTCTATGTCATCATTTCTAACTCAGATATTTTATCCCATGGCATATCGTGCATGCTCGTAGGAATACCAAGCATCATATCCATCATGGGTTCTCATGGCTGAACCACAACTTACTTTACTAGACCGCACTACCTAGAATACTACCCTTGAAGGTGGCTATGATTCTGCAAATGTGTTAGTAACACAACTGTTAGCTGCATAACATTTACACAAATCAGACTTACTTACCTTCTCTTGGAAAAATCATAAAATGACAACTTTCCCCAAAACGCAGAATTTTCTTCCCCAAATAACGACTGTCTCAGGGGGGTGACGAGGGTCAAGGGGGCGTGCCCCCTTGTGGCTTCCCTGCACCACTGCAGGGTGGGTTGAGGGTAGCGCCCTCATTTTTTTTATTTTTTTTTGGCAAATCTTTGATTTTCGTGCAATCTGGCGCATAAGAATGCTTCCATTTTCCTCCTTTTCGGCATTGTAAATCTACTAAAAAATTGCTGAAATCCCACTGAAAACTCAATTTTTTTTTTGTCATATCAGATTCCTTCCCAACTAGCCATCTAATGTATTGCATCACTAGATGACAATGCTTCCAATACCTAAGCAGAATCATCTTTATTTGTCTTCTAATGCACATTGAATCATTCTTCCTCTACCTTCCGACACACATCGGCTGACCAATCCTCTATTTTCTTTCGATGTTTCAAATCGATATTCCTCTTATTTCTAATACACATCAGCTAACCGATCCTCTATTTTCTTTCAATGTTTCAAACCAATATTCCTCTAGCTTTTGATACACATCGGTTGACCGATCCTCTATTTTCTTTCGAGATTTCCTGTACTTAGAAAAATTTCTGAATTTTTCTTCTTATCTTCCTCTTTCTTTTGTCATTGCATCAGCTGCTTGATCATCTATCCTTTTTTGATGCTTCAGCTTCCTTCAGGTGATCCTTTCTGACACCTCGGCTCCACATGATCGATACCTTTGGCTCCTCCCAGCCGAGAGCTTCGGCTCCTCCCAACCGAGAGCTTCGGATCTGCTTCAACAAACAATTTTCGACGATTTTGACACTTCAAAAATTTTCAAAAAATTATTTAGGTTTTTCTCTCCATTTTCCTTGTTGGATTTGTCTCAGCTCAACCTAGCCGAGACTGTCGGCTCCTCTCATCCGAGACCCTCAGCTCCTCTTCGCTGAGACCACTGACAAATTTCAAACTTGCACAAATTTTCAAAATTTTCTTTCTGATGTTTCTTTATCAGGTGGACTTCCGCCTAGGTTATTCAGTGTATTGGATGAGCTTCTGACTAAGTCATCCGATGTATCGAATGGGCTTCAACCTAAGCCATCCGATAATTTTCATACTTAGGAATTTTTTTTGAAATTTTCTTGTCATTTTCTCTGATTTTATCATTTTTCCCCTTGTTGGGTAGAGGGTAACTTGCCTCTGTCACTGATTCTTCATGGCCCATTGAGGCCCATGCTGCAACATGTGCTCTGATACCACACTGTAATTTCCATGACCTTCTGAATGGAAAAGAGGACACTATCAAGCCGTTATCTATCTGAGAAACTAACCCCATGAACATATACACATAAAAATTGAAATTCTTTGAAGTAAAATATGCATCCATTGTTACCATACAATGGAAGCAAAACCATACTTTCAAGCATTTAGAATGTTCATCATAATTCATTAAACATCAAATATGATTGCAGAGATTGAACACAAGAATACTTATCTTATCAAGAATTCATCCTGCAACCAGCTACATCACTACAATGTTCCACCCAACCATAGGACAGTGTGCTCCTTAATATCTCAGCAACACTTCCACCCCTGAGCTGGGCATGATTCCCAAAGGAATAAGGAACTAAGCAGGCTCACACATAGCCAAAGATACACATATCAGCCAAGCCAACATAGTTGGGTTTATCAGGCCATCGGGGAGCTGAGAAAAGCTGGATGCTAATCTGGTGGGCTCATTGAAGAGCTAATGTCACCTACACCAGAACTAGCCTAACTTCTAGGACACCCACACACACCCAACACAAGGAATCAGTCCCTTCTCTACTACACAGTTCCTCAGGCCCTGCCTTCCCTTCCATTACTATTCAGGGGTTGTGGAGAATAAATCCATCCCTCTAGCTCTGTCTATGTGGCTCCCAAACACACCAGGTTTATCAAGCATACCAAGCCATTATTCCCACTCAAACACAGTCCAAAGACCAACCACTGCATACACACAGTAAAAAAATTCACAGCTCTGGGGAAGATTATCAAACACCATAGAACAACTGAGGTGAAATTTAGGTAATACAAAGCTCTAACTATGAAATTCGATTCTTGAGTCATTCTTGGCCCTATCATGGCCAAAATGACTCAATAAGGACCCACAACAACCCAAAATGAAAAATGGACCCACAGCAAACCAAACTCATGGGGAAACCAACAACGATTTCTCAGCTGTGTGAGGAAGGAAAAACAATCCACATGGAGGTGAATTCCAAGCCTGTGTGTGAGTATAAAATGTCCAGGAACCTCAATCATAAATGAGAACCCACCAAAACCTAAAACATGAAGGGCACATACACAGGAAAATCGTGAATGCCAGAAAATGGCTCTCCTAGCTCTCTACATGAGGAAATGATGAAGAATGGGGTCGTCCCCTCTCTTCTTTCCCACGTGAGGGTGAATGAGTCTGCTGGTGGAGTGTGTGTGTGGGAAAGGACTGACACTCCTACCACACACCACTACCCAACAATAAATACCAAACTAACATCAAAGGTTTTAATGTGGTAGTTGACTGATTGAGACAAGGAAAATGTGAGTGATACAAAAAGGTGGGTGACAACTAAAAGGGTTTAATAGCTGACACTTGGCTTTTCCCCATTGGCCTAAAGTTTAATAATTCCCCCTCCTTATCCTTAGGAAAATCATTCGCCTTTTCATTATGGTTGCATTTACATAGTTGGTTGGGGTTCATTTTAATTAACATGTATAATTACATGATGCCAGAATTAATATGTGTCAGATATCACGATATACCATCGGCAACGATTTTAATCACCGAAACATTAAACGCTAAATCAATGGTGGGGATTTTTACTTTAGCTCCACACCAGGATTAATTACAATATATATACATCATATACATTTAATGCAAACAACGTCAAAACCAGGGTTTTACATTCCCCTCCGCCTTCAATAGCACTGTCCTCAGTGCTTTACAAAATTGAACAAAATGCTACAGTCGTACTACCTCACTGGTTCGCAAAATTGAAAAAAAATGGATGTGTCAATTGCATGGCATCCTCCAACTCCCACGTAGCCTGTTCAATCCCATAGTGTTCCCATTGCACCTTTACCTACCCTATGGCTCAGTTACAGAGCATTGTGACCTTCCTGTCGAGGATGTGCATTGGCTCGATTTGGAACTCTCCCTCGTGTTCCACCTAGATCGCATCCCAATTTATCACATGGTTAGGATCATGTACATATTTCTTAAGTGAATAAACATGAAAAACATTATGAGCTCTAGCGCTAGCAGGAAATGCAAGTCTCTATGCAACTGGCCCTATTCTTTCAAGCACTTCAAATGGCCCACAATATCTTGGTGACAACTTGGCACAACTTCCAAGCTTCAGGGAACTCTTCTTTTCCCTCACTCTGAGGTAAACATGATCCCCAACACTGAACTCCCTGTTCACCCTATGCTTATCTACATAGATTTTATGTATGTCCTGTGATGCTTTTAGATTCTGCCTGATCTTTACAACCTCCTGCTCCATCTCCTTGAGCAATTCTAAAACCCTGTTCACTAGATTATCCCATGTCATTGGTGTCCTACACCTTCTTCCATATAAAGCTTCATACAGACTCATCCCCAAGGATGCGTGTTGTCCATTGTTATAAGCAAACTCTACCAAGTGGAAGTAATCTTCCCACTTGGTTGGTTTTTCCACCACGTACATGCAAAGCATATCTTCAAGCACTTGATTAACTCTCTCTATCTACCCGTCTCTCTGAGGATGGTATGCATTGCTGAAGTTTATATTTGTACCCAAATCTGCAAACAACCCCTTCCAAAAATTGGAAGTGAACTTGACATCTCTGTCAGATACTATTTCCTTAGGAAACCCATGGAATTTGAAAATAATCTTTCATGAATACATTTGCAATTTCATCAGTCTTATGCGTAGACTTAACCAGTATAAAATGTGTTGCCTTTGTCAACATGTCCACCACAAACATAATGGAATCATGTTGTCTCCAGGTCATCGGCAATCCTGTAATAAAATCCATGGAAATAAATTCCCATTTCCATTCTGGAACTGGAAAAGGCTGCAACAAACATGCTGGGTATTGATGCTCAACCTTTACCTGCTGACATTTCATGTACCTTGAAATGTATTCAGCCATGTCCTTTTTCATTCCTGGCCAAAAGTACTATTTTTTAGTGGTTGCAATTGTCTTCTGGTATTCTGGGTGACCAAAATATGGAGCTTGATGGATTTCATCCATAACAACTCTCCTCAACCCTGCTACATTTGGAATATAATTTCTTCATTTATAAGTAAGAATTCCATCTTCTTCCAATTTATATCCCTCATACCTCTTTTCAAGACTTTGCTACTGCAATTTGTCTTTTACTAGCTCATACAATTCATCTTTGAGAGTATGGTTAACAATCTGCTACCTCAAATTTGATTGGAAAATACTAAGAGATGCCACCTTCATTTCCTGCACCTTCCTGCTGAGTGCATTGAGAGTATGGTTAACAATCTGCTACCTCAAATTTGATTGGAAAATACTAAGAGATGCCACCTTCATTTCCTGCACCTTCCTGCTGAGTGCATCAACTACCTTATTTTTTTTCACTTTATGTGCTTGATTTCAAAATCAAACTCACATAAAAACTCCAGCCATCTCGCTTGCCTAGCATTCAGAGTAGGTTGATCAAACAAATACTTCAGACTGCAATGGTCGTTCCTTAGCTCAAATCTTCTTCCTATCAGGTAATTCCTCCACATCTTGAGAGCATGTACTATGGTTGCAAGCTCTAGATCATGAGTGGCATAGTTATTCTCATGCTCCTTCATCTTTCTTGACTCGTAATATCATGTGGTTGTCCTGCATAAGGACTCCTCCATGCTGTTGTTCGTATGCATCGGTACACACCACAAAATGTTTCTCTGGGTGTACAACTTTCAATACTGGTGCACTGGTGAGAATATTTTTCAACTACTAGAAGCTTTCTTCACACCTTGATGTCCATTCAAACTTTATCCCCTTCTTTTGCAAAGAAGCGACCGCATGTGCAACTTTGGATAATCCTTCCATGAATTTCTGGTAGTATCCTACAAGTCCCATAAAAGATGTTACATTTGCCACATTTCTTGGAGTAGGCAAATTCATAGTGGCTTCAATATTTTCAGGGTCCACATATATACCCTTGTCTGAGATAATATGACCTAAATATTGAATTCTATCTCTATAGAAGTCACACTTGCTAAAATTTGCATATAACTGATGCTCCTTGAGCAATTGCAATGTCAATCTCAAATGCTCTTCATGCTCTTCCTGAGAAAACCAGAGCCACATGATTATAGAGCTAAACCCTTCCATCCTTATTCAATTACGCCGACATCCATGGTAATTAACATCCCTAGTGAGAGTGAGGCATCGGATGTAATTGTTACCTATGGTTTCCCCATTGAAAAGGAAGAAGCAATATAGTTTCTTGAGGTACAACATCTGCAACAAAAACTAGATATTGACCCCATGGAAAGATCATGCAACCAACATATCATAGGGGACGATCATGCTACCATTCCAACCCCTAGTTCACGTGTTGTTCCTAACCTAGATCAAAGAATTACAGTTTCTCTGGGACCACAACAAGTAGTTGTAGCACCTGACAAAGAGCTGAGGCAACTCGATGAGACACAAACCAGGAGAGGCATCTGGACCACCACCACCACAATGGAGAAAAAGAAAGGCTACAGCTACTCTGGATGAGCGAGGAAAAGCATATGTTGGTGAATAAGTAGAAGATGTCATGAAAGAAGACCCACATCCACAAATGCAACCAGAAGCAGAGTGAGTTGATCTGAATTTCCCACACTACATTCGTCCAAGGAGAACTGATGCAGATGAAAGGGTGCTCCCAAAGAAGGCAGTGACTACTCTGGCAGCACCACGAATTCCTATCGGTGTTCCCTTGCTAAAGGATATCCCGCCTAAGTTGGCTAGTTTGAAGTTCTAGGAATTTGACACTCGATAGCAAGAAGGAGTACATATAACAGACTACATGGGTGTGAACCATTCTACTACAAGTGATGCCCAGGTGCTTAGGCTAATGGAGTGGGCCAAGGGACTTTCCCGCACAGGTCTGAAAAACATACTGTTCATGCCTCACTTTTTCCATATTGTACAAGTCAATACGTACATGAATTAGTTACTGGTCTACTTCCATAGAGGATGACTATCGCTAAATCAGCCATATCCAGTTGACGTCGAGTTAATTTCAAGGATCAATGGCCTCCCAAATGAAGGCAACAATCCTGCACCATACTTGGCCAAGAAAGACATTAACCCTATCAAGAGGAAGCATAAACTTTAGTGAGTGGGATAGGGATTCTTGATTGGGCCCATCTAGGACAAAAGTGTGTGCATCACTGCTAATATCCTATCCTCTAAGATGCTCCACAATATTATACACATTCAATGTTCGGCAGTGGTGGTGGAGCTCACATATTTATGTGCACTAGGAGGAGTATTCAATTGGTCATGTTACCTGCTGAATGAACTCATAAACGATGTGATGCAGGGCTAGCACAAGGACACCTACAAATTCCACTATTCCTAGCTGCTAATCTTGATTTCATTCACTGTGTGTGGTAACCCGCCAAACTACGTCCAGATGGATGTCGGACTACCTTTCCTTGGTGCAAGGTACCATAATTTGTGGGAATAAAAATTGGACAGTAATCGACAGAAGGATAGCTATTAACCCAAAAATCCCCCACATAGCTCTCTATGGCCTACACCACCCAAGGAAACCATTTCCCAACCCCTATATCACTCCATCAGACCTTCGATTAGACCCCCACACCTCCAAAAGAGCCCAAGGATGAGGAAATGGGATAAAAACCCCCAAACAGATCCCAAAATAGCCCCCTAGGAGCTAAAGCCCTCAAAAAGGGGCTAAATTTAAGGCGAAAGGGACTAAAGGCCCCAAAAAAGGGGCTAAAGCCCAAACCAAGGAATTAAAACCCCTTGGAAAAGCTATAAAAGGAGGGTGGGGGATCACTCTCAAAACACTTCTCCCTTGCATATTGTTATGCTTCCCGTGGATGCCTTTAGACAAATTTGTCGCTCAAGCCACCCACACTCCCTCCATAGCCATTTCCATTTCCATTTGAGCCATTGCTCCCCAACCAAGAGAGGTGCTCCCATGAGCTAGGGCATGGTGGCCCATTTCCACCCAAGAGAAGGTATACCCAATGGTTTAGTTCTATTTTGCTTAATGTTATTTGCTTTCTAACTCTCATTTTTATTTGCAGGTTTTGTTATTGACAGTGTTTTTGTAGGTTCTCCATTAGAGCTTAGGTTTATTTGTAGGTTTTAAGGAGGAAAAACCATAAACCATTTTCTGTAGAGGGGTTCACCAAAGCTTTGTTTTCTTCTTTTTTCCATTAGATTTATTTTACTGTTCTTTCCATTTACTTCATCTTGTTTAGATTAGCTTAGTTTAATTTACTATTCTATTTACTTGCATTTCCATTTCGTTTTTCCTATTTTCCAACAGTAGGAGCCTACCCTTGTGCCCTATAGGCACAAGGGAGTCATTCCTACTCCTGCAATGAGGATAAATCCTCACTATAGCTTTGGAAACCATACTGAGTCGATCCCACAAGATCCCTGGTCCAAATTTTTCATTTTTAAGTTTTTAAAAATTTTACCCTAATTTTTTAGGAATCTTATGTTAAATCTGTCTTAAAATCCTATTTATTTCCTGTTTTAACCACTGCCGAAGCCTCTGCTAGCCCAAATTGAGTCAGACTGACCCCTGTACCAGTTACTGTCAGCCAGATTTGACTCTGTCTCACCAAAAAACCCCATTCCGGAGCAGGGTGCTCTTATCGGGGAAAAAAGTGAGACTGGGGCACTCTTAATGAGTAAATAGGTGCACCCAGGGTGCACTTAATCCCCTGATAAGTGCAACTTCAGCCCATAAACTTTGGTTGTGGCTGTTTTTTCATTCTGTGCGACCCCCTTGCTCATTTTTGAAAAAATCTCGCGGCCCCCTCGCTAGATTTGGTTAGAAATGTGTGGCCCGTCACACAGAAGTTGAATTTAAGATTAATAGACAGTAATTTTTAGTTTCAGAGGGTTGTTAGTGCGGCCCAGCCACCTCTGTCCACCATTACAGGTCATTTTTAGTTTCAGTTTGTAGTTTCTACCAATAATTTCATGAACAATGTGTAAATGTTAAGTAAACCATTATGGCATAATAAAATGAACCTAGTCTAACTAAAATCAACTTAAAATCAACCATCTTGCTTTTCCCTTCCTCCTCTACCTAGTCATCACCCTCCGGGGTATTCTGGGATAAAGGGAAAGATCGTATAGATCTAGGCACTCCATGATATTGTTCCAAACCACTAAAACCGAGTGACCTGGAAGGTATAGGGGGTAGAGAAGGAGGGATTCTCACGGTGCTAAACGTCCTCCCTGTTGACCAACCTAGCATCTGGGAGGTGACTTGAGGATCTACGGATGGGCTTAGTCCCATTGTGTTGAGAACCCAACACCTTCTCTTCGTTGAAGAGGAATATCACTATGAGGAAGACATCTAGTTAGGCTAGCAAACGTTCAGGGTTAATCATTGTACTTGTTTACAATTCTTGTTTATTTATGCTTGCATACACAACCACAATGACACAAACTCTACCATGATGAATTCATAAACCATATTGCAGCAACCAAATACTAGAAAAAACAACCAAACAAATACACCATACCAATTAATTAACCCAACTCAGTTCATGATGCTGAGTGAGCCTTAAAATATACTAATTTACATTAAGTCAAAACAACTCTATAGTCTTTGAGGACATAAGTCCCTGACTACTTCAACTGTGAGAAGTACTTGGGCTCTGGCCAGAAACTCATTGTGAGGAGTATCACAGGAACCCCAAAGTAGCTGGCCACTAAGAGGAATTGCCAAGCGAAACGAACAATGACCCGTTCCGATTGAGTAGAAACACCTGTGAGCAACAAGCCAAGCGTTGTCTTCTGGCAGTCTTGGTGGCCGACAGACCACCTACAGCCAATAGGAAGCCATTGAAACCAGGGTCCAAATCTCATTACCACCAGTTTCACACATAAAATCAAACACAATTGATCCTCCATGTTCCTCTTCACGCCTAAGAGGTGAACCACCACCATTCAAAACACTCGATCAGCACCATCGTAGCCATTTTTAGTGATCCCCCACACCATCAGAGGGCCACACAGCCTCTGATTTTGATTCAGACCCATATCAGTCTGAACCAGACCTTCACACTGCACCATCTAGCGCCATCGCTAATACAAATATGGATCCATTTTTCTGGCCTAACCTTAGCAACTGGACCCATGTCCACATGACAACCTGTTACCCACAATTTGGCAAGTGGCCTAGGCACAGTCATGCATACTGTCATTAGCCAGCTGCCACCACCTATAGTGACCAGCCAAGCTGGCCCACTTACAACACATAGGGGCAATGGCCCTTCCACACATACTTCCCCTCATTCCACACAGGGGTGCAGTGGACCATCCACCTACATTGCCCCTACTGTCATACATGGGGGTGTTACGGAGAGAAATTCCTATGGCTTGGGGTACCACAACAGATAGCTTGACTCCAAAAATCAATCTTTTCCAATATGCAATAGAAAGTAAATGTCTAACAGTAAGGATCAGACCTCGTACCTTATTCCGGACGGTTGAAGTAGATCCCCATTGAGCTTTCCAACTTCAGCTTGAATTGATAAATTACTTCCTCAACAACAAGTAAACAATACAAGCATACTATATATCATGGTGTTACATCTATTCTAGCATATATAATCAACACTGTATAAGCATTTGAAATACTCCCATGGATAATATATTCATTCAAACATACATTATTGGACAGGAAAAGATATTTCTATTAATATAAATCAAATATTACAATAGATACAACCTCTAATGGCACATCTACGAACTAGAAAAACTGAATCCCCCACTTGGGCCTCCACCACCTCAATCCTCCATCTCTCGATAGCAAGATCATAAGGAAAAGGAAATCTTGGGAAGAACACACTAGTGCCCCAAGGGACAAAGGGATGTAGACTCAAGCATAAGTTCCGGTAACAATGGACTATAGTTTCTTTGCTCTCAATTCTCTCATATGCCTTCAATGTACCATAGATTTCCTTATATAGCTTTTCAAAGGGGTAATGAAAGGTAGAATTCGAGCAATATCAATGCATAGGGAAGGCCAGGAGTCAAGTGAGTCGGATCCATGTCAAGGAAAACTCCAAAAGGATTTGTATTTTTGTACACATCCCAATGTACACGGTTTTAGTGGTCAAACCCGCGTATATACGCGATTAAGGGATTAAAAGTTGTGTATAGAATTTTTCACATGTTTTTAGGGATGTTATAGCAGATTTCACCACACTAGGTGAATCACACATTGTATGGCCTTCCCCTGTCCCACTGCAGACTCATTAACCCCCATGGACCACTTTTTATCTTTTGATGTATCATTGACCATCCCTAAAAACATTATAAAAATGATATACGCGGCCTTTTCCCCGATAACCGCGTACATACGCGGGTATTCCCTCTATAGTCGTGTACATTGGGATGTGTGCATAGTCCAAAGCATTTTGGAGTTTTCCTTGACTTGGATCCAACTCATATGACTCCTGGCCTTCCATATGCCTTGAGATCGCATGGATTTGACCTTTCAATACCCCTTTGGAAAGCTATATAAGGAACCCCTTGGTACATTGAAAGCATGAGAGAACTTTGAGAGTAACAAAACTATAGTCCATTGTTGCCAGAACTATACTTGAGTCTGCATCCCTTTGTCCCTTTGGAGCACTGTTGTGTTCTTCCCAAGCTTTCCTTTTTTAGTGAGCTTGCTATCAGAGTGATGGAGGATTGAGGTGGTGGAGGCCCAAGTGGGGGATTCAGTTTCTTCGGTTCGCAGACGTGCCGTCAGAGGTTGTCACTTGTAATCTCTGATTCATATTAATAGAAATATCTTTTCCTGTCCAGTAATGTGTATTTGAATGAATGTTGCATCCATTGGAATATGTCAAATGCTTATACATTATTGATTATATATGCTAGAATAGATCTAACACCATAAAATATAGTATGCTTGTATTGTTTACTTGTTGTTGAGGAAATGATATAACAATTCAAGCTGAAGATTGGAAAGCTCAACGGGGATCTACTTCAACCGTCCGGAATAAGGTACGAGGTTCGATCCTTTAGTGTTAGATTGTTTTATTTCTATTGCATATTGGGAAAGATTGATTTCTGGGGTCTAGCTATCTGTTGTGGTACCCCAAGCCATAGGAATTTCTCTCCGTAACAGAATTGGTGACTCTGCTGGGGAGTTCCTAGTAGTTGACCTTTGGGGATTGGTTTCTTGGCATTCAATGTATTTGAATTGCTCTCTCTCTCTTGTTTCTGTGTCGGGTATGGGGGCATGTATGCTTGGTAGAGTCTGATTGGTGTAAACTTAGTCTCAGCCTGTTTGTTCACCTTGATTTGTGCAACTTTTTCTTCCTGTACGCGGGTTTATTGTTTACAGTTGTGTATACACGCGGTTTCCTCTGGGATTTCCGCGTATACACGCGGGTTTACTACGCACAGTCACGTATACTCTGGTTTTTACCTTTTTGTGGAAGGAAGTGGATTGCTGTGTGAATGCTGTTAGTTGCTGAGTCTCCTTTGGCACTGCCTGAGTTTGTTATTACCTCTGTTTTTGACCAGAAACGTTTTTTTTAGCCTAAATTTTTTTTAGGAAAGTTCTTGTCATGGCATCTTTGATTTTTTGTTTGAGATTAGTGCATTAGAGTCTTTTTACCTTGGTACTTTGCTAGAATGCTGTTTATGTGTACTTGCAGAGTCTGGGGTGGGTAGAATCATTCTTTTGCTTTTCGTATCTCGTTATTTTCAAAAAATACAAAAATATTTGCTTCTCATTATGCATTGCATTTTGCACTTTGCATTGTACTTGCACTAGTTATAGATTTGCTTTGGAATAATAGTTAGGACTTCATATAGGGAAATCTGCATTCAGCATTTGAAGAGGAAATATTGCATTACACGTAGTACGCATACCTTGTTTTTCATGGACACAATGCATTTGCATTGATTGTTAGGTGTGCATTTTACTTCTTGTTGCATCATAACACCATTAGTTGGACGAACATATCCTATTTTTGAGTAATAAATCCATCTAAAATCAACGCTAAATAAAATGAATTACACTCTTTTCTTTTCTAGGGTGCACCAACAAGCTTAGGTTTTAGGATCTTGGAATAGTTCATTGTGAGTTAATTCTCCAAGATCACAAAACAACAACAGCTAGGTGTCTGTCCAGGGAGTGTGTGAAATCCTTGGTATAACCAGCGTTCTCAGGAAGCTCCTCTCAAAAGGGAGTCAAGCACTAGGCAGTGTGAGTGGTTTTTGATTGGGATAACCCCTGGTCGGGAACTGTGCAGCACCGGCGATATAGCTAGGATTGTATTCGTATCTGGGGGCTCTTTCGAGAGTTTCGGGCTTTGCTACCCTACCCATACAGTCAATCCCGCCCGCGACTGTCCGCCTGAGCGTTGATTATATTGAGGTGACCTTAGTGACTATTATCTCTAGGGTTGTTCCTCCTGCTTATTTTTTAAAATTTTTTGATTTTGATTGGTTTTTATGGTTTTTTTTTTTTTTTAATTTTAGTTGTTTCATATTTTATTTTATGTTTATACCTGGTCTAATTGGAGGAAGCACTGACCTTGCAAGCTCAAACAAAGTCTACTTAAAAAATTCAAAGATTTCAAGCAGCCAGAAAGTCCATAGGGCCGAAACATCCATTATAGTGTGCAAATTTAGCGGGGGAGGAAAAGAATGACTTATTGGATTACTTGAGGTCTTTGGAGCCTGAAAAGGGAGCTTCTCTTGGGAACAAAATGATATGTTGTTGTAATTTGACCTATATAGCTGTATAGATGATTATTTTGCTGCTTTACAAAAATCTCAGCCACCATTTAAAGTTCAAGTAAGTTGACCTCAAGTTCTAGAAAAGAAAGTCGTAGTAGATAAGATGATCATATCATTGCCACAGATGTGAAAGCCAATAGGTATAATATGGATGCATTAGAAGTTCTTAGTGCAGATTTTGATGTATTGAGACTCATGTTTGAAGGGTTATTTCAGCATATGAAGAAGTCTTCAACCAAGTGTTAATGGTGCCAGCTGTTTGACCTTGTGCAATTTGTGGAAGAAATTCTCCAAAGGGTTCTAGGCATTACTACACAAGAGGGAATAAAAGCATAATCCTGGCAGATGCTTCTAGAGCTGATAAAGGAATATCCTGCAGAATAATTGCCACCCATTCCTGAAGATTATTTCTTTCAGTTGACATAGTATCATTTTTTGCAGAACAGCTCCAAGATTCTGAGACAGCATGTGTATCCAGAGCAATTTGATCTGCCCAGTATGCATTTACAGCAGTCAGTTGGCTCAGAATCAGTGTGTACATCAGATGCAGGCTCTAGTTTAGTTAGAAAGCGTGATGTGATATAA
>LPNX010155822.1:7773-58793 GCA_001517045.1 Pseudotsuga menziesii
CTTCATGGAAAAAAAATAAAATGGAAATAAATGACAAACTCTCTCACAGGTGAAAAAAGAGAATGGAAATAAATGAAGATAGATCACAAGCTAAGTGTGTTATGAACAAGTTATATGAATCTTTACATTACCATTCTTGCAAGAAAAAAAATTATCTTTACTACTACTCATAAATTTTAAGATATAAACACCTATTCATAATTAAATAAATAAATGTATAACTTGAAATGAAATAAATATTTACCTTGAAATGAATGTGTTACTGTTACGATTCAATTTTCAATTTTCCATATACCCATTCTCATAAGGTATATTTATACAGACTGTTAAATGCATCAAGTTCTCTTGAAATGCCCATAATCTTAAGAAGTTAATGTGTTGCTCAATCTCATAATCGTAAGAAGTCAATGCGTTGTTCTATTAATTAGCCAGGGATATTAGTATTATATTGAAAAACTTTGAATTAAAAAAATGAAAATTACAGAATTATAAAGATGAATCCTGAGTGTGTTGTGATATGTAAAATTTGAATTCTTTTTCTATACAAATCTTGGCATCTCATGATTCTGCAGATTTCTACGAGGTGAATAGAAAAAGAACCGAAGAGAAAATGCAAGATTGCAGATCCGACATTATAGCAACCACACTCTCTGGATTTCCAAAATCTGATATCAACATTAATAATTCTTTCAGACAGACTACTAGGGATGGATTCCTCAAGTAATTATTATTCTACATCTTGAATCCCAAATCTTGCATCCCGCAATGCGGGTTGCGGCAGCTTTAAATTTATTATTTGCAAGTTTTCCATCCCGCAACCTGGATTCCGAAATTTTGAGATGCAGGTTTCGGGATGACACACAATACTTACAAGAATGCTCTCGCATCTCGCATTCCGACATTTCGGGATGCGGATTGCGAGATGGAAAACTTTATCATAGTCTGCAAGGAAATATTCTGCGGGCCGGAGCTGCAAGGAAATATTTAGTGTTGAAAATCTGATTGAAAGGTCAAGACCAACGCAAGACGAGATCAACGGGTCTAAGTCATTCTGCGTGGTGAATATGCGCGGGCGGAGAAACTTTTCCATATCATGGAATGGATTAAAGGGAAAAAACATCTAACGACGGTGATAAGAGCAAGAGCAGATCTACGGTTGTGCATGTTTCCCCCATCCCAAATACTACGAATGGAGTCAGATTTTCAAATCACGAAAAGTGGTAAGGGCCATGGCGATCGACAGTATATATTTCATTCAATATTTGGTCAACGGATCGAAAGTATTCCGTAGATGAGACTTGCGTGATGGATTGAATGGGACCAGCTTGGTGAAATATCCAACGCACCCATGATCGGGCGGTCCAGATGAAGGAATGTTGCTGATCGAGGGTCTATGTTGATTTCGCTGAATTAAATTGTGCAGGTGTTAGCTTTGGGTATTGATATTGAAATCGCGCTCATAAAAGACTTAGATATTGAAAAGAAGCTGATCCATGGTGAATATAACGGGAAAATATTAACGCTTAAAGGTCGTAAGGGATTATAAATGAAATCTATGTGGAGCTAGAGGATTCGTTGTTCTGAGTTTCGAGATCGGCTAATATTTTGACTGTGTGCAAAACGCCAACGTGGAAAAATTCTCCATCATTAGAGGAATTTTGGGGTCTAAAATGGGCCTCCCAAGGAAAATAATAAAATAATAGTTAAAATATTAAAATAATAGTAATAATATTAAAATAATATTAAAACAAAAAAAGTAGTTTTTTTTAATGACAAATATGTCAATTCAACCATTATGGTTGACTTATTTTATTGAAATTCTATTGGTTCTTAAATTCCAACTCACAAAAACTTATTTTGGCACGTTTTCTTATAAGGCCCATTTTAGACCCCAAATTTCCTATAATGAGAATTTTAAAAAAGATTAAAAAAAAAGACTGATTATCCTTCATACTGGCTCGATTCATCATTTGATTACTATAATGTCTGATCTCCAACTCATTATATTCATGAACAGTAATGTAGGCTGGGCACTCATAGTTTTTGCAGATCGGGGTCGCTATCTCCTCTGGATCAGTGTCATCCTTTCTCACCCTTGGGCATTGAGCCAAAATTGAGCCAGAATTTTTGATCTTTCTCCCAAACCTGAGCAATTTTCGATATCTGGCCCAAACCTGGATTCTCCCGACGTAGCAGTCGTTGCATATATACAAATAATTTACTCAGTACTTCAAGAAGCATAACCAAAATCAAAATGTTCACACACATGAAATATTTATTTCACCAAGCTTGCATTGTGTATGGAAATTAATGCATTTAAAATTTAGAACAAAGCCTCGCCATTGCACATTTTATTTAAGAAAATGCATTGTTTAACATATAATATATATTTAGTTAAGTTCATGCTTAAGAAAATAAGCAGCGAACTGAAAACTAACCCTAACAATTGGAACTCAACAACGAGGGCGAAGGTGCGGAATCACTGCCAACCAAGCAAAAAAACCAGCAATGGACCTATTTTCCACCTTTTAAATTTGCTATGCTAGTTGCCCCTTGAAGTTGTTAAAAAGGATTTGAAATGTTTACGCAATGGAAAAGGGGGATGATAATGATAGATTCTGGCTTGAGTATAAGGTAGTATGCTTTACAAAGATTACATATCTTGTATAGGTAATTAAAGATACTGCTTAAGAGCCACATGCAGAAATTACAGTTTTTTGGTTAGGTTAAAGATCTTGTTTAAGAGCCAGAATCCAACAGTGATGATTTTACAAAAACCTAATTTCAGAGCTGGAACTATTTGCAGAGATTACATATCTTGTTAAGGTTAAAGATCTTGTTCAAGATCCAGAATCAAGAAATTTAGAACAAAGCCTCGCCATTGCACATTTTATTTAAGAAACTGCACTGTATAACGTATAATATATATTTAGTTAAGTTCATGCTTAAGACAATAAGTAGCAAACTGAAAACTAACCCTAACATTTGGAACTAAACAACAAGGGAGAAGGTGCAGAATCACTACCAACCAAACAAAAAAAGCAGCAATGGACCTATTTTCCACCTTTTAAATTTGCTATGCTAGTTGCCCCTTGAAGTTGTTAAAAATGACTTGAAATGTTTACGCAATGGAAAAGGGGGATGATGATGATAGATTTTGGCTTGAGTATAAGGTAGTATAGTTTGCAAAGATTACATATCGTGTATAGGTAATTAAATATACTCCTTAAGAGCCACTAGCAGAAATTACAGTTTTTTGTTTAGGTTAAAGATCTTGTTTAAGAGCCAAAATCCAAATGTGGTGATTTTACAAAAAACTAATATCAGAGCAGGAACTATTTGTAGAGATTACATATCTTGTTAAGGTTAAATATCTTGTTCAAGATCCAGAATCCAACTATTTTCTATTTTCCAATTGGCAATCCCTTCCCACTTCCACCCTATATATGATTAACTGGGCATCAACCAATTTTGAAGAGAAAGGTTGCTAATTGACCTATGTTCATAGCCATCCAGTCAAAGATTTAAGAAAATTGTTGATCATGAGTCATGACTGAAGAATTGATGACTTGTTTTTGTATATCTTATGGATCTTCTAAAGGAACCAACGTGATGATTAATGTACCTGGTTTATAGAATTGATCATTGATCAAGTCCATATATATTTTTCCAAGATATATTTTTGCTATTTATATAAAAACTACAATATGATCTTCAAATCATTTCTCTAGAACACACAAAAAAACAAACAAAAAACTGAAACCATAAACGCATGAATCCTTCAACAATCTAAACCTGAACATTGAAAATTTCTACCAAATTTATGGATTTCCATAATATTTTGAACAACCACTAATTTAATCCATTATGGCAGAATATGGCAAAATATAAATGGAATGATGTAAAAAATGATAATAAATGTGTGTGAAATCCTTCCTACCACCTATTTATCAGCATTGACAACCTAGCTGACTCTCACCCACATTCAAACTCCATTTTTTTCATCCCATTTAATTGGTGAACTACTAAAACAAAGTCTGTTTCTCAGTCGAATCTGATTGTTTCATTGATTTGAATCAGTTTTGGGACCAAATTTAATAGCTTGGATATATTTTTACATGTGGGTAGTCTTCTCTAGGGAGAACCTGGTCAGAATTCGATTGATTACAGGTAATTCTCTACATTCTAGGGTTGCACCCAAAAGACAAAATGAACAATGAGATACTGATTGAATTTATACAGTGAACGAGGCAACTTCCTTGACTACTAGTAGAATCATGAAATCAACCTTGCGATATTGCCGAAAAATGATAATAAACGGTGACTGAATGGTGACTGCAAGCAAGAGGATAAAACCAAAATCATTGTTTAACACGCTAGACAACTGTCAAATCGTAATTTGTGGATGGAAAAAAACATGTGTCAACATGTGATTGACCACAGAGATGAGGAATCTTCTAAGACTACGTCTCCATAGGGAAAATGCCTTCGACGTAATTAATAACAGACATGAATTTATTTTAATCTTGGATTTATGAAGTAGCATGGGAGATTCATATAGGTGTAATATTTTAATAAAAGATTGATACCTTGGATTTACATCTTAAGAAATTAGATTTTATAATAATGGCCATGAATTTATTTTAAACTTTGATTTATGAATAGCGAGATTCATATATTTTTATTTTTGAGGTGTAATATTTTTTTTTTCTTTTCAAATTTCAATAAAAAGTTTACACATTGGATTTACATTTTAAGAAATTGAATTTTTATGAATACTTAATAAATCAATATTTAAAATATGTTTATATTGGTTTTAAATTATTTTTAATGTGTAAATATAATTTTTTTGGATATTTTTTATTTTTAATAATATCTTTTATATTGATTGGAATACACCTCAATACATTTTGTAATTAATAAAAATTTTATGAAATAATGAAAAAGGAAATATATATTAGAATCAATTAATTTTTTTTATGAAGCTTAGATATTTCTTGTTGAAACATCATTAAAATAGGGATTTACTTATGTGTGATCAGTTATATGTCTGTTATGGTTGACATGGAATTCATCTTAGTTAGATGCTCCATCTTTTCCATTTCCCTCATTATGTTATTCTGCTAAAGATGTTGCAATGGATTCATCCATTGATAGGTGCCCCTTGCTATGGTGGGATTTGCTCTTTTTCTCCTACCATCACTTAAAGATATTTGGATGAATACTGCACTCACTTTTCCTCATAATACAAAGAGGAAATCATCATTCATTATCTGTTGTAATGTCGTTGAATGGTTCAGACTGCGACTCCATCACCCAATGGTTTTATTATTTGTTTGTCTTTCAACCTTTTAATTCATAAATCGCTATGTTAATAGTAGAAATCTAGTCTTACGCATGCTTGTTTAAAGCTATATGTATATGTGATACGCCTTGTGACATGAGAGAGCCCTCTTTGACAGCATTGGATAGAATGAAGAATAAAGGTTGGTTTGAAATGGTTACCCCTATGACTTCCTACCGCAAGCATAGAAAAATTACAGGGTGCTAACACCTTCTTATATGAAATCCTAAACACAACTCTCAACCAAGAAATCCAATGCAAGTACCTCCTTAAGTCCATATGTGAAATGCAAGTAAGAATGCAACTATATAATTATTTTGTATTTTCAATATAAAAGAATGAAAATGCAATAAAAGTCACTAAAGTTCTCAATATCTGCAGCAAGTAGAAAACACAAGCCAAGAAAGACACCGAGACCAAAAGACTAATGTATTAATGGAAAAACAAAAAAGAGATAAATCAACTAGGAATATTTTCAAAGAAATAAAATTATCAAAAAGGGGTTTATGGTCACAAAAGAAGTAGTCAATAGACAACATCAGTAGCCAGGAAGGCCCAACCACACTCATAACCCACCCTATGAATTCCCACATCAAAAAATAAACCAAAAGGGAGGATGTATGCAACTATTCAAAGAACAGTAGCATGTATACACAACTAGGTAGAGGACAACCCACGTATATATGCAACTGTATATACTCTAACTCGTGTATACAGAGAAGAAAGTGGTAAAAAGAAATAAAATGGTCAAACTACTCTAGGGGAGTGTTAATGGATGAACATACTACTAAATGTGACAAAAATGGGGAGTAACAGAGAGAAATTCAAGCACATTCTGCACCCAATCCCCAAAGAAAAACAAGGAACCTCCCCAGCGTAGTCGCCAATTCTATTATGGAGAGAAACTTCCTATGGCTTGGGGTAGACTACAACAAACTTAATGACATTAGAAATCAATCCATTCCAATATGCAAGAGAAACAAATGCTGCTAACAGTAAGGAGTATGAAGTGTACCTTATTTCGGACGGTTGATGTAGATCCCCATTGAGCTTTTCCAATAGGCTTGTGTTTATAATTCACTCTCAACAATATCAAACAAGACAAGCATTCTATATATCAAAGAGTTAGGCCTAATCTAGCATATATAAAACCATCATGTATAAAAAAATATAACTACATCCATGGATAAAATATTCATAGTTATACACATGTAATGGACAAGAAATGGATATTTCTATTAATAAGAAACAAAGATAGAACAGTGACAAACTCTGTTGACACCTTGTCAAAACAAAGAATCCAAGTCCTCCACCACTTCAATCCTTCATCTCAATGGAAAGATTACAAGGCAATCGCAAGCTTGGGAAGAGAAGCAATGTGTGCTCCAAATGGACAAAGGGATGCAGACTCAAGCATAAACATGTGAGGCAACAATGAAATATAGTTTCTTTGCTCTAAAAAATTCTCCTCCTTCAATGCATCCAAGAGGCTCAATATATAGCCCTCCAATGGACAATGGAGGGTCGAGTCAGAGTTTTTTCCAAGAAAATGGAAGGCCAAGAATCAAGTTCTTCAGGACTCATTGAGGAAAAATCCAAAAGTTTTTGTTTTTATGCACATTTCCCGATGTACACAGGTATTGTCTTAAAAGTTGCATGTACACACAGGCATTAGCTTAAAATTTTCATACAACCATAAACATGTATTTTTTAGGGATTTTCTTGGATCATCAAAGTATAACTTAAGCAAGAGGGGGTCCAAGGAGTCTGTAGAGGGACATGGAAGGCCATAAAAGTGTGATCTACCAAGTGTGGTAAAATCAACTATAATAAATACAAATAAAAAAATGCATCATCGTCATCACCATTTTCATCATCGTCATAATCACGACTTTTGTTGGGCCTCGGGACAAAAGGAAATAATTCAAGAAGAGTTTTTCCCAAGTATGGAAGAAGATTTTAAATAAGAAGGAGCTACGACAGAGGAAGAAACATAAAAGGAAAGGGAAGAATGCTACAACAAAAGAAGGAAAGTGAAGAAGAAGACAAAGAGAAGGCATGGGATGAGGAAGCTGCACTAGATAAGTAAGTCGTGACTAAGGGATAGAGCAAGATACGATTTTACATGGCAGAATATTCATAGAAACATGCATGTGAATAAGTGTAACGGGAGGAAAATGGCAATAAGGAATAACATCGAGAAAGCGACAGTCCTTAGCGATCATGGGTACAAGCACGACTGGAGCCAGTGGAAACCACACATGTAAAGGCATATTTGTAAGTTAGGTTGATAGCGCCTTTTTGTTATGTATTTCTAGAATAGGAAAGACAATGTGTTGGATGAAGATAGTAAGTTGGTTGGGATAGTGACTGAAGCTGATTTTGTTAGAGTCTTGTTGAGGCCTAGAAAATCGCAGGTAACAACAGTATGGATTCTCCCCAATAAGCATTCCCAATCAGCTTGTTATTGTTTGGTATGGGGAATCCATTCAGTTTACAGTCTGACTACCATAGGTCGAGTAACAGTTGAAATGCTCTACTCGTTGCGGCCCAGTCCACAGTTTAAGTGTATTTATTTTTATTTTTATATTTATGTATGAAATGCAAGTGCCTAACTAAATTCATTCGATAGAGATAATGAAGAGTGTCGCAATGTGATGCGCAGGTTCTTACCTCTCGTCTTACCTCTTTTGCTTCTAAATCAAAATGAAGAAAATAATAACTAAGTCTATCTAACCTATCCCTAGGGAGCAATACTGATATTAATAATGAGTAATGTATTATATAACATGCATTTAAAATACTATAGATAGATGTTAATATTTCTGAATACATGAATATAAATAGACAGATAAATAAAGAGATAGCTCATTGTCAATTAAAACATTCATTACTCAGATATGATTCTGGAAATTTCACATAAATAAACAAGAGTATATTCATAACATGAAAGAATTCATAAGTTAGAATGATCTCACAGTTCATAGAAACAAGCTAAAAAGGAAATAGTTCACATTCAACCAGTCCATGTCAAGCATTTGAAACCCCGCAGTGCTTTTTCTAGCTAAAAATACAACTCTTTATTATAAGATGAATTAGTTCTTCTTACAATAATATTGCACAAAGATAGCCTGAAAACAGGCCCCTCTATACATAAATCTTGCCTATCTTTATACAAAAAAAAAACTCTTGAGCTGCCCTTGTTGCCTTTTGGGCTTCCCCTAACCTTTCCTTTACAAAATTTTGTCCTTTAGCTTATGAACTCAGAAAGATAAATACAATATATTACATCATTCATCAGAATTTCTAGATAGTCCAACTAAGATGGTCCAACTTGCTCATTCATAAATTTCTTCCATGCATTTGCATCTGCCGCTATGTTTTCAAAACTAGAAGGTTAGAGAAATCTTATAGTAATTTCGTGCTTAGAAGCTTGGGCTTTCACACCCACTACCTTGGCAAGAATTAAGCGAAGTTGGTCTTCAGCAAGTGACTACTAACGACCACATGTGCTATTTCAGTTTTAAGTAACTTTTCATCTAACTCCTTTACTTGCTGAATGGCCTGTTCATCTTTGTTGTATCGTTCTTGTAATTGCTTCAAAAATATTTCATGCTCTGGCAGCTCTTCGAATCTCCTTCTAGTAGAGGTCTAACACCGATTATAAGTTAGAAGCACTCTCCTACATAATTTAGCACAGGCATTCTTCATCTTCCTCACTGTCTTTATTAGGTTTTCTGTTGCTTTGCTAGCAAACTCGATCAGCTCGTATTCCAACTTTATCGTCTCCAGGTCTTTGACAGGTACATCTGCGGGAGGCTCCTTATTTGTTTCTACCCATGTCATCCTTCCCTGCAGAGTTTCTAAGATATCTTGTGTTCTGTCCAAGAAATAAGAAGTTGTATTTATAATTTCTTCCAATCTTATTTCTATTTGTTGAACCTTAAACCTTTCTTCCACCATCCGAAGCTGCATTTGATGAATCTTATTTCGAAGCATAAGAGCATGCTTATTTAAAGGTTCAACATCGACTTTCTGCTCCATAGCTGTCTTTAATGAAACTGTTAGTGAATTCTTTTGATCTTCCAAAGCTACTATATGAGTTTCATACAGCTTAGCTTTCCCTTCTGCAGTGGTCATTTGTACTTCCAGCTCTGTCACTTTGCCTTCTAAATTCCCCTTTTCCTTATTCAACCATTCAATTGATAGCCTTATATTATCTCTTTCGACTTCCAAAACATTAGAGAGAATTTGAGGTAAAAAATGGGCCTCCTAAGAGATGTACTACAAAAATACAAGATATATTAAAATATTATGAGTTAAGGTTTTTATGGGGTAGGTATATATGACAACTCACCTCCTACACTACTTTTTATGCACAATATAAATAACCATGGTTGAGTTACTTTTCTAAATTGACTATAAATAAAATTAATAAAATAACTCTAGAATGATGTGACTAAGATTCATTGTAAATTCTCCAAAATTTATTGTCCTTTAACATTTATTTGTCTTGAACTTGTAAATAAAATTAAACAAAAATGAATTTAATTTATATGCATAACTAACATATTTTTTTCATATAAATATCATTCATGAATTTAATTCATTTTAAAAGTACAAGATTATATATATATATATATATATATATAAGTTTGACATTATGATATTAAATACAATTGAGTGAATATATAATTTAAAATTAAAAACATGAAAATGACAATATATTATTTTATAAAAAAATGTGAAAAGANTTTATAGTTAATTTTGGTCCTTTTGAGGCCCATTTTTTACCTCAAATTCTCTCTAATGCCTGATATCTTTGTTGTAGTTTCCCAAAATTTGCCAAGGTGGCCTGGGATTCCTTTTCAATATTGCCTGCAGATAGTACCAAAGCATCCTTATCTACCTGTAGAGTCAGATACTCTGCCTTGGATACCTCAACTTCACTGATCATATCCTCATACTTCATTTTCAAAATTTGACTTTCACTCCTTTCTCTCTTCAAGGTCTCTTTTAATTATGTGACCTTTTTCTGAGACTATTCTAGATCTGTCATGATTCTATCCAAATTATCTTCAGTGGCTAGGGATAGAACTACCCGATCCCTTGCCATTAAACATGGATCTTTGTTGGTACCGTGAACCATTGTTTTATCGGTCACCATCACTCCTGTCTTTCCTCCAGTGTTCATCCTTTTTTCGGTTCATTAAACAATCCTCTTCTTCACCTTGTCATAGAAAATGGTGTTTAAATCACGCACTGTGTCCCCTTCAGTGGGAATAAAAGGAATCAAATCAATCCCAAATATTGAAACTGGATCCCCCACCACTATACTACTAGAGGGAACAGTAGGTTCAAATGGATCAGTATCAGACTGAGCCTATCCTAGATCAATAAGGTCTTTTTCTTCTCATGTCTCTTCTCTCAACCTTTCACATGCCTTTTCTGCTGGCTCTTTTCCTTTATGGGCATGTTCTAATCTTAACCCTTCACTTTCTTTCTGCTTTCTCTATATTTCTTCTTCTTCTTTTCTTCTCTTTGCTTCTTCTACCTTCTTCGCTGCCTCTTCAACTGTCTTTCCCTTTTCTTCTTCTTCGGATCGCAACTAGTCCTCTGCTACCTGTGCTAATCTGTTAGCTTCTTCCTGTCTCTTCTTTACTTCCTCTTCTTCTTTCCTTTTTAGTTTCTAAATAGCTTTGCCTTTACCACCAACAGTAGCTATCTTCTATTTGAATCTTTTCCTTAAAGCCATCGTGTTTTGAACATTTCGAAAGATCTCTTCATTTCTATCCCATAAATCTGTATACTCAAAATGCACTCCAGTTGTTGTGCATAATCAACAACTTTATCTTCAGAGTCATTCCTATGGAAATTCATTTCACCGAAGTGAAAATACTCTAATTCCTTGACAAATTCCACTGCATTTTTTACCTTGGAAAATCTGTAACTTCCTACAAAAAAGGGAACTGCAGGATAGAATGCCTTCTTTTATTCAAAAAGGAAATTTCCCCCTCTGTTGAAGTACAACTATCTCAGAGCCTCTTTATGGATCACATAGTCTGTAGCATACCTCGGTAGAAGGGAAGGAGCCTTTGAACCACCGTACATTCTTAAATATAAACCCTCTTATGTCAAGTAATAGTTTCGGTGGTCTTGCACAACTTTCACATCTTCCTCTGACATACAATTACATTCGACTAAGAAAATCAATGTATATAATGGCATAATGAAATTCTCACAAATCTCCTTGTAATAGCTATAATATTTGTGGGCCCAGAATAATTTATAGGCAGCATACACAGGGGTTCGGTCTTTATCCCATTAGCACTTTAATGATGGTAAGGGTTGAGTAGATAGAATGCAATCAATCAATATCGAACTCATGTAAAATTATGTCTTGTTCTGGGACACTCCTCCCAATGCTACACTTATACAAGGTGACAGGTTGTTGGACACTATATTTTCCCAATTAAAGATTGCACCTTGGGTGGCCACAAAAAAGATAACTGGTATCCAACCTATTTTAAATATTTTTCCATTAACCCTTCCAAAAATTATGTTTAATATTGAAGCAATGAACCTGTATGGAGTGCGCAGGGTTGATGTTCCGTACTCCCCAGAAGGCCTTGTATGGAAGTTTTTACCTGGGATTATCATTTTCTTAACTGTTTCCACCATGTCTAGACTTAACTCCTTTAACCAACTTTCATTGAAATAGGTTTGTGGTGTTGGTGAATTATAAGCCATGGATACATAGGCTGGGCTATATGTAGTATAACCCTGCTTCTCAGTATTGGCCAGTATCATCCTTGTTACATATTTCCTAGGAAGAATCCACCCTATCACCTCTGAACATGGGAAAAGTTCAGGTCCGGTAGCCACTTTCATAATGGTTGATTTCTCAATATTTGCATATATAGGAATATCTTCAAAACCAGGTTCTGGAACACTCTGGTTTGAAATCATTCTGTATACCTCTCCCCATTTATACTCTGGCTCAACTCCAGTAATGGCTTTAGTATCTTCATAAATAACCTCCACTTTGGTTACTATCTTTACTTCCGATTCTTCCTCGGCTGCTTGGGCTTTCTTCTTCTTCTTTCACAGAATATTGTTGTGCTGATAATTAGCCTGTAACAATCATGCAACATGATTTCAATCTATTTAATCCTAGCAAGCTATGTATTTAAAAACAACAACAAAACAATCAGAAATTACCGTCCCATTGATATGCATGTTGGCTAGCTTTATTGTATCAAATAAATGAGCTTTGGCACGAGAGGCAAACACAAAAAATATTGCAGATCCTATGGACTGCTAAGAACTCCACTAGGGAAAACTTCAAATCTTCAACAGCCCCCTTTGTTTCTATGGGTAAAGCTCAACTGAGGAAGTAAACCTTAAAACCGTCGACTACTAGAAACCCCAAAACCCTCATCTGCTACGCAGCCCTCCTACATCCCATAGGAACACACCGTCATTTAAGACATTGCCACGTAGAATAGGTTTTAAACTGATGCAAGAATGAATTGGGTGGTGCAGACGAAGAAACACTCCTCTACACCCTTCCCTTACTTCCCAAACAAATGTCAAAGGTGCACTCATGGCCGCACAGAGACTGGGTGAGAAAAATAACCGGTCGAAATGAAAAGGCGTTCACCAGGACACAAGCTGAACCTTAGAGAAAAAACCCCCACCACAGAAAAAAAAATACCTCCCTATAAAAATACCTAACCCTCCTGTAGAAAACCTAATCCTATCAATCCATGTAGTTGAACATGAGTAATAATACTGGGCATAAAAAAAACTTGAGCGAATCCTACTTGGAGATGATGTGGTGAGCGACCTAGACATACAACGACCTCTGCTAGTGAAGGAAACATACAGGAAAGTGATAGCTGCGCGGAATCAACTGGATAACCTCTACGGCGAAAGTGACAATTCATATGAGCTCGACGGCTTTATAAGCTTGACCATGGGAGGATTCAATTAACCCGACGGGAAAGAAACATTTAACCTTACATCGGAAGCAAACTCCCGGGAGTACCCACAACGTTGGATCGATTCTTCTTTTCACACCCAGGACATCGGATGAAAACACGCATTGGCAGGTAAAAACACTAATCTATATCGGTATCAGTGAGGACATCGTGAATTTGCGGATAGATTCAACACTAGATCTCCGCAATGTCAGCCAGGGAAACCCCTAAACTTTCAAATCATTCCCATATACACAGCCAACGACGAGATCACCAAATTAGTCAGATATCGAAAAAAGATAGTAAAAAAAAACCCGAGTCATTGGAGATGCTTCATACTAGAGTTTTGAAAAATCGACAAACTATCTCCGAGACCATAGATGAAACAACTTCCAATACATCGGATCAAACTTTGGAAGGATTCCGATGGGAATATCAGAAAGCTAGTTGACTGTGCATCCGCTGTATCAAAATACTAGTGGACTATGCATCTGATATAAGCATACAAAAAACTAAGTTTTTCAAAAACAAGCCACAGGAAAACCTTGGTAAAATTATGGACATCCTTAAGCTGTCTAAATACTAAAAGAAAAAGGGGGGATCCTGAATTGTTTTTTTTTTTTGGGGGGGGGGGGGGGGGGGGGGGTGTGTGGAAGATAGTTGCAACTGCAACAATTAGCGACTACCTGGTGGACACAGTTCTCTGAACAACTTATCCTTTGAGACAACATCTTGTTTCAGTGGTATCACTTTATTAGATTTCTTCAAGATATCTGGATTTCCAGAATGCAAGATTTATGAACTTTAAACATTGATGATAGTCTAAGTTTAAGAAGGGGAACCAGGATTTTAAAATTCTCGATAACTCTTCTGAGACCGAAGATATGAGTTTTATTTTACCTCTGCCTTTGGGTAGCTTCCAACTTAGACACCATAGGATTGTAACATATGGTAAATAGATATATCCGTTTGTTCCTCATTCCCATGCCTATTTGCAATCTTTTGGTGTGTTTGGACTTTTGTCCTTTTGAGTCCTCCCTAATTGCTTTCTTTCTGAATTTTAATTCATGCTCCTCTATCCATAGTGTCCTTTTGTGTGAGAGATATTTTAATTTTAACTCACGGATGGAGAAGAACTTTGGAAATCTTATTCATACTGATGTGGTTCAGCATGTGTTTTGGTACATATTTGCTTCTTGGGATATTTTGACTCTTGTTAGCCTTTTGGCTTTAGATTGTGGCATGGGATCGTTTAAAAATAATACACTATTTACCTTGCTCCCTTTCCATGGGTCTTTTGTTGTTACGCCCTTAGGATAGTCTTTAGCGTAAAATGAATGGAGCCTCAAAATAGTACTCTAGACTTTTCTATCCTTAGTTATTTTATAGGGATTAAGCAGGACTTCAATGTGTTCATGATCGATTCAAATAATTTGCTAGTCCTGAAGAATCCTTAAACATTGTGCATGAGTAAAATAGTAAGCAATCTTTGATCAAAGATTTGAGTTTATCCAACACTCTGATGAACTCCAAAACCAAAAGTCGTGCTGATTTATTGAAACATAAACAAATTAAAATCTATGAGCCATCAAACTTGAGCAGCTAAAAGTAAAACAACTGAAATTAATCTAAAGTAAACAAAACAAATCAAACCATTTATTTATGTACAAGAAAAACAAAATCAAAACCGTTAAGAAAAATAAGGCTTGAGAACTAAAACATTTACTAGTAAGTTCTCCTCCCACCCCTGTAATTCTCGCAATTTGTAAGTTGAGGGGCCTATCTTTGCTACAATCTAAAAAGGGCCTATCCATAGTTGCTTGAATTTAGTGTGCTTTCCCTTCTCATCACCACTTAAGAACCAAATTACCTACCTCAAAATCCTTGTTCCCAACTTTGTGTTTGTCAAACCATCTCTTCACCATTTCTTGTTGATGTTTAAACCTTTCATGGGATTTGGACCTAGACTCTTCTAACTTCAGCAGATTATGAATTTGGATTTGTAGAATTTCATTGTTAGTACCCATAGAGTATTGGGCTAATCTAGAAGATGGCAACAGAATATTAGGCGGTAAGATAGCTTCTTTTCCATAGACAGGAGTTTAGGGTGACACACCTAAGGAGTTCTTGGGTGTGACTCTATCAGCCCAGAGTGCATTAGGCAAAGCTAGATGCTAGCTCCTTTGATTTTCTATAACTATTTTCTTTAAAATTCTAATCAGATTTTTATTTGTGGATTCTACCAAACCATTTCCTTATGGGTAGTAGTTTGCAGAATAATGTAGCTTAATTCCTCTTTCATTAGAAAATGCAGTTAATTTAATAGATGAAAAATATGAAGCATTATAAAAAATTAGGGAAATTGGAACCCCAAACCTGGTCATAATGTGGTTCTGTAGGAAATGCATAACTGCATCCTCGTTTACTTTCCGTAACGGAATGGCCTCTACCCATCTGGTGAAATAATCGGTTGTCGTCAGAATGTACTTATGCTGCAATGAAGAATTTGGATTGATTTCTCTGATAATGTCAATTCCTCATTGCTCGAATGGTTCTGAGATAATCATTGGTTTCAATGGTCCTGCTTCTTTGGGTTTCCTCCCAATGCTCCTTTGGTAGTTATCACACTTTCTAACATGAGAATGAGCATCTTTAAACAATGTCAGCTAGTAATATCCAGCTCTGAGAATCTTATGTGTTGTTGTGTCTCCTAAAAAGTGACCTCCAGCAGGTCCATCATGTAATTCTGCTACAACCTTATTTGCATATTCACGTTCTGAGCATATAAGGAAAACTCCATCATAATTCTTTCTAAACAACACTCCCTCAATGATCTGATATGAGGCCAATTTCAAACGTAACGCTTTTCTTTGCTTGGGACTCCAATGCTCTAGAAAATATCCTTCTTGAAGATAATGGACTAAATCCTAATACCAGGAGTCTAGAACTGTGAATAGAGGACATACATCCACCATGTGTAATTCAAATTCATTATTATAGCTATTATCTTCATTGTTTTGACCCTCAGCCATCAACTTACAAAGTCCTTGTCCTTTAATTATCGTGGCTGGTTTGAATTCAAGATCATATTCTTGCAAAGCAGTCGCCCAGTTACCTCTTCTTTCTCCCAGTTCCTTTTGTACAAAAAGGGATCGTACTGTTGGGTGTGGGACTATTACTTTGGTGCGGTTCTTAAGTATGTATGGCTTGAATTGCCTTACTGCCTTAAAAACTACATATGCTTGTTTATCAACTGCGATATAGTTCAATTCATCCCCTTGTAGACCCGTGCTCATAAATGATATGGGGTACTCCTCTCTCCCATCCTTTTTCTGCGTAAGCACTGCTGCTAATGAATCATTGGAAGATAAATCCTTACAGAATAAATCCTTTTCAAAATTTGGACTTTTGAGTGATGGTGCATGAGAAATAGATGTTTTGATCTTGTTGAATGCATTCTTCTCCGAATCATTCCATTTGAACTACACACTCTGCTTAACCATTTGCTGCAAAGGTTTGACGATTTGAGCAAAATATAGCACAAACCTTTGCACGAAATTGATTATCCCCATAAAATTTATCATACCTTTTTTATTATGGGGAAAAGGGTTTTGTTCTATGGCTTTAATCCTTTCCGGGTCTATGGATATCCCTTTTTTAGAAATAACATGACCCGATAGCTTCCCTTCTGTGACTGCGAACACACATTTCTTAGGATTTAACGAAATGCCATATTTCCTGCAATGCTCAAAAATCTGTTTCAAATGAAATGCATGCTCTTCCCTCTTCTTTGAAAATATTGTAAAATCATCTAAGTAGACCATAGCACTATGACCAATCAGACTATGGAACGCTATATCCATAGCCCTTTGGAAAGTTGCTCTAGCATTAATAATTCCAAAGGGAATTCTCCTATATGCAAAAGTCTCCCACTTGGTTCTGAAAGTGGTATTGAGCCTATCCTCTTCTAATACTAATACTTGATTATAACTGAAGAATCCATCTAATAAGGAGAATAGTTTAGAACCTGATACTGTTTGCAGTATCTGTTCCATTGGTGGGACAGGGTAATTATCTTTATCTGAAGCATGGTTCAAATTCCTGAAATCAACACAAAGTTTGATCTCCCTAGACTTTTTCCTCACTGGTACCAAGTTAGAGATCCATTCTGAATGTCTGACTTTAAATATGATTTTAGCATCTAGCATATTTTTCACTTCACTTTGAATTAGGGGCTCCAATTTGGGATGCATCTTTCTCAAAGGCTATTGGTAAGGATTGATTCCAACTTTGATTGGAATAACATGTTGTATGATCCTTGTGTCATAAGTTTTGAGATCCTCGTAAGTCCAAGCAAACACATCTTTGTATTGTTTGAATAAACTAATGAATTTACTCTTCTCTCCAGGTGAACAAAACTTTCCCACATTCACATATTTGGGTTTAGCCTCTGTCCCTATATTTATTAGTTCGAATTGTAAATATGAACTATGGGTCTTGACATTCACTGGTTTTCTGAACTTATTATCTAGATCGAACATCTGTTCCAGAGTTCGGACTCCCTTAGGAATGAAATTACCATTTTGGAGGTTTGCTTGATGTTCTTCATCATCTATTATAACTCCTTTGAAAGTATCATCATTCATTAAACATTCCAATATTTGTTGATCATCGTCAAACACCCTTAGATTAGTGATGTTTTCTGGAACAGAAGGCTTGGAAAGCAATTCAATAGAGCATCTATTATTCGAAGGTACTAATATTACATTTGAAGTAGCTAATAAGTCAGCTACTGCATTTTTTAATCTAGGAATTGAAACAATATTAAATGCATGAAAATTTATTAATAAATCCCAAACCTCATTTTGGTAAGCTTTCAAATGTGGTGAAATGCAATGTATTTTGTTCCGAACTTGTTTAACAATGATTTCAGAATCCCCGTACACTTTTAAGTTTTTCACTTTTAATTCTATTGCTTTCTTTAGTCCCTGGACTAAAGCTTTATATTCGGCTGTGTTATTTGTACATTGAAATTCTAATCTACATGAATGATTTTATTTTTATTTTTTTAAATTTTTTCCGTGGACCGATTAGGACACAACCATCTCCTTATCCTTCCAACATTTTAGAACCATCAAAATAAAGAATCCAAAAACTTTCTACTCCTACTGAATTTGAATTACTAACTACATTTGAAACTAAATCTACTATGTTACAATCCATCTCATTAGCCCACGAGAACTGAAGGAGGTCGGGATGGATATCTGATATACTATTGGCTTCTTTAGCTTGGTAATTTCCTGGTTCCATTTCATTAAAATAGTTTCCCAACATAGATTTTACTGGTTCATTCTTTCCTTCCAACTGAGTCATGTTATATTTCATTTGAGGTTCTCTCAATACCTTTATTTGGTTCTGACATCCTTTATAGGGAAACCGCATATGTGACCAATCTGATGCAAAATACCCTTTTAATTTCACTGACTAATCCTAGCTCAAAACCAAACCATAAGCATATGGGATATCTGCTACAACAATGTCTATGTACTGACATACCCTCTCATTTGCGGACAAACGGATCAGGACATCTTCCATTTCTCCTATCACTTTTACTGTTGTTCTATCTAATTGAAGAACTTGGCTTGTAGTTGGCTTAGGTTGACCATTTATTTGCTTGCAAAATGAAAGCAGCATGACATTAACTGATGCTCCTGAGTCTACTAAACATTTATGCACATTGTAGTTGAAAATATCAAAAGTTAGAAGAAAGGCTGGAGTTTTATACCTAGACTTTCCTCCTAGGCTTGGGTTGACTGTTGTATTCTCTGTTTTTATAATATGGATTGTATTGTTTACGAACCTCTTTTTCTTTTTCTAAATCAATCACCCTGTTTGATAACTTCTGCATCATATTCACTACCCCATCTAACTCTTGTGATCATTCATCCTTAGGTTTAGTTAAAAATAGAGGCTTTTTGTTTCCATAAGTTTCTTCATCTGACTGCATAGGATAGTGTTCTATACTCTCCATTTCTTCCTCCACCTTCTCAGCTTCTTCATAAGTATATACCAAAGTGGGCCTAAGCGATATCTTGGCAAACATGGCTAGATTAGGCCCAAGAGCTGAGGTATAGTACTCAACTAGGGCACGCTCAGATGGTTTATCAGCTGCATCAAAGTTATTCAAGTAGGCAGCAAACCTCTGAGTGAAATTATGTACTCTTTCTTTCTTTTCTTTCTTTAAGGAAATCAATCCTTTCCTTAAAGCTACATGAATTTTATGGATTCCGTATTCGTTTTTGAAAAGTCTCTCAAAAATATTCCAATTTGTGATTGATTTTGCAGGCAAAGCAAAGTACAATGAGGTTGCTTTTCCCTTGAGAGTATGTTAAAACAATATGCAAACTACATCTTCATGTTTTGTTTCTTGTAGACCTTCTAAATCTAGTTAAAAACTCTACAAATGATCATCCACAAGAATTCCTTCATTGGATTCAAATTTGGCCAGTGCTTTGTCAAAATTCTGGGGCATAGCATGCAGTGGAGGTGTCAGGTTTAAAGGAGATCTATCCCTCCAAGAAGGTGGTGGAGGAGGCTGATTTGCATTCACATTGGCCATGATTCTAAGAGGAGTATGAGGTGGAAACTGAACAGGGGTCTGAAAAGGTGAACAGTGAGGTGAATCTAGTCCCAGCTGATTTAGAAGATGCTCAACTTCCTGTAAGGTTGTCTCTACCAATTCTTCCAAATCTTCTACTAATACTGAATCTTCTAAATAAGGACGCTCTTTTTTTCTGTAACTCCCTACGCGGTAAGGAAAGAATAATGGGTAATCTGCAAATATTCTTATCATATGCCCTTGTGATTCTCCTTAAATCATTAACCACCTCGTTATCAATAGGATAAATATACCCCTTTTATTTTTCTTCAGGAGTGGGTTTCTGAGGAAAACTAGTTTCAGAACTGTCATCGGTGGAGTACTCTTGAGAAAATAAATTTCCTCAGCCAGCCATGCACTGGTCGCCCTCCTTCTAGAACCAAAAAATGTTGAGTCCTGGACAATCGCAGGTAACAACAGTAGGGATTCTCCCCAATAAACGTTCCCAATCAGCTCATTATTGTTTGGTATGGGGAATCCGTCTGGTTTACGGTCCAGTTACCGTAGGTCGAGTAACAGTTAAAATGCTTTACTGGTTGCGGCCTGGTCCACCGTTTAAGTGTATTTTTTAGTTTTATATTTATTTATGAAATGCAAGTGCCTACCTAAATGCAGTCGATAGAGATAACGAAGAGTGTCACAATGTGATGCGCAGGTTCTTACCTCTCATCTTACCTCTTTTGCTTCTAAATTAAAACGAATAAAATACTAACTAATTCTATCTAACCTAAACCTAGGGAGCAATACTGAAATTTATAATGCGTAATGTATTATATAACATGCATTTAAAATACTACAGATAGCTTTTAATATTTCTAAATACATGAATATAAATAGACACATAAACAAAGAGATATCTCATTGTCAATTAAAACATTCATTACTCAGATTTGATTGTGGAAATTTCACATAAATAAATAGGATTATATTCATAACATGAAAGAATTCATAAGTTAGAACGATCTCACAGTTCATAGAAACAAGCTGAAAAAGAAATAGTTCACATTCAACCAGTCCATGTCAAGCATTTGAAACCCCACAATGCTTTCTCCAGCCGAAAATATAACTCTTTATTATAAGATGAAGTAGTTCTTCTTACAATAATATTGCACAAAGATAGCCTGAAAAAAGGTCCCTCTATACATAAATATTGCCTATATTTATACCCAAAAAAAATTCTTGAGCTTCCCTTGTTGCCTTTTGGGCTTTGTAGCAGGGATTTGTCCTTGCTACAAGGGAGGGAATGGCTTCCTTCTGTCTATAGGACCTAAGGGTAGGTTCCTGCATGTGGAAATGCTGAAAGGAAAAATAGAATATAAAGAAAGCAAAGAATAGTAATGAAAACAATGGATAAATGATGGAGTACCCCTCTACAAACAAAGGTTAGGGTTCTGCTTCCAATAACCTGCAAACAATTACTAAACTATAGTAAACCGAAATACCTGCAAAAGAATGTTAGGAAACAAACCTGTAAATGAAATCATGGGTTAGAAAGCAAAGAAACTACTAAGCAAATAAACAAGACAAGAAAAACACAGTTATACCTTCTCTTTGGGTGGAAATGGACCACCATGCCCTAGCTTGTGGAAGCACCTCTCTTGGATGGGGGAGCTATGGCTCAATGGAGATGGAGGAGAGGGAGTGTGGGTGGCTTGAGAGACAAAGGGTCTCAAGGAATCCATGGGAAGCATAATAGTATGCAAGGGAGAAGTGTTTTGAGAGTGACCCCCCACCCTCCTTTTATAGCTTTTTTTGGGGTTTTAGGGTTTTAAGCCTTGGCCAGGGATTTAGCCCCTTTTCTGGGATTTTAGCCCCTTCCGCACTAACTTTAGCTCCTTTTAGGGTTTTAGCCCCTTTTTGGGGGCTTTAGCTCTTAGGATAGTATTTTAGGATCCTTTTTGGGGTTTTTAAGCCCTTTTCTTCATCCTTAAGCTATTTTGAGTGTGTGGGGGTCTAATGGAGTGATATGAGGGTCATGAGATGGTGTCCTTAGGTGGTGTAGGCCATGGAGAGTTGAGTGGGGGATTTTTTGGGTTAACATATTTCCCCCAGATGTGTGAGGGAAAGAGCTCAACGTATGGCCGATGGACATCATAGGATTTGTTGCGTAGAGGTGGTGCTTCCGGGGCTAGGGCATGGTGGCTTTTGGTTTTTGTATTAATATGGTTCCCATCAATGGGTGAGATACAAATAATGTGTGACATGTATATGGACGAGGTGGGCATCCACATGCTCATGATAATGTCAAAAGAATAATTTGATCTATGCTCTAAAATACAAGAGCCGATCATATACAATTGATTTTACAATAATGGTTGCTTCCATGTGAGGTTGATTACAATGCTGATCTGGCACATTGGACCCATGGCATTCTCATGGAATGCTAAATGTTCATGAATGACAGTCTGCTGGATCTGGAATGGTACATAGCTGTATGGACTCATTGATTGAGATTCAGAGTCTCTGTGGTACAAGTATGCTGCATCAATCATAAAGGTATATAGAAGCACTACTAGGGCTTCTGATCACTGTCTCCAACGCAACCCAGAAGTCACAAGGGACATGAACCTATTTAGGTCCCTCGGGTAGACTCACCACTGTGCTAGAGTCACGTGACATCCAGGGTCTTTGACCAAATATTGTATGGACCTAACCCTGTACGAATCTCAACGGTGCGATGATGTAGTTGGAGTCGAGCACGTGAGAAACAACCATCCCGAGAGGCACTAAGGACTCCTATCAAGTGGTCCAAGGAACTCATCAATGATGTTAATGAAACCAAGGTACAAGGACCTTTGGGTATATCCTATGGAATATGTGTGTTGGCATCAACAAAGGGAGACCTGCCCCTAGTTAAGAAAATGATGTTTCCTTGATCAGGAGCGCGAGGGAGATAACCGAAATGTGTGAAGCAATCTGTGGACTGACTCACTGAATGGGGAGGGGGGGCAGGGAAAGATTCAAATAGGGGTAGGGGGAGTGTGGTGGACTCAAACTTCCTTTGTTCAGAGTATCATGACAGGGCGGACCAGGCAGCAAATGAAACTGACTCATAGGAATGGGATCATAGCTGTAATACCGGCGATGTCGCTGCAGATGGGAGATACTTAGAGGAGATAGACACTTCTAATGTTGATGGGATCCAAGGAAGACACATTGTAGAGTACTCTGAACAAAGGTGACCCAATGTGGGAATGCTTCCAAACTATTTGCTGTGGGGTGGTGTCTAGGGACACCGTTATGGTACGATCTCATGGATTTTTGGCTAGCCTGAGAAGGTAAATGTTCGATGGTGCTTTCAATTTTAGAGAGTCTGAAAGCACGAAGAAGACTCCAGTGGGGGCTCTTTTTCATTGGTAGTCTCCTATACCCGAAAAAGGATAAAAGTATACATAGGAGAGCTCGCCCATCCTATAGGGGATGAGAGACTTCTTTACCGTTGGTAGTCCAATCAGGCCGGAAAAGGTCAAACCTATACTAACTAGATGGTCATTCAAATAATTTTATGAGCATGAATGAAACCAAGTATGCTCGAAAATCTTTTCTTGTTGAGAAGGCTGGAAAAGAGCTTAATGACAACTTGTGGTGAGATTTTTCGTTAAGTGCGTCCCCTCTGCTCAAGAAAGCATAAAAGTATGCAGAGGGGAACGGTCTTGGCTTGAGCGTGCCAAGGAGGTCCTTTTCAATTGATGGTCTACATGGTCCACAAAAGGAGGTAAACGAGACGATGCAGATGCCCTTTCCTATACTTTAGCGAGTGGGAAAGGAGGAAGCTACGCTCAGCTATCTTTTCATTGTTTTAAGGAGTCAAAAAAGAGCTTAAACGAAACTCCAATATGGTCAACTGATTACAGTGGCACAGGCGGTGCCCCATGTCGGGATGGTGGACAGAGGTCCAAAGGTCATCCACGCAGTATGGACGGAGTAGAAGGCTCTCAAACATACCAATACATGCATGGGATAGATCGTGGCAGAGGCTCGCGAGTCAGTGCAGAAGAGGCACGCAAACTGAGGTGGCTCTCAGACAAAGGTCAGGAGAGCGTGTGTGTGTTGCGGTGGATGGACTTGACTACATGCGATGCGAGTGCAAGTCCGGGGGCACTTATATGCCAAATACATGCAAGAAAAAGAAATCGTTTTGTGGACAGTGGTCTAGAGGTCTACGTAATGTGCGGTGAATAGAAAAGACAACTATGTGTTAAAAAATGAAATAAAACTAAAAAGTAGCATTCCTTAACGGGAAGTGGCCCGAAAACCCGCATGAGTAGCGGTAAGGAAGAGTGATACAAGTATCGGTTCGTAGACACTTGAATTGTCATGTTGTGGCTCGTAAATCAAGGCAAGTTCCGAGAAATGGTCCCAAAATTTATTTGTTAAACATGAGACGATGGTCTCATAAATACGTAGAGGGCAGAATTATGAAATCGGTGGCACAAATGGCGTCTCAAACGGAGTCTGTATGGTCCTGTTATGTCGATCGGATGAAATTAGGTCAAATGGGGCCTATATAAGGGTGGGGTCCACTTGGTGAGGTGGGCCCTAATTCTTCATTTTCTGATTTATCTTTATCCGACCGATGGTTTTGAGTGCCGCGACTTGCAAGTAAGAGCTCTCAGTGAATCTCATCTTTTTGGTGGTTTATTTTCTGGATTTGGTCACCCGGAGGGCCCCCATGAGCAATTTGGGGTTTCATGGAGCCAAGTCACACCTTTCGAAGGAAAAGGTTTTACCTGGGCACACCTGTGGGGAAATTTTGAGTGCCTTGGGTGCTCGTTTTTCCCAAACAAGTGCGACTTGGCCTCTTTTGGGTGTTTTTTTATGATGGCAGTGGCTCACATCAGGGTTTTTGCTTGTGCAGGATGGATGAGATCAAGTGGAGAGAGAGAGACAGAAAAAGTCTCAGGGATGCATCCTTACATGATGGGAATGTGAGAGATACATTAGCCCATTGCGGATTGCTTAACTTCATTAGGATACCCCTCATGCGAAGCTTGCATTTGTTGATGCAAACACTGGTGGGTTTTTGGGATGCTGATGAGGATGTGTTCCTCTTTTAGGGGCAGCGTATCGAGATTACACTGGCAGATGTATACTTTATTACTAGGCTCCTTATGTTGGGAGTGGTTGGTGGCTTGGCACCTGTGTTATCTCGGGGGGAGACATTGGAGGATCTATGCGATCGACATTGTTACGCTATGGTGTACGTGCACAGCTCCTATATCCTGATGTGTGACATCAAGGATTTCTTGACATGGGTGGTGGCGACCTTATTGCAGCATATCTTGGGTTCCACGGGGAGCCACAAGATCTCTGGCGGGAAGCTTTAGTTGGTAGAGCGTGCTATAAGTGGAACGTACTATGCATGGGGCCAGATGTATCTATAGGTTGTTCGGCATCAGCTGAACAAGTTGAAGACTTCTGGCGCTGGTTTTTGTTTTGGCTCCTTCCTATGTGCTTTCTTTTTTAAGAAAGTACCTACACTTCGTCCTCATCAGGCTATGCAGGACAGTGATCCAAGGGAGCCCCGGATGTACAGATGGTGTCAGATGATGATCCGCGAGGGTGATGGCAAAGTAGGATACTTTTTTATAGAGGAGTTGTTGGAGCAATGGCTCCAGCTTCCTGTAGTGATTGAGGAGTACCTGTATGCGAGTATGAACTACCAGGGAGATCTTGAGATGCCCCGGCCTTCTGGCCAAGCGTGGGGACCAGCTGGTATGTATTTGTGATGTTTTTATGTTCATCTTTATACATAGTGTAGTTGAGCTGGTTGGTATTTTGTATATTGATATATGTGGACTGATGGTGTCCTTGTTTGTACATGCAGATGTTGGTCCTTGCCCACCGCCCGGGCATTGGAGGTGGGTCGTTGCCATAGCTCCTGCTATGGTTCCTGCTAGGAGCTCCCATAGGCGACGACGAGATATGGATGGAGTGCTGCTGCATCTGGAGTGGCTTGCTACTGGAGTCTCAGATGATGGATGGAAGCACCTGAGTAGTGATATGATTGCTGCCATTCACAACCTTCCTTCAGAGTTGACTGGTGTGATGATGAAGATGGCGATGGCTTGTGAGCACTTTCTCTGGGCGGCGAGAGGTGATCTTCCTGCAGAGGATGAGTCCTATGAGGAAGATGATGACACCGAGTCAGATGATGAGTATGAGTTGGATCAGTAGCCTAGTGAGGTTATCCCTAGTGCGTTGGTGCACTTAGGGGTTTTTGTGTCGCTTATGTATATCCGGCTGAGAAAGCATACGTGGCTTCTCATTTTTGTATTGGACATGTTTTGGACATGTGACTAATTGATTTATATATATATTTTTTGATGCACGTGGATGCACTTTTATGGTTTTATTATGTGAGTCTTTTTTATGATGCTGTGGAATGCAAATACCTATGTGATGTATTATTACACTGTGTGTGTATTTTTTAGACATGATTATGCATGATGTTATGGTTGTATGTTTCCTATACGCGGTTGTGGATGTGCCAATTTAGAATACCGTTAGCCATTTGATCTGTGACACTATTGAGGTTTCTGGGAACATGGGTGAATGTGATGGATTCAAATGTTCTAACCATCTGTTTAGTGCGCAGGTACTTTCTAAAGAGGCAAGGATCATGTACTCGGTAGTAGTTATTCAACTAAGAAACAAGCAGCTGGGAGTCTAAGAAGACATCGAGATGGTGAATGCCTGACTGAAGAGAGATGGCCAAGAGGCCATTAACACCATCATATTCTGCCTGGTTATTGGTTGTGATGCCCACGCATATTCCGTCGATGTGGATCAACTCGTGTGATGGGGAGTAGATAACCCATGCAACCGAGGTGAGGTTTGAAGACCATCTGCTTGCTCCATCTGTGAATCCCATATACCGGTTTGAGGTGTGTTCCATCTGAAGCAATGAGAGGAAATGATATATAAGACTCAATTTTGAAAAATGTGTAAAACAAAAAATGAAAAGACTATAATACAAGTTGTAACGTTGTCACTCAAAGGGGTGACATTAGAGGGAAAGCCGTTTGGACTTTCCAAGGATCAACGGTCATTCCTTTGTGTGCCACGATGAATCCTTGTAGACGGCCTGTGGGGACACAGAAAACACACTTGAACGGGTTCAAGCAAATTCCGTACTAGCGACATCATATGAAGACTTGTCATAAGTCATCTATGTGCCGTGTTTGCTTGTGTGACAGTGCAATGAGGTTGTCGAAACAAACCAACATAATGTGAACGAGGTCATGGAAGCAGTGTGTCATGGCACATTGGAAGGTGGCTCCAACATTTTTTAGGCCAAAGGGCATGAATCGATATGCGAATGTGCCCCATGGGGTTGTGAATGTCGTTTTATAATGGTGTTCTTTCCAGATTTGGATTTGGTTATATCCGGAAAAACTGTCCATGAAGAAAAAGGCCTCATGTCCGGTGCATGCATCGATGATCTGATCAATGAATTACGTGGGGAAGTTGTCTTAGGGACACACCCCATTAAGGTCATGGAAGTTTGTGCAAACACGAATGGTACCCTGTTTTTTATTCACGGGAATAGGATTAGAAACCCAAGTGGTGTATGCAATGGGATAAATGAAGCCGGCTGTGCGCAGCTTCTCTATGTCAGCTTAGACCATGGCCACTTTGGATGAGTGGATAGGCCATTGCTTTTGGTGTATGGGTGCCACATCTGGCCATGTGTCAATGTGGTGTTCCATGATGGATGGATCTAGGCCAGGAATTTTAGTGTAAGACTAGGCAAAGATGTCACAGAATTCTTGGAAGAGGGATTTGTAGGCATCGACCTCTTCTGGGGAGCAATATGCCCCCAGCATGATTTCTTCAACGATCTCAAAGTTGGTTGGAAAAATGTTCACCATATTCCCTTCTTCGAAGGCATCTAGTGCTGGGATGGGTTTCTTGAACCAGTCGACCTTCCCATGGATGAAATCCTTGGTCTCCATGGAAAATTGGTCGGACTGGGACACCAGTTCTTCAGAGAGGAAGAACGAGCGATGGTGCATGTCATCCCATGGGTATTTCGGGGCAGCCAGAGCTTCAAGTATCTCCTCATCGTTGATGAAGCAACGAAGCGATAGGTCTGATGGACCGTTGTTGGAGATGGAGATGAGAGGGTCGGTGGAACTGGACATCATGTAAATGGACATGGTGTCTAAAGAAGGAGGTGGTGGGTGAACTTCTTCGATCAAGGTGATCTCAGACTCAAGGGAATGTTGACGGAGGTCAATGAGAGCCATTCAAAATTTGGGCAAATCTTGGTAATGGTGGGAGTAATGTCCATACAAGCCGCAAAGGGCGTAAGCATGGTTTGTTCTCAATGCCTTGTTCCTGACTATCAACGTGGTTGGGAGTTCAACCATAGGGATGTTTTCATTTGTATCCATGGCATCTAGATGCGCATGGATCATTGGGATTTCAGGGAAATTCTGAGTTGGATGGCCGTGTTTCTCACAGATGGCGCAAGGTGGAACTTGTTGTGGCTCTGCGGTGGGTTTAGCGTTCTTGTCCCTGGCTCTTTTGGGTTGGGGCGGTGCAGGTGCAGGTGTGGCAATTGGTTTGTGTGGGCCAGGTGGAGGGTGAGACTCGACCGCGATGGGTTGCATCAAGGTTAAAACAACCCGGGGCATTGCTGGTTGAGCTGGTGGATCAAGATACCACAATGGATTTCCCAATGTAAAATTGGGTAGGCTTAAGGTGGCCATGACCGGTTTGCTCATGACACCAGGTGGGGGAAAGAGGAAGGGAATCGTATGGACCGGAGATGAGCCTAGATAAATCCCAACTAGTTACATGTGGGGATGCAGTTGTGGTTGCAGCTGCGCGTAATGCTACTACTGTGAGTGATGTTGCGGATGTTGTTGGTGTTGTGGCTATGGACGATGTTGTGGTTATGGTTGGGGCTGTGGCTGCAGTTTCTTTTTGGGTGTAGTGATACTGGATGAGACCATGCACAAGTCCACAGTTTCATTTTATGTTGGTGGTGGTGACACTAACGGGAAAGGATCCGTCATGGTGGTATCGGGAAACAACCCAGGGCCCACATTCAATAATGGGGAGGCTGGTGTGTTTTCAACCATGGTGTTGATTGCAGGGATGATATTAGTGTGTGTGGTCATCCCTTGCAGCTCAATGGTGGTGATGGTAGGGATAACATTGGCAGGTGTCGTTAACCCTTGGGGATCATGATAAGTGAGTTGATCAACTGTCACAATATTCCCTTTGTGGGGGAACATCATGAGATGGAAGACAATTGATGCGACCATTCTCAGGCATACATATAACTTCTCCTGAGGAGAAGGTTATAGTCCAGTTGAGCGTTGATGACCTCTATGTCGATCAACACTATCTTCCTAGCTAAGGTGATGGGGACATTGGGGAGGATTCCTTGGGCTTTAGTGGGATGTCCATCATAAGCACGCAGAGTTGTGGAGGACAGTTGCAAAATTGGTGATCTAAGTTTCTGCCAAACCAAGGTAGACATAATTCATGTGGATGCCCCCTCATCCACTATGCATCAGTGTACAACCAAATTTTGGATGGACATCGAGGTTTGAAAGGCGATGGTCAATGGCATGCGCGGTTCCCTATTCTCCATGTCGAAGGTGATCAACTTCAAGTCGGAGGGTTCTACTACCCCAAGGGCGGATAGTAAATCTTTCAGCTGCGTTGGGAACATTTTAAGCACCTCAAGAGCAGACATGGCGGTTGGAGTTTGGGCCAAATAATCCACAATGCTATAGCTGACTGCAGCTCTAGCTATGACATTGTTAGCAACTCTGCGTATGGCAGGGCATGGGAATGGGGGTAACTGAAGAGGTAGGTTGACTGTCTTAGACGTGGATGTTATTGATGACTTAGTAGGTTCGATGTTGGCTCCGTACTGATTCCGTCTAGTTTGTAAGTTGACCTCTTCAGTCATCATGGCTAGCAGGTGGTGAACACATGTTTCGGCCGTGGGAGGTGCCCCCAGAGCATTGGGATTTGGTTGGGGAGGGGGTGCGGTTGCCACCAATCCTTGGATTGGTAGCGGGTTTTGAAGAACCATGGGGGGAGGTCCTTGTGGTGCTAGGTTGGGCTGGGCTTGATTGGCAGTGTTGGCAGCCTATTGGGCCTCAATTTGGATGGCCTGCTTAGCTCAACCCATAAGGGGACACTCGAATGTGTAGTACCCATAAACATCACAGAGTGTGCATGGTTGGTTCATGCTCAACGAGGTTTTGTGTCTTGGTGCATTTTGTCGTGGGGGGTTTTGGGCTGGCCGGTTTGCCGCGGCATTGTTGGGAGGGTTCAGTTGTTTCCTGCCTCCTTGCAGTTGCTTATTTCCTTGGTTATGGGGCCAGTTATTTTGAGCTTTCCCTTGTTGATTGTTGAGGGCAGGCTGGTTGGGACGGTTTTGTTGTGTGAACACTTGTCCCAATGGAGCGGGTGGAGCAGGGGCGGGGGCTTGATTTGGTTGCACTGGTGGTGCATAGTATATTTGTGGGGGTGGTAGTGCCACAAATGTGGGCATTTTCCCCACATACTGCTGTGTTGGCCAAGCCATGGCCTGAGTCTGCTGCGGTGGCATAGACTGTGCGTAGGAAGTTGTTGCTCCAAACTGAGACATCATTCTTGCATAGTCCGGAGCTTGGTTTTGGTAAGCAACACTAGCAGTGTTGCTTGGTTGTGGTGTAACGGTAGGTGGTGTTGGATGGTGCTGGCTATTGGGAAACCGATCCTCTGATGTCGTTCGTAGCATGGGATTCCCTTGATGCATCACGGTAGGAGGTACTCGGAGGGGGAGCATCTGGAATGATGATGTACAGGTACCCAGACTGAGCATAGATAAGGTCAAACTGTTGAGCTTTCAGTATGGCCTCTTCTTTGGATTGGGGACGTTTGGATGTGACATCCTTTGCTATGGGTGGGAGCAAGGTCTTAAGGAACCAATCCAAAAATATCCTATCGTCAAGTTGGATTTTGCATAAGCTGCGACGTTGCCACCACTCATGGATGTGGTCGGTTATATGAGTGGCAATGATTTGGCGACAGGATAGAAGGATCTCCACCCCTTTGTCATATCTGATGGGAAGTTGGAAATACTATAGGAACATAAAGGCTAGGGAGTTGAAGTCTGGGTACTTGGCTTGTGGTAGCTCAATGTACCATTTGGCCACAGCATCTGTAAGGGTGCGTTGGAATAGCCTCAGCCTGATGGAATCATCTACGGTTCTGTTGGATGAGCACCATAGATGGAATTTCATAATGTGGTTTTGGGGACATTTCCCTGCCTTGCCTTCAAACTTGGGGATGTCTGATGGTAGCTTAGTTGGCATTAGAGGCCAAAAAGCTTGATGGAAAATGGGGTCATTTGTTAATATAGCCAAATCAAGCAAGTTAATACGAGCCATGAAAGGCAGATTTGACCCCAGGTTGATGTGGGATGGGGCTGCGATGGTGGTGGGGTATGCAGGTGTGTAATGCATCTGCACAGCTGGGGGTACTTGCGGTGGCACCATTGTGGATGGGCCAATGCCCCTAAGTGTTGTGGGGGGGACATTGTCCCCATGTATGATAGTAGGGGCAATGTAAGTGGACGGTTCACTGCCCCCCTGTGTGGCAGGAGGGGCAGTGTGAGTGGAAGGGCCACTGCCCCCATGTGCTGCAAGTGGGCCAGCTTGGCTAGTCACTATAGGTGGTGGCAGCTTACTGATAATAGTTTGCATGACTGTACTTGGGCCACCTATAAGGTTATTGGTGACAGGGTGTTGTGTGGACATGGGTCCACTTATTAAGGTTATGCCAAAAAATGGATCCGGGTTGGCACCAGCCATGGGGCTTGATGGTGCAATATGGAGGTCTGGCTTAGACTGATATGGGTTTGAATCAGAATCATGGCTGTATGGCCTTCTGATGGTGTGGGAGATCACTGAGAACGATTTCAATGGTGTCAGTTGAGTGTTTCAAATGGTGGTGGTTTGCCTCTTAGGCATGAGGAAGAGTGTGGAGGATCAATTGTGTTATATTTTATGTATGAAACTGGTGGGAATGATGTTTTGACCCCAATTTCAATGGATTCCTAATGGTTGTAGGTGGTCACTCGGCCACCAAGACTGCCAGAAGACAGTGCTTGGATTTTTCCTCACAGGTGCTTCTACTCAATCGGATGGGGTCGTTGCCCATTTCGCTTGGCAATTCCTCTCAGCGGCTAGCTACTTTGGGGTTCCTTTGGTACTCCTCACAATGAGTTTCTAGGTAGAGCCCAAGTACTTCCCACAGTTGAAGTAGTCAGGGACTTATGTCCTCAAAGACTGCATATTGTTTTAACTTAATGTAAATTGATAAATTTTAAGGCTCTCTCAGCATCATGAACTGAGTTGGGTTAATTATTTGGTATGGTGTATTTGTTTGTTTGTCTTTCTGGTATTTGGTAGCTGCAAATGGTTTATGAATTCATCATATTGTGGTTGTGTATGCAAGCATTGACTAATCAGAAATTATGAACAAATACAGTTTTTAGCCCTGAATGTGGATGGCCTAACTAGATGACTACGTCACACTGATATTCCTCTTCAAACAAGAGAAGGCGTTGGGCTCTCAACACAATGGGACTAAGCCCATCCATATATCCATGGGTCACCTCCCATATGCAAGGTTGGTCAACAGGGAGGATGCTTAGCGCCGTGAAAAGCCTTCCTTCTCTACCCCCTCTACCTTCGAGGTCATCCAGTTTTAATGGTTTGGCAGAATGTTCAATGAAGGGCCTAGGTCTATATGAGCTTGCCCTTCGTTGTATCCCAGAATACCCTGAAGGATGATGACTCGGTAGAGGAGGAAGGGTAAGCAAGACAATTAATTTTAAGTTGATTTTAGTTAAGCTACATTCATTTGATTAAGCCATTAAAATTTGGAATTTACGCATTGTTTGTTGATGCAAATATAGGAAATTAAAATAGAAACTGAAATTGAATTATAGTGCTGGACAGAGGTGGCTGAGCCACACTGATAGTCCCTATAAAACTAAAATTTAAACTCTGTTTAACAGACTGCACATTTATGATCAAATCTGGCGAGGGGGCCGCAATATTTTTTTAGAAACAGGTGAGGGGGTCGCACAGAATTCACAGACAGTCACGGTCTATGTTTTTGAGTGAAGTCGCACTTATCAGGGGATTAATTGCACTCTGGGTGGGCTTGTTTGGCCATTAAGTGCGCCCTCATCCCCTGTTCAGGCCTGATAGGTGCGACCTGCCCCGGATTTGGGTTTTTTCTGATCCAAAGTCAAATCCGGTCGATAGTAACCTGTACTGTGGCCAAACTGACTCGAATTTGCCTAGCAGAGGCTTCGGAAGTACTAATAACTGAAAATAAACTAGATCTAAACTGAATTTGACATGAAATTTTAAAAACTAGGGAAAAAAATAAAAAAAACTTGAAATTTTAAAAATTTGGACCAAGGATCCTGTGGGATCGACCTGGTATGGTCGCCAGTTTTTTAGCAGGGATTTCTCCTTGATACAGGGGCAAGAATGGCTCCCTTCTGTCTATAGGACAAAAGGATAGGTTCCTGCATGTGAAAATGCTGAAAGAAAAAATGGAATGTAAAGAAAGCAAAGAACATTAATGAAAACAATGGAAAAGTGATGGAGAACCCCTTTGTAAACAAAGGTTAGGGTTCTTCTTCCAATAACCTGCAAACAATTACTAAACTACAGTAAAATAAAATACCTGCAAAACAATGTTAGGAAAAAAACCTACAAATGAAATCATGGGTTAGAAAGAAAATAAACTACTAAGAAAATAAACAAGACAAGAAAAATATAGTTATACCTTCTCTTTGGGTGGAAATGGGCCACCATGCCCTAGCTTGTGGAAGCACCTCTCTTGGATGGGGGAGCTATGGCTCAATGGAGATGGAGGANTGGATTGAGAGACAAAGGGTCTTAAGGCATCCATGGGCAGCATAAAAGTATGCAAGGGAGAAGTGTTTTGAGAGTGACCCCCCACCCTCCTTTTATAGCTTTTTTGGGGGTTTTAGGGTTTTAAGCCCTTGGTCAAGGCTTTAGCCCCTTTTTGGGGCTTTTAGCCCCTTCCGCCCTAACTTTATCTCCTTTTAGGGTTTTAGCCCCTTTTTGGGGGCTTTAGCTCCTGGGAGAGTATTTTAGGCTCCTTTTTGGGGTTTTTAAGCCCTTTTCTTCATCCTTAAGCTATTTTGAGTGTGTGGGGGTCTAATGGAGTGATACGAGGGTCGTGAGATGGTGTCCTTGGGTGGTGTAGGCCATGGAGAGCTAAGTGGGGGATTTTCTAGGTTAACAGGCTTCCCCTAACCTTTCCTTTACAAAATTTTGTCCTTTAGCTTATGAACTCAAAAAGATAAATACTATATATTACATTATTCATCAAAAGTTCTAGATAGTCCAACTAATATGGTCCAACTTGCTCATTCATAAATTTCTTCCATGCATTTGCATTTGCTGCTATGTTTTCAAAACTAGAAGGTTTGATAAATCTGATAGTAATTTCGTGCTTAGCAGCTTGGGCTTTAACACCCGCCATCTTGGCAGGAATCAAGCGAAGTTGGCCTTCCAGCAAGTGACTACTAATAGCCGCATGTGCTATTTCAGTTTTAAGAACCTTTTCATCTAACTCCTTTACTTGTTGAATGACCTATTCATCTTTGTTGTATCATTCTTGTAATTGTTTCAAAAATATTTCATGCTCTGGCAGCTCTTCTAATCTCCTTCCAGCAGAGGTCTAACACCTATTATAAGTTAGAAGGACTCTCCTACAAAATTCAGCACAGGCATTCTTCGTCTTCCTCACTGTCTTTATTAGTTCTTCTACTGCTTTTGTAGCAAACTTGATCAGCTCGTATTCCAGCTTTATCGTCTCCATGTCTTTGACAAGTACATCTATGGGAGGCTCCTTGTTTGTTTCTACCCATGTCATCCTTCCTTGCAGAGTTTCTATGATATCATGTGCCCTGTCCAAGAAATAAGAAGTTGTATTTATAATTTCTTCCAATCTTATTTCTATATTTTGAACCTTAAACCTTTCTTCCGCCATCCAAAGATGCATTTAATGAATCTTATTTCGAAGCATAAGAGCATGCTTCTTTAAAGGTTCAACATTGGCTTTCTGCTCCATAGCTATCTTTAATGAAACTGTTAGTGAATTCTTTTGATCTTCCAAAGATACTATCTAAGTTTCATAAAGCTTAGCTTTCCCTTCTGTAGTGGTCTTTTGTACTTCTAGCTCTGTCACTTTACCTTCTAACTTTCCCTTTTCCTTATTCAAATATTCAATTGATAGCCTTAGATTATCTCTTTCGGCTTCCAAAACCTAATATCTTTGCTGTAGTTTCCCAAAATATGCCAAGGTGGCATGGGATTCCTTCTCAATATTTCCTGCAGATATTACCAAAGCATCCTTATATGCCTGTAGAGTCAGACACTCCTTCTTGGATACCTCAACTTCACTGATCATATCCTCATACTTCCTTTTCAAACTATGACTTTCACTCCTTTCTCTCTTCAGGGTTTCTTTTAACTATGTGACCCTTTTCTGAGACTATTCTAGATCCGTCATGATTCTGTCCACATTATCTTCAGTGGCTAGGGATAGAGCTACCCCAACCCTTTCCATTAATTGTGGATATTTGTATGTACTGTGAACCATTGTTTTATCGGTCACCATCACTCTTGTCTTGCCTCCAGTGTTCACCCTTTTTTCGGTTCGTTTAACAATCCTCTTCTTCACCTTGTCGTATAAAATCGTGTTTAAATCAGGCACCTCATCCCCTTCAGTGGGAATAAAAGGAATCAACTCAATCCTAGATATTGACACTGGATCCCTGATTGCTATACTACTAGAGGGAACAGTAGGTTCGAATGGATCAGTATCAGATTGAGCTTGTCCTTGATCAATAGGGTATTGTTCTTCTCATGTCTCTTCTCTCAACCCTTCACAATCCTTTTCTGCTGGCTCTTTTCCTTTATGGACATCTTCTAATCTTAACCCTTCACTTTCTTTCTGCTTTCTCTGTATTTCTTCTTCTTCTTTTCTTATATTTTCTTCTTCTACCTTCTTAGCCGCCTCTTCAGCTGTCTTTCTCTTTTCTTCTTCTTCGGCTCGTAGCAGTCCTCTACTTCCTGTACTAACTTGTTAGCTTCTTCCCGCCTCTTCTTTATTTCCTCTTCTTCTTTCCTTTTTAGTTTCTGAACAACTTTGCCTTTCCCACCAACAGGAGCTATCTTCTGTTTGAATCTTTTCCTTAAAGCTATCATTTTTTGATCATTTCAGAAGATCTTTTTGTTTTTATCCCAGAAATATGTATACTCAAAATGCACTCCTGTTGCTATGCAATAATCAGCAACTTTTTCTTCAGTCATTCCTATGGAAATTCATTTCATTGAAGTGAAAACACTCTAATTCCTTGACAAATTCCGTTGCATTTTTTACCTTGGAAAATATGTAACTTCCTACAAAAAAGGGAACTGCAGGATAGACTACCTTCTTTTTCTCAAAAAGGAAATTTCCCACTCCATTAATGTACAACTATCTCACATCCTCTTTATGGATCACATAGTTTGTAGCATACCTCGGTAGAAGGGAAGGAGCCCTTGAACTGCCATACATTCTTAAATATAAACCCTCTTCTGTCAAGTAATAGTTTATGTGGTCTTGCACAAATTTTAAAGCTTCCTCTCACATACAATTACATTCGACTAAGAAACTCAATCTATATAATGGCATAATGAAATTCTCACAAATCTCCTTGTAATAGCTATAATATTTGTGAGCCCAGAATAATTTATAGGCAGCATACACAGGGGCTCGGTCTTTATCCCATTGGCATTTTAATGCTGGGAAGGGTTGAGTACATGGAATGTAATCAATCAATATCGAACTCATGTAAAGTTCTATCTTGATATTTTGGGACATTCCTCCCAATGTTGCACTTATACAAGCTGACAAGCTGTTGGACACTATATTTTCCCAATTAAAGATTGTACCTTGGGTGGCCACAAAAATATAACTAGTACCCAACCTATTTTAAAGCTTTTTCCATTAGCCCTTCTGAAAATTCTGTTTAACATTAAAGCAATGAACCTGTATGGAGTGCGGAGGGTCAATTTTTCGTACTCCCCAGAAGGCCTTGTACGAAATTTTTTACATGGGATCATCATTTTCTTAACTGTTTCCACCATGTCTAGACTTAACTCCTTTAACCAACTTTCAATCAAATAGGTTTGTGGTGTTGGTAAATTATAAGCCATGGATACATATGCTGAGCTATATGCAGCATAAACATGCTTCTCAGTATTGGCCAATATCATCCTTGTTACATTTTCCCTAGGCGGAATCCACCCTATCACCTCTGAACATGGGAAAAGTTCAGGTCTAGTAGCCACTTTCATAATGGATGATTTCTCAATATTTGCATATATAGGCATATATTCAAAACCAGCTTCTGGAATACTCTGGTTTGAAATCACTTTGTATACCTCTCCCCATTTATACTCCGGCTCAACTCCAATAGTGGCTTTAGTATCTTCATAAATAACCTCCACTTTGGTTACTATTTCTACTTATGGTTCTTCCTCAGCTGCTTGGGATTTCTTCTTCTGATTTCATGGCAGATTGTTGTGCTGATAATTAGCCTGTAACAATCATGCAACATGATTTCAATCTATTTACTCCTAGCAAGCTATGTATTGAAAAACAACAACAAAACAATTAGAAATTACCATCCCATCGATATGAATGCTGGCTAGCTTTCTTGTATCAAATAAATGAGCCTTTGGCATGAGAGGCAAACACAAAAAATCTTGTAAATCCTATGGACTGCTAAAACCTCTGCTAGGGAAAACTTCAAATTTTCAACAACCCCCTTTATTTCTATGGGTAAAAATCAACCAAGGAAGTAAACCTTAAAACCGTCGAATACTAGAAACCCCAAAACCCTCATCTACTACGCAACCCTCCTACATCCCACAGGAACACACCATCATTTAAGACATTGCCATGCATACTAGGTTTTAAACTGATGAAATAATGAACGGGGCGATGCAGATGGCGAAACAATCGTCTGCACCCTGCCCTTACTTCCCAAAGAAATGTCAAAGGTGCACTCATGGACGCATAGAGACTGGGTGAGAAAATTAACTAGACAAAATTAAAAGGCATTCACCAAGACACAAGCTGAACCTTAGAAAAAAAACCCCCACCACAGGAAAAACAAAAAATACCTCCCTATAAAAATACCTAACCCTCCCACATAAAACATAATCCTATCAATCCATGTGGTCTAAAATTAGGTAATAATACTGGGCATAAAAACACTTGAGCGAATCCTACCTTGAGATGATGTGGCAGGCGACCTGGACAGACAACGACCTCTGCTGGCAAAGGAAACATACAGGCGATTGATAGCTGCATGAAATCAACTGGATAACCTTTATGGTGAAAGTGACAATTCATACGAGCTCTACGGCTTTATAAGATTAACCGTGGGAGGAGTCAATTAACCCGACCGGAAAGAAACATTTAACCTTACATCGAAAGAAAACTCCCGAGAGAACCCGCAACGTCAGATCATTCTTCTTTTCACACCTGGGACATCAGATGAAAACATGCATTGACAGGTGAAAACACTAATCTATATCGATATCAATGAGGACATCATGAAGTTGTGGATAGATTCAGCACTAGATCTCCACAACGTTGGCCGGCGAAACCCCTAAACTTTCGACTCATTCCCATATACACAGCCGATGGCGAGATCACCAACTTAATCAGATATCGAAAAAAGATAGCCAAACAAAAACCCGACTCATCGAAGATGCTTCATACTAGACTTCCAGAAAATCAGCAAACTATCTCTGAGACCATAGACGAAACGACTTCCAATACATCAGATCAAACTTTGGAAGGCTTCCAATGGACATATTGGAAAGCTAGTTGACTGTGCATCCATTGTATCAAAATGCTAGTGGACTATGCATTCGATATAAGCATACATAAAACTTAGTTTTTCAAAAACAACAAGCCATGGGCAAACCTTGCTAAAATTATGGACATCCTTAAGCTGTCTAAATACTAAAAGAAAAAGGGGGGACCCTAAAAATATTTTTTTTTTGGGGGGGCGGGGGGGGGGGGCGAAGATAGTTGTAGCTCCAACAAGTCTGTATCGATTCAATATTGAGAATGTAACAAGCATGTAATAAGGATATAAAAGAAGGAACCCAACCTGTAAATGGGTTAGATAGTTTTAACTGATTAGTTGATAGAACAATTTTGAGTAAATCTCTAGACTCTTGGAAAAGATATTTGAGCTAGACCTGAGATAGATAGTTTTTGGTTATTGAATCTGGATCACTGAGTGCAAAGACAGGTAGAGAATATTGATTCGATCTAGGTTGTGTGCGGATCGCTAGTAGGAGCAGAGTAGAGTGAGAAAGAGAGAAGATCAGAGAGCATGAGAGGGAGGAAAAGTATGTAAAGATTGTAGAGAATATCTTGAACAGATTCTACAGCTTCGTGTGCAAACAAAAGGTCGATCTATTTGCTCATGCCAATGCCAAATGAAGAGCACCTTGTGGTTTTTTCCTGAATGGGTTTCCACGTTACATGCTGTGTATATATGTGAATGTTGAGTAGCTTAGTTAAATGCAAAAATGATGTGTTCAATGATTGATTGATTATTGTGTTGCAAATGGATAAATGTATGAATGTTGCATTATATTAATGAATATGCCTATGCTATCTATTCACTATGTGTTTGCATGAAATCACATAACTAAGGGTTGAATAATAACTTGGTGTTGAAGTATTGTGCAAACCAGTATCCTACCTTCCTGGTGTTCACTGGAAAACCTTGGCACATATCCAAGGTACTAAAACACCCTCCCACACAAAGTGCAAAAACATGGTTCTGGCAGTTACCCATAAGGACTGAGATATCTCGAGTGAGACAACATCCGTGTTGCAGGTGATGTTGGTTGAGCTCCTCTCCATCAGGCTGATATCTTGGGATTTTTTGTGCCGACCGAGAAGGGGCTGAACTTGGGTCCAACGTGAGAGAGGGACAAACAAATCCAACAACTTTTATCATCATTTTCCTCATAATCGTGACTTTTATCATCATAATACTCATCATCAATGTAGTGGTCAATGTCATCATTATCATATTGTAATCATACCATCATCAATTCCAACATCATCAACATCATTGTCATATTGTTAGTTTCACTCAACTTTGTTGTGAGGGACAACTAGATGCCATTAGGTCCATTTAACTATTGTTAATATCACTTAGTTTCCATTTGGGTCATTTAGGTGCCATTAGGATCAATCAAGATCAAATAGTGTTATAATCACATGCATCATCATCATTGAAATTGAATTTAGCATTGTCATCCTCATCAACAAAAACATCATACAAATCAATAATTTCATCATTGTCACCGTCCTCATCATCATAATTTTAATCATAATCATCCTCATTGTCATCGTTATCATTTTACAGTCAAATTATCACCAATCCCAAAATCATTCTCATCATGCATCATTGGAATCATCATCATGTTGTTAGGCTCACAAAGGGTAAATTTGCATGTCCAGTTTGTGGTCCTAAGATAAAATATCGCCATTCAAAAAGCTTAAGAAAGGAGGTGTTTGATGAGTATAGGAATTTCCTCTCTAAGAATCACAGGTATAGAACAACTGAAATAAATATTTTCAATGGGAAGCAGGAGGCTGCATTAAAACCATGGAGAATGACACCTCACCTTTGGAAGATGCAATACAATAGAAATCGTCATCATGGTACGTATGGATCATCGTATATGAATTGTTATGTATTTTAATTTTTATTATGAGTTGTTTGATGTAGTGGCCATATTTGATTTATGATGTAATTTATTAATTATAAAATAATATTCATGATGTCCATCATGATCATAAAGGCATTAATGGGCTTCCATGAGGAATGAAAAGTTAGCCTATTCAATTAAGCAGGTTTCCCTACTATGAGCACCTACAAATTGCTCATTTGTTTGATACAATGCATATTGGAAAGAATGTTACTGAAACCTTATGGCGACTACTAGAGCTAAAGAGGGAGAAAGATAAAGCTATGAAAGTGTGCAAAGACATTCAACAATGCAACCATGCAATGAAAGACGTCATCCAATTTCATACCAACGGAGAACACGTTAATATAAACTCAATTCCATGGATGTTTATGGAGCAACAAAGCAATTTTGTCAAAGAAGTAATGCAGAAAATTAAATTTCCCACTGGATTTTGTGCAAACTTGAAGAATATCATAACCAAAAAAGGTGATTTTGCGGTGGTCAAAACACATGATTGGCATGTCTTCATCCAGGTAATTATTATTGTTATGTCCATATAATTTTTTCTTGTTTGTATACTCTTTGTTTAATAAATGGCGTGGTTTGTATATCGATATAGTATGTTCTACCTATCTCTCTCCCGGACAACTTCGACAACAATGTCAAACAAGTTATATATAATCTTGGTAAATACATGAGGTAACTAGCGATTACTTGCATGTGCTTAGTGTTTCTTTAATTCTCTATATAATAATTTATAATTGTTTTTTTTGTGCACTATTTCATCATATATTGTAATTTAATGTTTATTTTTGTTAAATATCGTTATTGGTTTGCATCGCTTGTAGATGGTTGACATCTAAAGAAATCCATAAAGAAGATATAAAGTATTGGAGGAGAGAAATTCCTTGTCTCATGTGTGAAATGCAGAAGCATATACCATCGGCATTTTTCAATGCATAGGAACACTACCTCATACACCAAGTTGAGGAGATTGAGTTGTGTGGACCTGTGCACTCAAGGTCCATATGGATGGTTGAGAGGCACTTGAAATTTATGAAGGGTTTGGTGAGACAATGAGCACATGCAGAGGGTTCTATGATGTAAGGATATACGGTATACAAAAACATGTTGTATGTCAGTGAATATCTTCCTATTTTAGCATCAAAGCTCAATTTACGTCGCATTTGTGATCTGGACTCCAATAACAAATTTGAAGGGGAGCAACTGAAGGGGAAAGGTATATTGAGGAAGCTGAAATGTAATTATTAGCTAGTGGATGTTTATTATATCCTTCATATTCTAATTGTATTTTCTAGTCATAATTTCTTCAATTAAGAGCACATACATCTTTGTTTAGGAGATTTACACCTTTCTTTCATTTTAATGGTTATTGTCATTAAAAAGTTGGTCAAGAATGGGATGCAATTCATTTATACATCGCAAACAATATTGACTGGATGAAGGTATGGATTGAACGATGCACATAATCGAGTCATGGAATATCATGGGAAGGTGTGGCTTCATTGGTAAAAGCAGCACAACGCAATGGAGATAACAATCTAACAGAAAGGGAAATCGATTTGGCATATGGTGTAAAAGATGAAATGGCAAGCATATAATTAATCAAATATCCCTCTAAATATTTTATTTTGCAAATTACTTTTGGATGTACATGTTCTTATTTTCCATGTATTATTGCATAAGGACTGAATGGTTGTGTAATCTTTTCATGTATTGCTTATTGTAGGTAAAACACCATAAGGCTATGGTCTGCAATGGAGGTAGATATTGGATAAAAAAATTGAATGAAACAAAGAAAACATCGGATTCTGGGGTTTCAGCTATCTTCGAGGTTACCAATGTTTCATCTAGAACTAACAGACATCCAGAAGTCTCAGAAAATCGATACTATGGGTATTTGGAAGATATTATACAGTGTGACTTTAAATCCTTTATGGTAGTTCTATTTGTTATCAAATGGTATAGGTTACAATTAAATAAATGTGATCCTGATAGAACTATTATTGAACATGATAATGTATTTACCATGGTAAACACAAGGTGGTTTGAGCCAGGAACAGAGCCCTATGTTCTTCCAAGCCAATGTGAACAAGTATTTTACTCAGAGCTTCCAGGTAAAGCGGGCTGGTCATTTTTTGTGAGACACGATCCAAGGGGAAGGATGGTAAAGTATAACCTAGATGATGGTAATGAAGAGGGTTATCTGGAAGAAGAATATGATGACGAATATCATGATCAACTTGAGTTAGCTGACGATGATGATCCAACAAAAGATGTCTAAGAAATAGTTGAATCAAATAATGTAGCAGACAATGCCGATGAAGATTGTTCCGACGATGACACGATGAGTGTAACTGATGATGATGACGATGATGATATGGCCAATCCTTACAATGTTGACTATGTATCTGATGATATAGATGATGACATGGATGAAGAAGATGCTGACATGGATGAAGAAGATGATGAAATATATTGAAAGGTAAATATTTAATTAGAACTATCATTTTTATATCTTATTTTTTAAAAAGAGAGTTACTAACATCATCACCATCACCATCATCATCATCATCATCATCATCATCATCATCATCATCATCATCATCGACATCAACATCATAATCATCATCATCATCAACAACAACATCTTCATCATCATCATCTTCATCGTCATCATCATCATCATCATGGTATTCATCATCGTCGTCGTCATCGTCACACATCATCATCTTCATCATCGTCATCGTCATCATCACACATCATCATCTTCATCATCATCATCATAAGGCAATCATCATCATCGTCATCTTCATCATCGTTGTCTTCATGATCATCATCACCATGCGCATCATCTTCATCATCATCGTCATCCTCATGATGATGATAATCATCATCAACATCATCATCACTGTCATCGTCATCTTCATCATCATCATCATCGTCATCATCGTCATCATCATCATTGTTATCCTCATGATCATCGTCATTAATATCATCATCATCATCACCACCATCATCATCTTCATCATCATCATCATCATTATCATTGTCATCCTCATGATGATGATAATCATCATCAACATCATCATCACCATCATCATCATCTTCATCATCATCGTCATCATCATCATCTTCATCCTCATGATCATCGTCGTCATCATCATCGTCATCATGATCAACATCATCATCATCTTCATCATCATCATCATCGTCGTCGTCGTCGTCATCCTCATGATGATGATAATCATCATCATGATCATCAAGATCATCATCATCATCATAATCATCATCATCGTCATAATCATAATCATGATCATCAAGATCATCATCATCATCATTGTCATCGTCGACATCATCATTGTCATCGTCTTCATCATCATCATCATCATCATCATCATCATCATCATCATCATCTTCTTCTTCTTCATCATCATCATCATCATCGTCGTCGTCGTCATCCTCATGATGATGATAATCATCATCATCATCATCAAGATCATCATCATCATCATAATCATCATCATCATCATAATCATCATCATGATCATCAAGATCATCATCATCATCATTGTCATCATCGACATCATCATTGTCATCATCTTCATCAACATCATAATCATCATCATCAGGATCATCATCATCATCATCAGGATCATCATCATCATCATTGTCATCGTTGTCATCAACATCATCATCATCATCAACAACATCATCAACATCATCATCATCATCATCAACATCATTATCATTGTCATCATCGACATCAACATCAACATCATAATCATCATCATCAACATCATGATCATCATCATCATCATCAACATCATCATCACCATGCTCACATGCTCAACTTTTCAATCATCCTTCAAAGCTATATTTTCATTTATCCAAGATTGGGATGTGTTGTTATGTAGATGGTTCTTCCCTCATTAATGTGAAGGTTCTTTATTCAAGTTAGGATGTTTTTCTTCCTCTTAGGTTTGCATCTCTCTATTGAACATATATTTGGGACCCATATTCTAGAAGTCAAGGAATCTATTAGATATAAGAAGTATTTCAAGAAAACAAAAAATTCCTTTCATTTTATTGGCTATATCAAACAATTTCCTTCTCATCACTTTTTTATTGAAATTAGGTTTGCCGGTATTATGCATTTTTTTTGGAAAATTAATATTTGAAGTAAACTAAGTTTTACTTATGATGATGATGATGTTGATGAAGATGATGGTGATCATCAACATTGCCATCATCATCATGAGGATGACGATGATGGTGGTGATGACGATGATGACGATGAGGGTCATGACGATGATGATGAAGATGACGATGACATTAATGATGATGGTGAGGGTCCTGATAATGAAGATAACGATGTTGAAGACGATGACGATGCCGATGATTATGGTGATTATTGCCATCATCATCATCATCACCATCATCATCACCATTACCATCATGATGATGATGAAGACGACGACGACGGCGATGATGATGATGATGAAGGTAATGATAATGAAGACCACGATGTTGAATACAACGACAAAAATGATGATGATGATGATGACGATGATGATCATGATGATCATGATGATGATTATCAATATAACTATAATGATTAGGTGAGATTGAAAGGATTACCTGAGATTGCCATCATCATCTTCATCTCCAGGGGTTTCGTTGTAGGGAGTAGGTGAGATCGCCATCATCATCATCGTATTATAATAAAAAATACTATTCCTAAGTTAAAAATACTATACCTAACAAAAAATACTATCATGGCAATACATTTAATATAAAATAACATATAATAAAAATAAAATACATATAATATATAATAAAAATAAAATACATATTATATATAATAATATATAATAAAAAATAAATAGTCTATTTGGACATTGTCGCAACTCGTTTTGGACAGTTCTACGCAATTTGGAGGTTTTTGTGAATTTTGGAGTAGCTCCGGTGGAGCTCAGGGTTCAAAATTGGAGCTCACGCTTGATAATTGGATATCAGGGTTGAGAATTGGAGCTCACAGTTGAGAATTGGAGCTCATAGTTGAGAATTGGAGCTCACGGTTCAAATTTGGAGCACACGGTTCACGTTTTGGAGTTCACGGTTCCAATTTGGAGCTCATGGCTCAACTGGTAAGCATCATGACCTCATTTTTTGGGCATGTTGTGACAAGGGTTTTTTGTGCATGCTATGATGTTTGCTCCTTTTTGTCGATCTCAAAAAGTAGTGGTCCAATATTGACTTTCCTTAAGGGGGAGGGGACCCTATGCTGCATAATTTGATACCATCAACCACTCACTTTGGCAAGCTGCTCTAGCACCTCAATCTCATAAACCTTTTTCCCAATAACCAGGGTTGGGGTTTACCATCAGCACCCCTATTGGTCATTCTGTTCCTTAACATGCAGAATCGAAGCCTAGATTTCTGGCCTTAGAAGAGTTAGTTAATGAGTGCTACCTTAGAACATGGCTCGATCAATATGCTCGTAAGTAAGTAAAAAACATGCTCATAATACTGCTTCCACTAGGGAAATTTCAGCGAAAGGTATGGCTCATATAGTGCTATGATGTTTGCTTTTTTTTCCCAAAGAAAAAAACATAATTTTATTTCATCCGTAGAGAGACAAAATTACATTTTGTAGATATGCAATGCATATTTGTAACCATGGTTCAGATCCTACACAAAACAAAAGTCTATAAATACTGCCCAAACCCATTCATTGGATGATAAATGACCCCATCTATCCACAAAAATAGAAACAGAGAACAATTTCATGGTACAAATTTCATTCCATGAGAACAGCAAGCTAAAACAGCCCATATAGTCAGCAGAATAGTAACGAAAATATCATCCAACTGGCATATCCTAAGTTCACAAACATAGAAATCAATACTGTCCAAAAAAAAGAGCAAACATCTGACTCCAAGCCATATATCAATAGTAAAGTCTCATAACGTCTCTGTGATGTTTGCTGTGTATTCCAAACTGAATTTTTAGATGCCCTAGATTGCCACATTACATTAGGATAGATGAGAGATAGGGGCAACATTATCTCTTGGCTCACCGTAGCCCACCCATCATCGGAGCTGCAAGGGAATAGGGAGCAGTTCTATGTGAATACTCAACCTGAATAGAGCAGTGGTTTACCTTCAGAAATAGTTCCCACTCTTTATTACACACCAATATTTTGTTACAACAATTATAAATCTGACTTGAATGAGATGAATCCCCCACCCCTATATGATTATAAAGGGTTTGTCAATGTTGGAATGAACTCTATTAACCACTCAGTTTCCAAAATTGATCTAACCCGGTTTATGGATGATTGGATTTTTCTTCGTGTCATTTAGATCATCCATGTCTATATGTATCCAAGCTATGCATCAAATCGAATGAATAGCATATACAACAGGGGGGTTGTCCACTAGACAGGGGAAACACATGGATTACCAACATGAGGGAAATCCATTGAATATGCTAATGCTTGAACTATAATAGACCAAGGAGATGTACTAGAAATATTTTCCTTGACTTGTTGATTTCACTGTTAAGTTGAACCTAAATCACAAACACAGAGGAGCAGTAAGCAAGCTACAACACTTTGTAGGAAATCGAATGAGTATAGATATAATGATGTTAGTTCCTAGAGATCCTGTAGAGTGGATGCTTGGCTGCTCTATAGGTTCCAAATATTTAGGTTCCTCATTATATGCTTCACTAGATGAATCATATATGGGGCCCCCAAAACTATGATTATTGATTTAAAATATAACATCCAACTCTTCATGAAATGGATAAATGCATGCATTTTCCATCTCATCATCAAACAAGGGTTTGCCTACAAAATATTCCTCATCAGAATCTCAACAATATGGACCATCTAATTCAAATTCTTTGGATGAGGTAATATAATAGGAGAATGGGTTCTTTCATAACCAACAACCCAAAGGGTCTCTGTCTATAGTGCCTGCTTCTTCACCAACTTCAATCCATCCTTATCAGCTTTCAAACATGGGTTTTCTTCGCTGTGCATGCATTTACATTGATCGGCTAATGACAGACCCAATTTGACAGTTTTAGCTAACCCACATTTGACCCATATTGGCTGATATGGATTCTGAAGTTTGGCCAGTCTGAGCATTACAATTAGTGGACAAATCCATCACATTTTGGTTCGCATTCAAATTGGTTTGATTGTTTTTGTGTGAGTTATCTCAGCAACCAGTTCCCAAATAAGCTATTAAGCCGACTCTACCCAAATGCGATGCTTAAGGGAGGTTTAGAGAAGATCATTATAAAATGCCTAAGTTAGAAAGAAACTCTAACCTAACCCAATATTTTCCAAATTGTAGCGACAACAGGGGTTTGCCAGAATTCTGCCAAATGTTATCGATTTCTTCTTTAAGGTGTTTTATTATAGAAACCTTATATTAGAAAGAAACTATCCATGAGGACAGAGTTCACATGAACTATATCTCACAAAAGATAACAAGTGTTCAGCTAAGCAACGGTGACGACTCGTGGTATTATGCCTCGCAAGTTTGCGATGTTGCAACCCCACGAAACATAATACCATGAGTCGTCCCCATTATTAGCGAACAATTATTAGCTATTTTAGAGTTAGTGAATTGAAAGTGGCTAAGTCAACGCAAAAAAGAAAGGTAATAAGTTTGACTAAATAAACTATTTTGATTATTGTACCTACATATTCCGCTACATGCATTGCTTGCATGCCTCACCTATCTTGACGTACTATCAACATTATTATTATTTGTATGTGTACCTTCTCTCAATGAAAGTCTTAGCTTAGGAATGTATTGAGGTTTATACCACATATTTGATAGTGTATGCATCCAATAATTGCTAGTTACTTGATCACTATCAGGGAACAGCTTCAGCTCTATCATGTTAACCTTACTTCATCCAGCTAAAAGCAGTTCACATATTTAGAGAACACAATACTAAGGCTGATAGCTTATCCAAAGAAGCATTAACCTTGGCCTCAGGCCATTTTCAGTTTACTGAATTCACTAATGGTGAATGTACTGATCAGGCAATTTTCTAGCTTTTCTAGCCCTTAGCATTTGAGTCTTTTATGTATTGTTGCTATTGACATCCTTTGGATGATTGAGGTGGATGATCCCCTCATATTATTGATCTCTCTTGTTTATTTCTTCTTTGGATTAGATACTTCAGTATTAGACTTGAATTATCTATCTATTGAAGGTTAGTGATGTGGATGTAGTCAATATTGATAGATTATATGTGTCACCTTTGAAGGTTTGTCCAGCATTCCTGTGAAGCTGATCAATTGTCATCTATCTGCTGATGATGAACATAGTTGTATCTATTCCATGTGCTCAGCAATAACTGAAGTTGTAACTAAGTTACCTTTGATTTCAATGAAATAACAAGGAACTGATATTTTCCCCTGGAAAAAAAAAGTTACTTGATCACTAATATCAATTGATATTCCATCACTCTTATTGGTAACTCCAATTTTTTCACATTTATAGTAACCTACAAATTCCAAACTCTTTGTTTTCACGGAGTTTTTGTGACGTTATGGGTGCAAAAATAGTGGAGATTGGCATCCTAAGGTTGAAATTTAGCATCCTAAGAAATGTTCAAAATTGAACCCTTCACAGCCCTTCCAAAGGGTTCTATCCCTTCCCAGAAGTGTAAAGTTAAAGTTTCCCTTCAAAAAAAATTTAAAATTTGAATTTTACCCTTCCAATAAAGAAGGGTATAATTTATATCAACATTTCAAAAGAAGAGTAACATTTGAAATTACCCATTCATATAAATTTCTAAAGATGTTGAAACTCTTATGCTATAAAGTTCAACTCATCATTCAAAATATTGTAAATATGATAAATTATAATCACTTACTCACTCATGTCATGAACTCAGTGCTTAGTGGTTGAAGATGGCCAGTAATCATTAATGACTACAAGGCACTAGCCATCGAGATGTTAATCTGACTCCCGAGTCACTTGGGGCTATATTCTAAAGTGTGACAATGTGTCAGCAACTACTAGGCTCGAAATGAGCTCAAACATTTGTGCCTACCACCTTATATGTGAACCTCGCTACCAATGTCCATTTTTTTTTTGTGAAAATGAAATTCAAAAGGTAGGTTTGAAAAGTCCTCCTCTACAAGAATTCATTTCTTGCATGAATATCATGGACTCATGACAATTATAAAGAACACTCAATTTCATGCAAATACAAATAATGGCATGTAGCTAGGATCACAAATTGTGCTGAAATTGATTTATGCATTGATATAGAGAGGTGTCATTGGGAACACGATATGGAGAAACAATGGTTATTAATAACATTAAAAAAAACAATTGTTGGCTCAAGAATAGTCTTCATTTTGATGAGTTTCATGATCGTGATGTTATCTCCCTCCATCCTTCCAAACATTTGTGGTTTCTCACGACATTTGTCTTTAGCGCTACCAAAATATTTATTACCAATATGATTGCAAGGCATTCATTGAAGGTGAAGTCCATAATTTTAGGTCTTCTTCTTGATTATCATGCCTTTTGGTATGACAATAAAGAGGGTAGTGGAAAGCATCAGCATGGAAAACTGTCTCGACATAGAGGTTATACACATTAATTTTTTTCATTAAATAATTTAAATTCCTACCCATGACTATGGATTCAGTGAATCGTGGACTAGTTCAAAACACAACAAATTTTAGAGCCACAAGTACTTAACTACTCGCACCTATAAATTTCTGAAATCAATCATTAATAAACTTCTTTTGGTATTCTGGTTCAATCTAAACCATGGATCGTTAGACTCAGACATGCAATGAGTTGCAAGGACTCAATTGACTTAGGCCCCTCCATCACATACATGCATGCTTTCACAACAAGCGCTGAAAGAACAATATTTGGTTTTTTCATTTTTTTGTGTGGAAGGGTTTGGTTAATTTATACTTGTCCATTAAAGTACAATTATTTATATCGCCCTTCATCTCTGAAGGGCTTAGAGAATAAATGCCCTTCCAATTGAAATTAAGACCCAACCTTCAAATTTGATCATTGATCCTAAGGAGCACTAAGCAAGCTACAACACTTTGTAGTAAATCGAATGAGTAGATATATAATGTCTTTAGATGACCTTTG